>CM060909.1:740237885-740837885 GCA_030737875.1 Allium sativum | reverse complement strand
TCTTAGTTTGGTGTGGGAGGTACAGAGCGGTCGTAACATTGACTAACGTGAGTATACAAGTAGATCGTCACAACTTGGTATCAGAGCCAAGTCGGAACAATATAAGATACTATAGAGAGGATCACTATCCTAAGTCTCTCTTAGGAAATCATGTTTTAGGATTTAATTCAAGTCATAGGACCATTATATCCTATCTTATATTATGATCCTTTGTTCGACCAATCAAATCTATTTGACACTACAAGAAAAAACACATATAGAAGCGGCAGAATCTGCTTCTAATCCGTCACTAAACAAGCCTCAGCGACGGATTTCCTGCATAATGGCGTGGTCGGTAAAAACCATGATGGTATCTGTGTTAGATTTTACGACGGAATTTAGCACGAGTTTTCCGATAGTTTTTCATCATTTTACTAATTATATAATAAAAATAAAACTTTATTTATTAATTTAAATTGGATTTATATACCGACTATTTACATACGGATAATTAATTTATATTATTTTATTATTTATACAAAAACATTGGTAAAGCCTTGCTAATTAGTAAGGGATTAACGTCAAAATATTTTTTAAATCAAACATTTTATGTAGGTTATCCGTCGCTATTCCCTTTCTGTTCGGCCAATAAACATTTTCATTTTTCTTGCTTATAGCTTTACCAAATACTATCGTTCAACTATCAATAATAAAATAAACAACATAAAAAAATAAAGAATGCAGTTATGAATACAGTACACAAATTTATCACTATTTAACACAAAATAATACAATAAAATACATGTCATTTATAATCAGTGCAATACATACACAATTGGACTCTCAAATGTCAAAAAACCAATGCTCTAAACTAAGCTCCTTTCAATCAAGCTACGGTCAACATCTGAAGTTCACTTTCTTTTTTGCCATCACAAAGCAGTTAGCAACAAGAACATCATCATCTACTAGCCCTTACAACAATCATCTCATAACTGAAACAAACACCTCAAAATTCCATTCTTTTCTAAATCAATTCAACATAATAGCCTTGCATGGAGGTAGCATAATGCAAATCCTGACAAAGTTGAGCATTAAAATCGACTGCGAGTTGGTGATGCGACGCTGGAACATGACCGAAAGTGGCTGCGACGTTGGATAGCAAGGCGTGCAGTAGTAAGAGGCTGCGTGGGCTGGAACGTAGGGTGTTGATTTGAAGCGGTAGGCGTGGAGATCTAGAGGGTGGCGCAACTCCGATGCTGGTAGCTTAGCTATTTCAACACACGATGGAGGTTTAAGGCTCGAGGATCTAGGGATCAAAGGTGGCCAGTTTCAGTGACGCGATGAGGTGAGGCATAGTGATGAAGGTGAAAAGAGGCGGTTGAATTTGGGGTAGAGGATGTCTACCATTTTCTTTGATACGAATTGAATTAGGATAAAAAAATCTCTGCAGATGAGATAAAAAAATTATAAATAACATTTTCGAAGAAGTACACACATCCTTTGAACTATCTAGCCTATTGAAATATGAAACAACTTCATTTTGTTAGGAAGCAAAATCTGTTGCAGGAACACCAATTTAAAATACCGGCCAACATTCTTTGTATCTCGTACCTTTCATTTTCAAGTAGAAGAATTTAGAACATTGGTCTCTATCCTTCAGCAAAGTAATCTTCGATTTTAGTCTGTTCTCAATAGCATGATTATACATAACACATTCTAACTAAAAAACATTATCTTTATACTCTTATAGGATTTGCTGATCTAAAGGGTGAACAAACAATTTCCCATACAATCTATCCTTCTATTCACATAATAACTTTATAATTGCATAAAACAAAGACCTGGCCTTGCTCCATCTTGTAAGTAAATCTTTAATTTTTTTTCTCGTAAAAACTTATATAAATCATTGCCTGATTTTTGCTTACCGTAGAAAGATTCCATTGTTCCTTATATCTATATATATTTGGCTACATATCACTAGCATCTACCGTGACCACGTCCATCGGTACAAATTATTGGAGTAAACTCGGAAAATGATCGCTTGTTGAATAAGGAAGAATAACCACAGAAGATTTACTAAAAAAGAATTAGGAACCGCATACTAGTTAAAATCCAATCAATTTTACTATGAGCAGTAAAATCTGAGCCTCCCCTCTAAGTAAACTTAGCTTCCTTTCCAAACAATTCCAAAAGACCAATGCAATTAATAGCTTGTACAAAAGTATCATTAGAAGAATAAGAAGTTTTAGACCAACACAATTTTTAGACTGACTAATGCAATTTATAGCTTGTAAAAAAAAATTAACTGTATATGAGGTCGAATGTGGAGGCGCGGTCATAAAGACATTAATAAGAATTGATGAAGGAAAAAACAATACCAAGATAGATTTATTTGTAGGAGGAAGCTGGTCTAGAGACGACCATAACTATTATCAAATTCAGAAAATAGGAGTCAGCGGCGGTCGATCTCAGGGGAGGCAGAGGTTATTTTGAGGGGAGGCAGTGATTGACATAAAGATCTAGGGTTTCCTTTTTTGTCTTACAGCTAACAATGAGAAAATTAGAATAATGATTGGGATGGAAGCAACAATTTGTGAATGCATAATTAGGTCAGGCTAGGCTTAGATGTTTTTATTTGTATTATTTGTGTATGACAAATTAATGAAAATAGAACATATATTAAAAATTAAATTATGATAGAAATAAATATTTCATTTCAAGAGGGCATATACTTATCCGGATACCGCCATATCTATATTCGTATCCAAATACTATTTCGGTTATCGTGAATTCAGATCCACCCACCTTCAATGAAATAGTCGATATTTCACATATCTATATCATTTCGATTATTGAAAGGAGATGCAGACAAAATAACTGAAACATATCAATAGTTTAAAACATAATATCAGGATAAAATGATAATGAAATATTAGTTTTCCATTACTTTTTAAAAAAAATGATTATTGAAAGGAGATGCACACGTTATTGTTTATTTTTTAAAATAAATTGGCATTTTACTTTATAATAAAATAATAATGTATACAGCACCCGTTGATCAATTCAAACAAGTGAACAGTATTTTAACACACCTGAAAACTCATCTGTATAGAATTAGAGATCAATGATGTTTGCAAACTAACTCAACCATCGAACAAAACAACACATGGCATGTGTGTCGGCTGCTGAATGGATGTGCAAAATATTATTTATTTATTTAATTATTGTTTAATTATAAATTATTATTGTTATTATTTAATTAATTATTTCGTTATTAATTATTTGCAAATTATTATCGATTATTATTTAATTATTGACTTATTAATTATAAATATCACTTTATGAAAATTAGATTTTTATTTTTAATTACTAATAATTAAATGTTAATCTTATTTATTATATAATTACTAGTAGTTTATTATACCATAGTAACTATTAAAAATCAGAAGGAAGAAGAGCTGAAGGCATAACGTCGGAGGAGGAACCATTGAGGTCGAGTTCTAACAAGATAATGTAAAGTGATATTTGGGGAAAATTTAAAGCGGTCGAGTTTAAACTAGACAATGTAAAGCAATAGTTGGGGAAAATGTAAAGCAGGAAACGAAATTTATGGTGGTACAAGTAAAAATAATTTACTAGTTGGAAAATGCTAGAGGTTGAAGATTGTTTATTGCAACCGTCATATGATGACAATTGTAAATAGTTAAACTAAAAGACTATCGATTGTCATTTTTAAACATATATGAAAGCATCATTTTTTTTAGAAAATTTTATTTCATTTAAACATTATTTAATATAAATTACAAAAATAAAAAACATCAATATTAACAAGTACTAATACAAATAATTAATTACTTCATAAAATACATTTTTTCAAACACAAATTATAAATTAATTCATACAAAAGATTATAATAAATTATTAACAACTCCTTAATAGTAATATTAATCAATTATAATTTATTTGCTGATGATGAATTTATTATTTATACATATTCGTATTAAAAATTAATTATTAATTTTTATCCGTTAATTTTTTTAAATTAATTATTAATTTTTATCTATTAGTTTTTTATTATTAATTAGTTATTATTATTTAATATTTAATATTTATTTTTTATTTTTTAACTATTAATAATAAATATTATTTAATTATAATTATAAATATCATTTTATAATAATTAAATTTTATTATTAGTTAATAATTATTAAATATTAATCTTAATTAATATTAATTAATAACTATTAATATTACATTTTTTCGCAAATTGGATTTAACTGTTGTAATAAAATACAGCTTATATTTATCATAATTTGTATTCTTTGAATTTCAGAATTCTTTAATATATAACATTTCTTATTTTTAAAGTATGAAATTTCTACAAAATTTAATATTTATTTCTACATTATGAAAACTCCAAAGTTTATATTTAAACTTCGTATTTAATTTAGAAAATACGATTTTTTTTATTTTTGAATTAATACATATAAAAAATATCAATTGTAATTATTAAATTTTAGATATTAGATAATAAATTTTACTTCATAATTAATGGAAATTATTTATTAATCGTTGATTATTAAAGATTACTTATCCATATTATTAATTATAATTACCTTTTAATTATTTAGTAATTATTAATTAATCAATAACAACTATTGAATTTTACTTACTATTAATAGTAGTTATTTGTTTTTTGTAATTAGTATATTATTATTAACATTAAGTATTTAAAATTTATTTTTAATTATCAAATACTTAGTAAAAATATAACAGTAAAACATTTTATAACGAATAAGCATACAAGTCCCTTACAAATCCCTTGAAAATCTGCTGCAAAATAGCTTTAAAAAATACATGACGATAAACTGCCCCAAATTGGAACGAAATTTGGCGGTGAAAAAATGATGACGTTAAAGCATTGCAATTTGCTACGGTTTAGTGATGGAAATTAGAACTCGACGATAATATATTAAAACAAGTTAAAATAAAAAATCCTAGATAATATCCCTTACAGATTCCATGGAAATCCATCGCTAAATTATGATGGAATTTTCCGCTGCTAAAATATGCAACTATTTGCAGTTTTTCTTGTAGTGTTAGTTCGATTTGAGCCTAACCTTTTTATTCTTCTCTCTTTTAATGAAGAAGAATGGTTAGGACTTCTCGCCATGGTGTTGGCTCTATAAGCAATCCTCCTCAAGATGGGGTATTTATGTTCGCCCAACAACTCTTGGATCTCATGACTAATTCACATGCAGCCCGGGCTACTTCCATGGCTACCCATCCTAAATCCGGGTTCGCACGATTTTGTAGCAACCTCACCAATCTTGGTGGAAGGCCATTTCTAACGCACTATATTTTAATACACAATAATTATATCAAAAGCATAATAAAATGAATATTAATTAATTAAATATTCAAAATTAGGTAAAATAGACTTTATCGTTGCGTCCGCTATGAAAACATTGTTCAGATAGACTCTTGGTTTTCGTAAATCAGATAAAATATGAAGAAGTTATCAACAAAAGAATATTGAACTTAAATATAAATAATTTAAAATAAATTAACTCATAAGCAATGGTAAATGGGCGACCCATCCCTTAATTGGGTCGACATATGTGTTGTCTCATGTCTAAGGTAGGTTGACACTAGTGTCAGCCCAGGTTTAAGGTGGGCAGACTACCTGAATGCGGGATAAATTCCTACAGCTGAATCTGGACTGTTTTATTTGCTATATTCATACGTTGACTCAGCGTGAGGTGTACGGCTTGATTTGATAACCTAATATCTAATGGTTTAGAATTATCCTAGCTAATCTATAAATAGGCTAGCAGCCTCACTATTTTCTTACACACAAACATTCTTCGTCTTCTTCCTCCTCCAAGCTATTTCTAAATGGAAATTAAGAAAATATCGAGGTGCTTCCAAAGCTTAGATTGGAAGGATAACTCTTGCTTTTCTTCTACAACAATTATTAAAAGGATTTTCTGTATCTAATACAAACCACTGAGATTTCTATTTATTTTTAGATCTGATAATTAAAAAGTATCCTAATAGTAAATAATTTGGATTTGAAATTATACAGTGTTTATAAGTTTATAATTATTGTTTTACTATAAATTATCTATTCAATTTTCAGTTATTGTCTGTAACATGTGCATCCTTATTATCCTCTTTTCTGTCTTAGCTTTATTTACAGTCTTATGCATATTTACTTAGTATATTTATTTCTGAATTAGATACATATTTTCTCCTTTTCCTTTTTATTTTGCGCTAAGCCTAGGCCATCGAGTGCCTTGGCTATTCCTTTAGAATTGGGTTAAATGGGAACAACTTTTAATAATAGTGAAAAGCAGAATTAGGCATATTGAAACATGAAATCCAATGACTATATAAATGGGATAATATGCAAAACATGTTAATTTGAATAGATTAAACTTAATTTTATATTAAGTAGGACATGTTATGGAAAGACAGGAATACCAGATGTAATTAAGTAAAATATGTAGCTTAATCTATATACATCTGAGTAGGTGATTGTCTGTTTGGGGGAAGGGGTTGTACATAGAATAACATTTGTAGAAAATATCATTTACAACCATGCTTATTAATGAACTAAAACCTACTAAATTAAACTTGTTAATTTATAAGCTAAGAGGTCCCACATCTGTTGTTTATATCTGGTTTTGGGACTCTTAAAATCCTAGTTTACTTAGGGGACCAAGCCTAGGGGGTGGCTTGTGTCAATATTGTTGTTGGTTGGACCCGTATCAGTCAGTATGCATGTGGTATCATAGTTTGGGGCCTCGCACTAGGTAGGGGTCAGGGCACGCTTTACTGATCTGGATTATAAGAGGTTCAAAGTATTGGAGGTAAGCACGGGCGCGTTCCAACGGCATCAAGAGCGTGCATGGATCCAATTAGGGGAAACTAAGACGCTGTAACACTGGCGAATAAGGCTATGTCTTTATAATTGATGGGTTAGGGACTAATACCGCCTACTGTCGTAACTAGCACAGGTTATTCGTGTTTGTAGTGCGCCGATCGTATGGGTAGTAATTGGGGTAAAACCTAATCATGTTATTCAAATAGTTGGTGCAGAAACTTGTTATTGGGATATGAATGAGAAATATACATGATCAGTAACACCCCAAATTTGTACCAACACTAAAAGAGGATAAATTAAATAATAATTAATTTAATATTCAGAATTAGAGGAAACGGACTGCACCATTGCATCCATCTCGAAATTTTGGTCAATACAGACATTTGCTTTGCGTAAAACGGACACCGTATGAGAAGTTATGAGGTTTTAAGTTTGTATACATGCAGAAAAATTATGTACATACGTATGAGTCAGAGATGAGTCAGAATTCTATCCAGAACTGTTCGAATTTGAAAAATTCTTCAGAGCGCCAAAATTCCCACTCTAAGGGGTCGACCCCCATAAAAAGGTGTAGACCTAGGGGTTGACCCCCTTTTAAGGGGTGTCGACCCACCCACAGGGGTGTTAACACCCCTAGGGCAGAGATGGCAGTCGGTTCCAGAGGGCTTTGCAGCTATAAATATGTGGATATTTCTCATATTTTCTTCATTGGAAGTCAATGAGGCCATATACTGTTGGAATGCGAACTGAACCATTTTCTACAACTACATACTTTGCAAATCAAATTCAGAATTCAAGATCCATTCTCTCTGTTCTCTAAACCTAACATTGTGAGTTCTAGTTGGTTTAAGGTTTAAATAAATAAAAGAAAATTATGAAAGACTATGATTTGGATATGTGTAAACCATGAATCTATGCTATTAAAATATATGATACTATGTCATGATAAATCTATCTCTTTGTGATTATTCTACTATGTCATGATAGATCTATTTCTTTAGATCCAATTCGGTTGTGATTATTCTTCTATGTCACGATAGATCTGTTTCTTTAGATCCAATTCAATGGTGATTATTCTACTATGTTATTATTGTGGATCTTGGTTTGTAACTATATTGTGGTTAATAAAAGCTGTCAATTTGAGTAGTTATGTCATTGGATAGACCTAATCATTTATGTAGATCATGAACATATGCCACCTTGAATTGGTTAGGATTGGATCTAAATCTTTATCTAAAATTATAACTTCTATGGCATGCTATTATGTGGATTTGTATAGATTTATTTCTAAACTAGTAGATCTATTTTATGTGGACATTAAAACTGTTAGTCAGATCTAGATTATCACCTTGTGTTATCATGTTAGATCTATTCTATGTGATCTAATTTATCACCTTGTGTTATCATGTTAGATCTATTTTAACCTCTAGATCTAGATCATGTGATCCAATCTATCACCATGTGTTATTACGTTAGATCTAAACAAATGGGACATCTAAACTGCTGATTTAGATCTTACAGTGCTTATTGAGACATCATGTTATGTTCACTAGTTTTATGTTCATCTTGTTATGATAATAATTACTTGTCCATACCAGTATGTATGTTCACATTATCATGCTAAGTTTATGTTTATGATAAGATGATCACTTTTGTTACATTCCTACTCATTTTCCCTATTATTGTTTATGACTAGGCTGTTGTCTAGCCTAAGCATACTGCCAATTTTGTGAGGGTGCTAGTTAAGGAACTGGGAAAAGGAGGTTAATATTGGCATAATTTGAATATGAACATTTTTGGACATGTAATTCAAATTATTGGGTAAGATAGGTATTGACACGTGTAAAAGAAAAGGATTAATTAATTGGTAAATTAATTAAAAATGGAATGTTTAGTAATTACAATCAGGAATTGTAATTGTACTTATGACACGAGGTTAGGTTGCATTATTGGTGGAAATCTGCCCGGACTCGACCGGCATATCCAGCAGCTACTATTGTTGAACCTAATATGGGAGGTCTAAGTACGCAAATACGAATCGGGCTAAGACACGAGGTTAGGCCCAATTTTGGAATAAGACTGCCCGGACCCGATCGACATATCCAGCATCCACATGTTGTAGGCCTAATGTGGGAGGTCTAGCCCATTATAAACCATAAATGGACATGGTAATGAATTGGACTACTTAACCAAATCTAATCCATAGGGACTGTATGATATAGAACTGAAGTTAGGGTTAAGTAAAACTGATTGACTCAGTGGGAGGTTAAGTAAATCTTGGGTAGGTGGATAATATTAGTATATATAGGCCCATAACTTAACCATTAAACAAACATGCTTGGATCAGTGGGAGGTAAAGTAAATCTTGGGTGGGTGGGTAATATTAGTATATATAGGCCCACAACTTAACCATTAAATAAACATGCTTGGATCAGTAGGAGGTTAAGTAAATCTTGGGTAGGTGGGTAATATTAGGATATATAGGCCACAAACTTAACCGTTAAATAAACATGCTTGAATCAGCGAAAGGGTTAAGTAAATCTTGGGTAGGTGGGTTATATTTGTATATAGGCCCACAAATTTAACCCGATAAGGTTATGTAATTAAAGACACCTAATGGTATACATAATTGTTGGAAATAATAAAGTTATGAAATTAAAGACACCTTTTAGGGTAAACATAACTTGTAGAAATGATTGGGTTATGTATTAAAGACACCTATAGGTAAGCATAACTGGTTGGAAGATTGGGGATTATGTATTAAAGACACCTACAGGTAAGCATAACCGGTAGAAATATTGGAATCATATAATTAAAGACACCCTTTAGGGTAAGCATAACTGGTAGAAATAAATAAGGTTATGTAATTAAAGACACCTAGTGGTATACATAACCAGAGGAAAAATATACTAAAGTTATGTAATTAAAGACACCCTTTTAGGGTAAGCATAACTGACATAGGGCTATGTAATTAAAGACACCTAAGGGTATACATAGTCCGTGAAAAACCTAGTAGGGATACAAGAAAAGGGGAGAGCTTGTATCATATTGTGTGGGACTCATTTCAGTCAGTAACCCGGAGTTGGTATCAAGTAAAGAACTCCGTACTAGGCGGAGAAAGGGCACCCTTACTGATTGATTATAAGAGATCCAAACAAGACGGATGGTGTGGGCAGCGCAAACCGACCAGGGACATGTGCGTGCATGGGCCGGGCAAAGGGGGCTAAGACGACGGTGACACTAGTAGATATGGTTGTGCACACCATGGGTTGCCACTTTAGGAAGTGATACCTCCTATGTGGGGCCAACATAGGATATCTACGGAGTAGGGAGTTGATCGATTAGGGTAATGGTTGGGGTATACTTGGACGTATGACCTAAGCCTACCAACTTATAGTGGAAGGGATCGTCTCATTTCAGTTATACTAGTAATAGTGCAGAGGAATCATTAGAGAAGCGCATACACCTTGCCCTATCTAACTTATCACACTTGTCATTTATGTAATGATCTCTCTTACCCACTTTATATGCCTATCATGTTACTTTTATTTATTTACTGGCTAAAAGTAACTAGACTCGCCATATTTTATGTCTGACCCTTTTTGTTTATCCTTCTTTCTTCCGTTTCCCCTCCACCCTCCCCCTAGGTTCTCAAGGGAAGGAATTCTCAGGCTTAGTCGGGATTCTGCTATCGTCTTGCTTAGAGCTTCTA
This sequence comes from Allium sativum, assembly GCA_030737875.1. NCBI lineage: Eukaryota > Viridiplantae > Streptophyta > Magnoliopsida > Asparagales > Amaryllidaceae > Allium > Allium sativum. The sequence goes on along the minus strand of CM060909.1, from coordinate 740,827,305 downwards.
GATTTATTGCTCAAGCTTCAATCTTTGGTACTATGGCTTATGATTTGGGGATTATGCTTTCTTTGTTATTGCACTCTGATATTTAATGTACAAGATAGAAGTTTTAATGATGTACTGAGTTTATGTATTTTCAGACATATGGTGTAACCGTGATTTATGATTAATAAAAGTTTTTAATTCCGTTGCTATTTTATATATGTCTTGTAATGTTTCTGCTCTGTTTACCTATAATGCTTCACGAAACTTAATGCATTCCCTTAGTGAGTGACATTAACGGACGTGGGGTGTCACACTTGGTATCAGAGCTGAAGGTTACCAGATTGGATAAAGTTTTTGAAAATTATTTTCAAAAAGGTTTTAAAGGAAAGCATTTTCAAAAAGAAAAGTCTGATTTGAAAAACATATTCCCTAAAGCCATAGGAAATATCTCTTGATTCTCCGCTTGATTCCTTTTTCTTTTTGTCTGGGGAACCAATTCTTCCTAAAAGATGTCCCATTTCCGGCACAATGTCATAAGCATGTTTAAACTGCGGCACGTGTCAAAGGGCAGTGAAGTGGCTCACCCCCATCTGTAGCCGCAGTAGTATCTCCTGCGGCTAATTTTCTCGAGCTTCATAAGGATTTACGTGCGATGGAGGAACTTTCAAGAGACTTGTTAGCTTGTTACACAAGGATGGTAAAAAGGAGAAAAAGGGAGTTAGGGCTAAGGAGCACAACCCAAGGATAAGAAAAATGATGGTCCGGGAAGGGTGAAAAGAATGACAAGGCTAAGGGTAAGAGGGAGTACCCAAGGAAGCAAGGGAAATGTCAAAGGACAGGAACCTCTGGTGAATGCTCTCATGGCTCGTGCACCAGATAGAGGTAGTAAAGTTTTCATGGAAGGTTTGATTTCTCTTTCCAATCTTCCTATAAGAATCCTTTTGATTCTATGCTTGGCATTCGTTTATATCTAGTTCTGTAGTTGAATCTCTGCACTAAATTACTCGTACAGTAGTGGATCCCGTAGTTGCCACAAACCCCATTGGTGGTTCGACTCATTAATATATGATTTGTCAAGATTTGAGAATATCTGTGTTAGGCATCGAATTGAGTGCGATGTATATGTGCTCGGGTTTATGGGCTCTAGGTTGATTCTAGGAATGGACTGGATTACCACATATGGTGCCATTATGGATTGTGAGAGGAGGGTCGTTAGGCTTCTGACTTGCCATAGGAAGACCCTCGAAGTTTTTTTGACCCCCAAGGGTCTATTATGCTTAATTTCCTAGAGTCTCTTGATGAATCTGTCAATGATTTCAATCTGTTCCAGTGGTTCGAGATTATTCTGACGTTTTTGATGAGGTACGAGACTTACGTCTTAGGCGCGAGATCGATTTTCGTATATATCTGGTGGACAATGAAAAGCTAGTTGCATTACCAATGCGCTAAATGGCTCTAAGGGAAAAGAGGGAGCTGGGTAAGCAAGTAGGGGAGCTAATTGAGAAAGGGTTTTCTTTTGGGATGGGATGAAGAAAGATGTAGCAGCATTGTTTCTCAACATCTGATTTGCCAGCAAGTCAAAGCTGAGAAAAGGGAGCTCGGTGGTTTACTTCATCCTTTAGAGGTCCTGCAGTGGAAGTGGGAGAGCGTCTCTATGGATTTCATAGATGGTTTGCCTAGATCAAAGAATGATAATACCTATTGGCTAGCTTTTTGACCAAGCCACCAAGGCTCACACACAAGAAGGAAATATGAAGCTTTACTCCTTCCAACCCTTGGAAACTCGATCGTGGTCACTCGCCCATCCTCGGATCGCGACGCCATATTGGATCATGACGTCCTATCGGTTCACGATGCCTTCTGCGATCCGATCCATCCTTGTTAGCTCGATCCGATCCGAGCTCCAGAAACCAGAAAATGAAGGCTATGACTAATTCAACTAAGATCCGAAAATGCAGGATCTCACGACACCTGTCCACAACTATCATATTGACCAATTCTCCATCAAGCTACGAACCAGTCCGAGATTCTCGAGATTTGTGCCACGTATGACCGCGATACGCCTGAAGAAATTAGCTACAAATAGCCTAGAACTTGGCATTTTTGGGGATCTTTTGGCAATTGAGAAACCTGATTCCACCATTATCATATCTCCATTGTTTCTATTTAAAGTTATCTCGAAATTATTGAGAGAATCACAGTTGTAATAATGAGATTGAGTGAAATATTGTACCTGCACTCAGCATATAATCAACAACATATAAAGTGGACGTAGGCTCGTTAACGCCGAACCACTATAAATCTCGTGTCTTTTCTGCTTTTTCTTTATATTTTAGCTATAATTCTTCATAGATTAGAACAACTTGGGTGTTAGACCCAATTTTGGATCTAACATTTTGGTGCTTTCACTGAGAAAGAATTTTTAGTACATTGGATTGTTGTTCCGTTGTTTGGATACTCAAGTCCGAAGAAAACAGTCCAAAACTCCACTGTTTCAGTTTTTGAAGATTACAGCGAAATTCAGATATCATGGCTGGAAAGAAGTTTAAGGAAGTACGAGCTTCACAGGCGAACGAAGCTGAAAATGAAGCAATTGAAGAAAGTGTGCACGAGCAGCCCGAGGAGGAGGTCATGGATCGCCGAGAGGAGGGGGCGAACCGATCCGTTGAGGGGATCGCGACCCAACCAGCTAAAGGAGTTGCCACACGCACCCATGAACTCGTCGCGAACCATCCCCATAACACTTCCGCGATCCGATCCCAGGGGGGCGCTCCGAGCCATCGAGGTAAGGATCCTGCGATGCAAAAAGACAAGCAGACTACGACCCGACCCGGAAAGGAGGTTATGGCTCGATCCTCCCGTGCTGGTACATCTGCTCGACCTGGCTTAAGCTCTTTGCGTATAAGAGAGAATGTTGGCGATCAATTTGACCCTTCTGCCCCGGCTACTAAAGGGGATCTCTCTCGCATTATTGACATGTGGGAAAGATTATTTGACGAGTTAGCTGCTCAACGGCAAGAGAGTTCAATATTGCAACAGAATCTGACTGCTATGGATAGGCGAATTGACGATCTCATAAGGCAGAGGGTTTCCTCACCAACCCGTCTTCCTTTCCCGGAATACACATCCTCGTCTGAGGAGCCCCGAAGAAACCGACGTTGGCCCCCGCTAGAAAGGGCTGAGAACATAGAGCAACTTCGATCTCGGGAAGAGGAAGTGCTTAATCAGGGAACTAGTAATCGTAACTTGAATGAACCTGCTTTACCGCTGAGGAATGGAAACGTGGTTGACCCTGCTCAGAATCGACCCAATCCCCCCGCTCGTCGCTTAGTTGACCTCGGCAACAGGGGGCAAGGAAGCTCCGCCCGAATCCCGGACTTTGTAGTTGCACGTCAAAGAAATGCTGAAGAAGCCCATCGGGCAAGAAGCATCGATCCTGAGTCCACCTTGACCCGGGAAGATGTTGAAGCAATGATCAAGGAAAACATGATAGCTAGCCGAGGGTATAGGGATGAAGTTTGGGGCATAGATCGCAGTCATACGCCTTTTACCAATGATATATTGGAGGTCACATTCCCGAGACGTTTTAATATACCAACAATGAATCGTTATGCGGGCATATCTGACCCAATCCAGCATCTGATGCGATATTCCTGGTCCATGAATGTCGCCGTAGCTACAGACGAGATAAAGTATAAGGCATTCCCTATATTTCTGGAAGATATGGCATTAGTGTGGTTTACCCGCTTGCCAGCACGGTCGATATCCAGTTTCAGGGAATTGAGTGAGAAGTTCATGAACCAATTCCGCCTTCACGCTCAGAGATCTAAGACTGTGATTGAGCTGTCTCTTATTAAGCAGCGACCGGACGAAGGCTTAAGGTCATACTTGGATCGTTTTAGTTTAGCAGTCACAGAAGTTAAAGATCCGCATAAGCAAACTGTGTTGATGGCCTTAATTGACAGTGTCGATAAGGATACCGAGTATGGAAGATATCTGGCCGGCAAACCACCTCCGACCAGAGAAATATTTTATGAAAAAGCTAATGTCCGTTTGCGACTGGAAGAAATATATACTAATCGAAAAAGGAAGGCTACTGATAAGGAAGATATCCAGAGTAATGTGGCCATCAAGCAGACATGAGATAGCTCAGGAAAGGTTGAAGTCAATGTTGGGAATAAAAATCAAGGAAATGGTTGCCAACCGGGAAACAATAATAGCAATAATCGGAAGAGAAACCGAGGAAATGATTCTCAAAGAAGATCTTGACCCAGGCCATTTGAGAGTTTCACACCGTTAAATGATACATTGGAGAATATCTTCATGGATACCTATAATGTCCTTCCATACAAAAGACCTCCCCCGAGAGAGTCGATAGACAAAGAGCGTGAAACTGGAAAGTTCTGTCTATTTCACCGAATCCATGGTCATTCCACAAATGAATGGCATCACCTGAGAGATTTGGTCGAGAGGCTACTCCGAGAAGGAAAACTCGATGAGTACAGGGTCACTCCCAGAGACAGGGGGCAAGCTGCATCGATCCCAAACCAAAATCAAAACCAGAATCAGAGCTAGCCTACTCCCCGGCTGACCCCTCAGCAAAAAGTGAAGAATATCGTCATTAACACCATAGTAGGAGGGCTTCATCTGGCCGGGCATAGCTTTAGGGCAATGGACCAGTATGTCAATGCAGCTAAACAACCCCTCATGGCAAGAGAATGCAGTAACCCTGAGGACATTGCTCCAGTCAAACAACAGAAGACAATGACTGATGACATCATCTTTCACGACATAGATAGCATTAGCGTTCACTCCCCAACCGAGGATCCCTTGGTAATCACAGCCACAATTGGTCCGGCCATAGTCCATAAAGTTCTGGTAGATAACGGAAGCTCGATCAACATTTTGTTCAAGAAAACGTTCGACCAAATGAAACTTGAGCCGAAGGATTCAAAACCATGCGAAGGGTGGATACGTGGATTCAATGGAGCCTCAACTGCTCCAATGGGATATGTAGAGTTGTCGGTAACCCTTGGGGAAGGGGAGCACCAGAGAGTAAGAATCCTTCCTTTTGTGGTTCTGCACGTCGAATCCCCACACAAGCATTTTTAGGCCGACCGACCCTAGCAAAGTTCAGAGCTTTTATAGCCCCTTGGTGTTTATTAATGAAGTTCCCGACTGAAGTTGATATAGGTATAATAAGAGGTGATCAAGTCGTGGCCCGAGCATGCTACATTGCAGAGTTGAAGATGCTCCGCGAAGGAAAAGATGTAGAGACCGAAGGCACTTCCTCCCCGGCAAGGGAGGAAACGTTATAGCAACTAAAGAAAATAACTATGTGACAGTCGCCCAGAGAACTGCCCGAGGGTATAGATCCCAGAGAGGACGAAGAGCCTGGGGGCAGAATGGCGACTCCCAATGAAACAACTGTGGATATTCTAATCGATGATGGAGACCCAGAGAAGGTCCTGAAGATTGGATCCCAGTTAGACCCTATTCGAGCCAGAGAACTAACGGATTTCTTGAAAGCCAATTTAGATGTATTCGCTTGGACCCATTCAGATATGTGTGGGATATCTCCTTCGATCATGAGTCATTCGCTAAGCATCAACCCAAAGCATCCTCCTATCAAACAGAAAAGGCGAATGCTTGGCCCGGAGAGGTCAGCTGCTTTGAAAGAGGAAGTTGAGAAATTGAGAAGTAATGGGTTCATCAGAGACTCAACATATCCAGATTGGATTTCCAACCCGGTCTTGGTAAAAAAGGCCAATGGAAAGTGGCGCACCTGTATTGACTTCTCGGACCTGAATAAAGCCTGCCCAAAGGATAGTTTTCCGTTGCCAAGAATTGACCAGCTGGTGGATTCGATAGCTGGCCACGAACTCCTCTCTTTCGTGGATGCTTATTCGGGGTACAATAAGATCCCTATGCACATCCCAGACCAAGAACACACAAGCTTCATTACAGATTTGGGCTTGTATTGCTATGTAGTGATGCCTTTTGGCTTGAAGAACGCCGGTGCTACATATCAACGATTAGTCAATAGGATGTTTTACAACCAGATTGGGAAGACGATGGAGGTGTACGTCGATGACATGTTAGTGAAGTCCAAACAATCATCCGACCATACTGCCGATTTAGCAGAAATGTTTGAAATTCTCCGGAAGTATGGAATGAAATTAAACCCTTTGAAATGTTCATTTGGGGTAGCATCGGGATTTTTTTTAGGATTTATCGTCAATTCGCGTGGGATCGAGATTAATCCAGACCAAATCGCAGCAATCCGGAATATTCAGAAACCTAGACAGATTAAAGATGTGCAAAGCCTCGCAGGGAAAGTAGCGGCATTGAGTAGATTTATCTCCAAAGCTACAGATAAATGTATCCCGTTCTTCGAATTAATAAAGCGAGGAAAGCGCAACTTCGAATGGACCCCTGATTGTATTGAAGCATTCCAGAATCTCTTGAATCATTTAGAAAAACCCCCAATTTTGTCTAAACCCGTAGATCATGAATAATTATTCGTATATTTAGCGGTGTCATCCAATGCGATCAGTTCGGCTTTGGTTAGAGAAGAAGATAAGGTGCAAAGATCAGTATATTATGCGAGTAAGAAGTTGGCGGCAACTGAACGAAATTATCCAAGGATAGAAAAGCTTGCGTATAGTTTGTTGATTGCATCAAGGAAGCTTCACCACTATTTTCAAGCTCACCCGATTACTATATACACTGATCACCCGTTAAAACAAGTTCTTCAAAGGCCAGAGGCTTCGGGAAGATTACTTAAGTGGAACATTGAACTAAGTCAGTTCGATTTGAATTTTCAACCCCGGCGATCAATAAGGGGGCAAGTGCTGGCAGACTTCATAGTAGAGTTTACCATCCCAGAAGATGACACAATAAGCGAAGAAGTCGATCCGCCATGGCTACTCCTCGATCCCAGTGCCTGGAAGTTGTTCGCTGATAGAGCAAAGAACGATAGATGATTTGGTGCCGGGGTGGTGCTCGAAACTCCAGAAAAACGGCCGATATATTATGCTCTCAGATTGGAGTTCCGTGCCACTAACAACGACTCTGAATATGAAGCCCTAATTGCTGGTTTGAAACTCGCAAAGGAGTTGAAGATTGCGAAGTTAGACATCTTTTGCGACTCTAAAATAGTTGTGAACCAGGTCATAGGAAAATTCCAGGCCAAAAGTCCTAGGCTGATATGATATTTAGAAAAAGTGAAGAAGTTGCTGGATGGTTTTGACCATCACACCATATCCCACATTCCTCGAGCAGAGAACCAAAAAGCAGATAAATTGGTGAAAATGGCCGGTTCTGACAGTCCTGAAAATATAGAACTGGTCCCGATGGAAGTCTTACAGTCACCTAGTATAGATCAGATGGAAGTTGATCCGGTACTAGATGTTGAACCTGAAAGGGAGTCATGGATGACTCCTTTGAAGAATTTTCTAATGTATGGAACGCTCCCTACGAAGAAAAGTTATAGGCATGCAATAATTCGGAAGGCCTCCGGTATGTTTTGCAAGAGGGAGTCCTGTATAGACAAGGATTTTCAATCCCCTCCTCCGGTGTATTGCCCACAACGATATTCAGCGCGTATTGCAAGAAGTACATGAAGGCAAATGTGAGGATCACACGGGAGGCCAAACGTTAGCGAAGAAACTAATACGATATGGTTATTTCTGGCCAACCATAAATAAGGATGCGGCCAAATACGCGCGACATTGTGACGCCTGCCAGAGATTTTCTAAAATCCATAGGGCCCCATCAAGCCAGCTGAAGACGGTGACGAGTCCATGTCCCTTCGCTATGTGGGGAATTGATATCATTGGAAGCCTCCCCATAGCAAAGGGCGTAGCAAAATTCGCTATCGTAGCCGTGGATTATTTTACCAAATGGGTAGAAGCAGAGCCATTAACCACAATAACAACCATACGAGTAATCAGCTTCATTGTTAGAAACATCATATGCCGATTTGGGATCCCAAGCATCATCATAACAGATAATGGAACTCAGTTTGACAGCACCGAGTTCAGAGATTTTTGCCGGAAATACCACATCTAGAAAAGGTACACCTCTGTGGCACATCCGCAAGCAACGACCAAGTGGAGGCGGCAAATAAAGCGATTAAATCCATCATGAAGAAGAGATTGAAGCGGACCAAGGCCATGTAGGTCGATGAATTTCCCTTGGCACTATGGGCCTATAGAGCGACCTATAAATCGGCAACGGGCCATATACCATTTTCTCTCGCCTTTGGAACTGAAGCGGTCATCCTGGTCGAGTTAGAAGTACCTTCTCACTGAGTCACCTATTACGACCCGATGACCAACAATGAGTTGCTCCTTGAATCCTTGGATATGATCGAAGAGAAGTGGGACGAAGCCGATTTACGTGCCTTAAGACATAAGCAGCAGATAGCTCGGTATTACAACAAGAAAGTCCGAGCACGGACCTTTGAACCCGGAGACTTGGTTCTAAAACGTGTCTTCCCATACTCAGTGCATATGGGTCCGAAATGGGAAGGACCATATTCCAGCCTGCGAAGACTTGATAATGGAACCTTCAAGCCAGCAACCGTAGATGGAGACGAAATCCCCAGAGTGTGGAACGCCAAGCATTTGCGGCCTTATCTGATGTGAAATCGTCAGTTTCATTCTTTTGTTTTTAGGACCATGTAAAAAGGCACGATTTGCCTAAAATAGTTTGGTTACTTGAACAAAAGATTATAAAGTGGACGTAGGTCATGATTCAACTGAACCACTATAAAAATATCGTGTGTCATTTACCTTTACTGCACCATTACCTATTTTCTTTATCTCGATTAATATAAATTATTGTTGTTTTTTGAGTTTTCACAGATTATGCAGCAATATTGGAACATCCAATGCATTGTGCCACAAGATGAAAGAGGAACCATAATTGAGGACCACAAGGTGCGGCAAAGTAAATCACCCCACGATCAAACTCTAACTCCCCAGAATCAGGAGAGAGTATAAAGGATGCGAAGATGACGTCCGCGAGGCGTGAAGGTGCACCATGATAAAACCGCCTTGCCAACACTCTAACCTGCTGAAGGATCGGGATAGTATAAAGGTGCCAAAGATTTAGCGCCCCCAGAATTTCTGCCCCGCTGAAGGATCGGAGAGCAGACCAGAAACGAGCTCGAACTCTAACCCGCTGAAGGATCGGGAGATTATAAAATTGTTAGAAATTTAGCGCTAAAAGAATCCTTTCCCCCCACCTTTCATAATAGGGGGCAACACACATGACTCTAATCAATCATTAATAAGCCCTGGCCAGGCATCATATTAAATGATTGATTGGGGGCATATACACACACATCACATCTCTGCACAGAAATTTTAAAATTTTGCTAATGCGATTCATAATTTAATTTTTGATTAATTATGGTTTAAATATTTGTGGCTAATGCGATAAATTAAAATTGCAGGTCCGTAGGTTTAGTTCCCCTTTTTATGTGACTGATTTGTCTTGAAGGGAAACTCTTGTTCATATCACGACAAGGTTGAAAGTCAAGGTCGACCAAGACGAATCATCCCCTCATGCCGTTATGTTGGCTACTCAGGAGGTTGCACAGAGATGTAAGGAACTTGGAATCACTGCATTGCATATTAAATTAAAGGCAACATAAATCAATTTTCATTTACTAAGATGCAGGGATACAAGATAAGATAGCTAAACAAAAGTGAGGGCCATTCTCACAATTACATTTTCTGACCAGTGGAAAGCCTAAAAATCCTAAGAACAAAATATGAACTAACATCTGCATCCTACTCATGCTTGGGGGGCTATTTTGGCTTCTTTCTCTTCTTCTGCTTCCCCGACTCCTCCTTGTCAACATGCGAACGATCACCTTTTTTCCTCTTCCTCTTATCAACAAGAGGCTCTGGCGAAGAACTAGAAGATTAAGAGGCGAGTTGTGAAGTTATTGATCGGGAGGAGAATCTTATGACCAACCTAGTTTTAGGATCGATTTCAGAGATAGGGGGCACGTATACTGGATCCTTTTCCCCTTTGATAAGAACCAACTGCTTCTCTCCCTTAGCATGTTTATCAGCCAAGGTTTCATCACTACCACCCTTGATTTCATCTGTAATAACAACGTCATCCTCTTCATCCTCGTGACCACCGTCCATGTCCTTCAAAGCAGCAATAACCTCGGCATCTGCAGGAACATCAGTGCTGGGTACCACAGGTGCCACGGTTACCTTTTCACCACCCTCAGTTTGCTTTGAAATCTCAGAAATTTCAGCATCAGTGCCTGAGGGGATGTCAACTTTCTCTGTCTCCGCCTTCTCTTCTCCCCTTTTCTTGGTCAATGTGTCACCTGTATTATGAGAGGCACATGTTAGTAACTCAATGGGCTGCTCCGCAGAACGATGGAAAGTCATAACTGCTTTGAAGAATTGTGGAGAAAATATGGAAATACCTTCAGCTGACATTTCATCCAAGTTTACAGCAGAAGCTCCGACAGCCGGAGGAGTTGGGTGCAAGGGAATTAACGGATCGTCAGGACTATACTCCTTAACTTTGCGAGCCTTGAGTTCCGCCGCTGAGCTCGAGCCCTCGTCAAGTTTGCTTTTGCCCTTGTCCTTGGTCTTCTCCTTCTCAACCTCTTCTTGGATTAGGCGTCTCCCCTCCTCCAAATCCTCGGGCTCTTTTCGTTTAAGGAGTCTCTGCATTAGCGGGCCTTCATTTATCTAATTGACCTTCAATCGCTGCTTCTCATCCTCGACAATTGCATCTCGTATGTTGGCAAGAGTAACAGATAATCTGGGATCCAAGAAATGTCCCGAGTTTTGATGACTTGGCCTAAGAAGTCGAATAACAACTCTCCAAAACCTTCTGTCTCTTTTTCAGCTTCGGCAATCTTGTCAGCAGTGGTGGAAGCCGATTAAAGAATGTTGTTAGCATTAGTCTCGGCAAGAACTGCTCGCCCCTCAGCCTGAACAAGTCGGTCACTCAAGGCCTCCTTTTCTTTTTGGCAGCTGCGAGGCTGTTTTTCAAGTCCGCTTTCTCCTTCTCCCAAGCACCCTTTTCAGCATCAAAACGACTCTGTGCAACCTTCAAATCAGTATTGGCCATTTTAAGATACTCTATTTCCTTTTTCAGAGACAGTCGTTCTTGGCTATTAGAGTCTAGCTCGCTATGAAAACACTTCCTAGCTTCCTCCAATTCTATCTTATAGTTCTCTGCGTTTCGATGAGCTAAAGCCAGACGGGCCTGTGCATCTTCCAAGTCTTTTTCCATTTTGCTCCTGGCCCTATCATTATTCTCAATTCTCACCTTGGATCTGGCCGCGTCCGTTTCTAGGCGACGGATGGCATCTGAAAGGTTAACGACGTGCTTTTTCATTACCTCGTACTGTTTGGCTACATGGCACACATATCCCATCACCTCAGTATCCCAGTCCCTGGGAACCGGCTCAAGATCCAGTATAAACATCATCCTCTCAAAGAAAATATCAGGAAATTCCTTGCGCAAGCACGCCAATTTAGCCTGATTTTCGGGGCCATGGATAGCATCTCGTGCAACGAGACTGTTGGAGTCGTGATCGCCAGGGGAGACCAGAGCTTCTTTTCCTTTCTTCACAATCTTGCCCTCGTCTTTATTTTTGTCCTCTGACTCGCGCTGTTTCTTGGAAGATTGGACGTGAGAAGGCGTACTTTTTAGAGGGTTAAGTTCCTAGGTAGTTACTTACCCCCAGCCGGTGGCAGTTGACGACTATGAGGTTTCCCGGAACCATGCCTGGAATGAGATCGGGATCGTGTAGAATAAGTTTGAGGAGGGTCGCGAGGCCGATAACTATCCCTTCCCCGACTATCACTGCGAGCAGGATTTGGATTTGAATGAAGACTGGGTGTTCCTTCACGGAGGGAGCGATGAGAATAAGATCGTTTGTAAGTCATCTTACCTACAAAAGAAACAAGTACACATTAAAACATTGAATACTGATGGTATAAAAGTGTAGGGTCAAATAGTGCATGTGATTTGTGCATCCCATATAATTCCCCTTAACAGACCAGGGCCCGAAGTTAGGCTCGTCTGAATGGTTTCTCGTTCCTCAACTGGAGCATTTGTTTCCTCCGAGATAGGAAAAAATGGCTCCCCTCCGAAATCTTCTTGTGTATATACATCGTCGGGTATAGGAATCTTGCTTAATTCCTTGAATAACTGCTCCTCTGTTAAGTCATCGGGAGCGGCAGGCTCAACCGGTAGTGAGGCCCTTGAGGGAGAATCCTTCGAAGAGGCTGGGATTTCCTTAGGCTCCCCAGCCTGGGCCTTATCTCCTCTATATACATTTAAATCTTCATCATCCTGGTCAATCATTGGTGAAGGGCTCCTATGAAGTTTGGTTGTCTCGGCTGCTTGTGATGTCCCTTCTCCTTCAGTCGGGGGCACATACTTGTAAGGTTTGCCACCCGCTCCAAGTCCAAATCTTATGTCCAGAAGGCGATGCCTGTGAAGATTCTCATCAGTAATACATTTCTTGATCCTTAAGAAGTCCGACTCGCTTTTAAGAAGAAGGGATAGTCGATTGCTGTACACTGAGCCTTCTGTCTTCGGAAAAGTGAGATCTGTATAGAAAAAAGAAGCATGTTAGCGCTCCGATTTCTTAAACAGGTTATTCATTCATAGGCTGGAAATTTACTTGATTTAAGCCATCTTCTCGCACACCCAGCCTGTCGCTTTATATAAAACCAATCGGCCTTGGGATCCCCTATGTTGCTGTAACCATCAGACAAGACCTTCCTGTTGGCTACTGACTCGAAGAAAGAAAATTTTGGGGTTGCTGTAGAACGATGCTTGAAAATGTAGTAGAACTTCAGGTCTTTAAACGTGAGCTCAGTTTGCAGGATTTCTGCATACGCAATGTATAAAGTGTATAAAGCTGCGTAGGCATTGGGATGAAGCTGCATCGGAGCAATACCCAATCGTTTTAGGATTTCAATGACGATTGGAGGAAACGGAGGAATGGCGCCTACTCCACACATGAGTCGACTAACTGTCATATACCCTTCCGGAGCGAGATGAGGCCTATCTTCCCTCCCGGGTGCCTTCAAATCATCCCAGGGGATCCCGTGTTTTAAGCAAATTTTCTTAAGTTTTATGTCGTCCAGTTTGGAAGCTAAAGAGTCATTGTATTTCTCAGTTTCTAGTGCACTAGGAATATCATCGGGAGCTCGGTCATCCACTTCGGACTCCTCATCAAGCGAGGTACTCTCAGATGAATCCAATTCTGTTTCTGCTTCATATTCGGATTCAGAATCCTCACCATCTGGATTAATTGGAAGAACCTTGGGGATATGGTGCTCAGACATCTCGGGGTCTATCTCTGTTTCAGATCTTGAAGGAGAACGATTACCCGACATTACTGTTTAGGTGAGTAAACATGAGAAATTATAATATAATTACCCGTCCCCTGTGTGTGCTAGTGCAAGTGCATGCCTGTGCATGCATTAAAGAAAAGCATAAAAATTAGCAAGATCATCAAAGTATTAGTTGTCATATGCAGTCAAGTTATGCTACTGTCCAGTTCAGAAAGTCTCAAGGGCTCTAGCTTAAATGTCCATTGATATACCAGAGTTAAGTTGCATTGTTTATTTAAAGTTCATCGGAATCGTTCATCATCTGGATCGTGACACGAGGTCGAATCGTGGTACATCTCTGGATCGCGGAACGGGTATGGATTCACAGCGAAAACACTGGCTCGTGGAAGAACATTGGATCATGAACACCAGAACGAATCGCGATGACCTCTCGCGATCCACAACCCCTTGTCCTCTCGTGAACTAGTGACCCCCTTCATCACCACGACCCAATCCGTTCTCCAAATCCTACTCCTTCTATTTCGTCCCACCACGATCTAATGCCTCGCCATTGCCACGATCCACTGCCTCGCTATTGCCACGACCCAGCCTAACGTTCTCCTTCTTCTTCCTCCTCTTCCCTCCCCTCCTACCATGAATCCGAACACCTAAACCCATCAACCAGTCGCCTATACAGCCTAAAACACCGCAAAACTCCGCCACTTTCTCCTCTTAAATCAGTGAAAATTGGAGAGAAACGAAAATGAAATTATTCGATTACCTTAAGTTTAAAATCGATGGGTTGTTGGAAAATTGAGGTTAGGGTTTTGGTCAGAAGCTCCAAGCGACGGCAGCGAAAACGAGAAAGGAAGAAGAAGAGAAGATGGAGGAGGGTTTGGGTTTATATAAACAAACCCGTGACTGTTAGTCTCCCCTTTTTTGTCCTATTCAGACCGTGGACCTCAACGGGTCATGAAACCAAGCCCATTGAGCGAAGGAAAGCCCGCTTCCTCAAGCGACTCATGACAAGAGGAGGCCCATCAAGCTTGAGGCCCGCACGAAGGATGAAATGGAACGAACACTTCATCCCACGGATCGTGAGGTGCTTGCGTGAGCCGAACCAACAAACAATAGTCAGAAATGAAAACTTAGAAATACTTATGAATATTCAGGAGCATACTTGGCAAGTTGACAATAAAGTCACCGAAATTTCCAGAAATAAGAACTGTCCGATAAACAGAGAAATGATGGATGATCTGATATTTATACCGGTCAAAGGGCGCAACTTTCCGAAGCAACACGATATTTCAGACAGACGCAACCGCTGATTTACATCTTTCTATGAAAAGGCGTCTATGCGATTTCGAAGTATGTTCCATCCTCGATAAAACATACTTCGAGGGGGCAAAATGTTGGCTAGCTTTTTGACCAAGCCACCAAGGCTCACACACAAGAAGGAAATATGAAGCTTCACTCCTTCCAACCCTTGGAAACTCGATCGTGGTCACTCGCCCATCCTCGGATCGCGACGCCCTATTGGATCATGACGTCCTATCGGTTCGCGATGCCTTCTGCGATCCGATCCATTCTTGTTAGCTCGATCCGATCCGAGCTCCAGAAACCAGAAAATGAAGGCTATGACTAATTCAACCGCGATCCGAGAATGCAGGATCTCACGACACCTGTCCACAACTGTCATACTAACCAATTCTCCATCAAGCTACGAATCCGTCCGAGATTCTCGAGATTTGTGCCACGTATGACTGCGATCTGCCTGAAGAAATCAGTTATAAATAGCCCAGAACTTGGCATTTTTGGGGATCTTTTGGCAATTGAGAAACCTGATTCCACCATTATCATATCTCCATTGTTTCTATTTAAAGTTATCCCGAATTTATTGAGAGAATCACAGTTGTAAGAGTGAGATTGAGTGAAATCATTGATTGTACCTGCATTCAGCATATAATCAACAACATATAAAGTGGACGTAGGCTCGTTAACGCCGAACCACTATAAATCTCGTGTCTTTTCTGGTTTTTCTTTATATTTCAGCTATAATTCTTCATAGATTAGAACAACTTGGGTGTTAGACCCAATTTTGGATCTAACAATACCAGTATTTCGGTGATAGTGGATAGACTCGCTAAGAGCGCTCATTTTATTTCTTGTAAAGAGTAAGATGACGGCATCATGTTGGCAGCAATTTATGTCCAAGAGATAGTTCGTCTTCATGGAGTTCCTTCCAATGGCATGAGCGATCGTGAACCCATCTTTGCCAGCGAATTTCGGAGGAGCTTGCAACAAGCATTAGGTACATAATTGTGTTTGAGCATCACTTATCATCCTCAGACCGATGGACAGACAGAGAGGATGAACATAATTCTTGAAGATCTTTGAGGCTGTGTATCCTAGACTTCAGAGAGACTTAGGAAGAGCATCTTCCTTTAGTAGAGTTTTCCTATAATAACAGTTTTCAGGCTAGCATCAGCATGGCACCCTTCGAAGCATTGTATGGGCGACCCTGCAGATCGCCAACTTGTTGGTGGGAATCTACTGAAATATTATTACTTTGGCCAAATATGGTTAGGGAAACATCCAAAAAGATTGACCTTATTCGACGACAAATGAAGACGGCTCAAGATAGGAAGAAGTCCTATGCAGACAAGAGAAGGACTGACATCGAAATCACAGTATCGCCTTTAAGGATTATAACATGCTTCGGATCAGTAGGGAAGTTAGCACCTAGGTTTGTGGGACGTTTCCCATAACCGAGAGGATTGGCCAAATGGCCTACTGAGTAAAGCTACTAGAAAATTTATCTAGTGTTCATGACGTTTTCCTCAGCTCTCATCTGCGGAAGTGCCTGCATGACACCGCGGAAGTTGTTGAGAAGAGTATGTTGGAAGAATTCGAAGTGGAACAGGAGGCAACAGTCAGACGAGTCCCTACCCGTATTCTTGGGTCAAAGGTTAAGAAGCTGTGCAATAAGGAGATCAAGCTGCTAATGGTTTAATGGGGAGACAACCCAGAAGATGCTACTTGGGAGATCGAAGACAAGATTCGTGCTTCGTACCCTTTTCGTTTTTGAGGGTATGTTCTTAACTCCTTTTTCCTAAGTTTATCATTGCTTGTTTCTGTCAATAGAGTATATCTTATCCATCATATTTTCGACCTTTAGATAGGAATCCTATGGATGTAAACATATGTTTGAAACAAGTTATGTTTGATGGATGCATGTGGATGCAAGTGTTTGCTAGTGGTTGCCTATGGATGCATATACACACACATTAGGCACTAAGATCGGCTCAATCACTCTCATATTGCATATGGATGTGTGCATTTTCTTTTCTTTTATGGATGGAAATGGATGAACTGGCATATGGATGTTGCATTTGAACGAATGGGTGTGCACACATATAGAACTTATATGATACAATAGGTTTATTTGCATACATATTAGATTCATGGCACTAACATACATTGCATTAACGAGGTCAATTGAATTAGTAGACCGCCTGATCTTCGCATTAGTGTTGGGACATATACACACACCTTCACATATATTCATATAAGCATTAGAAATCTTTAAGGACAATGGATGCCAGTGATTGGTGGATGAGTAGATGGATGATGGATGGTAGGATATTCATTCTTCTCAACTTAGAGATTTCTGGGATGAAATCCTTTGAATTGGGGAGAATATAACACCCCAAATTTGTAACGACACTAAAAGAGGATAAATTAAATAATAACTAATTTAAACCGGACTGCACCATTGGGTCTGTCTCGAAATTTGGGCCAAGATAGACATTTGGTTTGCATAAAACAGACACTGTATGAGGAAGTTGTGAGGGTTTTAAGTTTGTATACGCGCAGAAAAATTATATACATACGTATGAGTCAGAGAGGAGTCAGAATTTTATCCAGAACTGTTCGAATCTTAAAAATTCGTCAGAGCACCAAAATTCTCGCTCCAAGGGTCGACCCCCCTAGAGGGGTGTCGACCTAGGGGTCGACCCACCCAGAGGGGTGTCGACCTGGGGGTCGACCCACCCACAGGGGTGTCGACACCCCTAGGGCTGAGATCAGTCGGATTCAAAAGGCTTTGCAACTATAAATATGTGGCTATTTCTCTTTTTTTCATTGGAAATCATGGAGGCCATATGCTGTTGGAATGCAAAATGAACCATTTTCTACAACTACATACTTTGCAAATCAAATTTAGAATTCAAGATCCATTCTCTCTATTATCTAAACCTGATGTTGTGAGTTCTAGTTGCTTTTAGGTTTAGATAAATAAAAGCAAATTATGAAAGACTATGATTTGGATATGTGTAAACCATGAATCTATGCTATTATCATAACTGATACTATGTCGTGATGAATCTATCTCTTTGTGATTATTCTGCTATGTCATGATAGATCTATTTCTTTAGATCCAATTCGATTGTGATTATTCTGCTATGTCACGATAGATCTATTTCTTTAGATCCAATTCAATAGTGATTACTCTACTATGTTATTATTGTGGATCTTGGTTTGTAACTATACCGTGGTTAATTTAAATCTGTCAATTTGAATAGTTATGTCATTGGATAGACCTAATCATTTATGTAAATCATGAACATATGCCACCTTGAATTGGTTAGGATTACATCTAAATCTTTATCTAAATTATAACTTTTATGGCACGCTATTTTGTGGATTTGTGTAGATCTATTTCTAAACCAGTAGATCTATTTTATGTGGACATTGACACTGTTAGTCAGATCTAGATTATCACCTTGTGTTATCATGTTAGATCTATTCTATGTGATTTAATTTATCACCTTGTGTTATCATGTTAGATCTATTTTAACCTCTAGGTCTAGATCATGTGATCCAATCTATCACCATGTGTTATTATGTTAGATCTAAACAAATGGGACATCTAAACTGCTGATTTAGATCTTACTGAGCTTATTGAGACATCATGTTACATTCACTAGTTTTATGTTCATCTTGTTATGATAATAATTACTTGTCCATGCCAGTTTGTATGTTCGCATTATCATGCTAAGTTTATGTTTATGCCATGATGATCACTTTTGTTATATTCCTATTTTTTTTCGTATTATCATTTATGACTAGGCTATTGTCTAGCCTAGGCGCACTCCCAGTTTTGTGAGGGCGCTAGTTAAGGATCGGGGAAAAGAGGTTAATATTGGCATAATTTGAATATGAACATTTTTGGACATGTAATTCAAATTATTGGGTAAGATAGGTATTGACACCTATAAAAGGAAAGAATTAATTAATTGGTAAATTAATTAAAAATGGAATGTTTAGTAATTACAATTAGGAATTGTAAATATGACACGAGGTTAGGTTGCATTAGTAGTGGAAGTCTGCTCGGACCCAACCGGCATATCCAGCAGCCACTAATGTTGAATCTAATGTGGGAGATCTAAGTACGCAAATACGAATCGGGGTAAGATATGAAGTTAGGCCCAACTATGGAATAAGACTGCCCGGACCTGACTGACATATCCATCCCCACACATTGTAGGCCTAATGTTGGAGGTCTAGCCCATTACAAACCATAAATGGACATGGTAATGATTGGATTACTTAACCAAATGTAATCCATAGGGACTGTATGATATAAAACTGAAGTTAGGGTTAAGTAAAATTGATTGGATCAGTGGGAGGTTAAGTAAATCTTGGGTAGATGGGTAATATTAGTATATATAGGCCCATAACTTAACCACTAAACAAACATGCTTGGATCAGTGGGAGGTTAAGTAAATCTTGGGTAGGTGGGTAATATTAGTATATATAGGCCCACAACTTAACCATTAAACAAACATGCTTGGATCAGTAGGAGGATAAGTAAATCTTGGGTAGGTGGGTAATATTAGGATATATAGGCCCATGAATTTAACCATTAAATAAACATGCTTGAATCCGTGGAAGGGTTAAGTAAATCTTGGGTAGGTGGGTAATATTAGTATATATAAGCCCACAAACTTAACCCGATAAGGTTATGTAATTAAAGACACCTAATGGTATACATGATTGGTGGAATTCATAAACTTATGTAATCAAATACACCTTTTAAGGTAACACAACTTGTAGAAAAGACAGGGTTATGTATTAAAGACACCTATAGGTAAGCATAACCGGTTGGAAGATTGGGGGTTATGTATTAATGACACCTGTAGGTAAGCATAACTGGTAGAAAGATTGGAATTATGTAATTAAAGACATCCTTTATGGTAAGCATAACTGGTAGAAATAAATAAGGTTATGTAATTAAAGACACATAGTGGTATACATAACTAGGGGAAAATATAATAAAGTTACATAATTAAAGACACCTTTCTAGGGTAAGCATAACTGACATAGGGCTATATAATTAAAGACACCTAAGGGTATACAAAGTCAGTGAAAAACCTAATGGGGATAAAAGACAAAGCGTGAGCTTGTATCATATTGTGTGGGACCCATTTCAGTCAGTAACCCGGAGTTGGTATCAAGTAAAGAACTCCGTACTAGGCGGAGAAGTGGCACGCTTACTGATTGATTGTAAGAGATCCAAACGAGACAGATGGTGTGGGCGGCGCAAACCGACCGGGGACATGTGCGTGCATGGGCCGGGCAGAGGGGACTAAGATGACCGTGACACTAGTAGATATGGTTGTGCACTCCATGGGTTGCCACTTTAGGAAGTGATACCTCCTACTATGGGGCCAACATAAGATATCTACGAAGTAGGGAGCCGATCGATGTGGTTAGGGTATACTTGGACGTATGACCTAAGCCTACCAACTTATAGTGGAAAGGATCATCTCATTTCAGTTATGCTAGTAATAGTTCAAAGAATTCATTAGAGAAGAGCATACACCTTACCATCTCTACCTTTTCACACCTTCCATTTATGTAATGATCTCTCTTATCCACTTTATATACCTATCATGTTACTTTTATTTATTTACTGGATGAAAGTAACTAGACTTGCCTGACTTTATGTCTGACCCTTTTAGTTTCTCCTTCTTTCTTCCGTCCTCCCCCCCCCCCGAAGGTTCTAAAGGGAGGGAATTCTCAGGCTTAGTCAGGATTCTGCTATCGTCTTATTTTGAGCTTCTAGATGTATTGCTCAAGCTTCTATCTTTGCTACTATGGCTTATGATTTGGGGATTATGCTTTCTTTGTTATTGCACTCTGATATTTAAAGTACAAGACAGAAGTTTTAATGTTGTACTGAGTTTATGTATTTTCAGACATATGGTGTAACCGTGCTTTATGATTAATAAATTTTTTTAATTCCACTGCTATTTTATATCTGTCATGTAATGTTTCTGTTCTGTTTACCTATAACGCTTCATCAAACTTAATGCATTCCCTTAGTGAGTGACATTAATGGATGTGGGGTGTAACATGATCTTTACCTTACCTTGTTATCTCGTTTATTTCATACTCGTATACTTTACTATATTTTCATGTTCAATATTATTTATCTGTCTTGATACTTCTTATCCTATGCTTATGAAGAAAATCATTAGAAATCACCAGGCTTTATGTCTGACCTATTTTGTTTTTCCTTCTCCCTCTTCCTTCCCCCTTAGGTTCTCAGGGTGGTAAACTATAGCTGTAATCATGATTCTATTCAGGTTGGACTTGGATTACTTCTCTTCTCATGTATTACTTTAGTTTCTTTTCCTATGTTTATAGTTATGGCATATGAGGGATATTATTTTATGGTTTTATACTCTGATAGATTATGAGACAAATTTTTGTTTTTATGGTTATGACCTATGTTTGTTAAATAGTACGGTGTGGAGCTACCTTGTCTTTGGACGAAATGTTTCCTATGGTGTGGAGCCACCTTGTCTTCGGATGGAATGCTTCGTATCATGTTAATCCACATTGTCTTATGACAGAATGCTTAGTCAACTTTCATTACGGTGTGGATCCACCTTGTCTTTGGACAGAATGCTTCATATGGAGTGGAGCCACCTTGTCTTCGGAGGAATGCTTCGCATGGTGTTAAGTCACCTTGTCTTATGATGGAATACTTGGTCAACTTTCTTTACGGTGTGGAGCCACCTTGTCTTCGGATGAAATGGCTCAAATGGTGTGGATCCACCTTATCTTCGAACGGAATGCTTCGTATGGTGTGGAGCCACATTATCTTCGGACGAAATGCTTAGTATGTTGTGAAGCCACCTTGTCGTGAGACGAAATGCATAGTCAAATTCCTTTGCGGTGTTGGACCACCTTGTCAAAGACGAAAAATTCCATGTGTTTATTTGCAACTTCATAGTACACAAAATTACTTACTCCTCCATTAAGTTTAAAACAAATTGACTTGGTGATTTTTTAGTTTGAGTCGGACATTTATTTCTTTTGGCCATTTCTGTGTTTCTTGGATGTTCAAACCCTTTTTTGATGATTAACCATTTATGGACTACACATATATTTCCATGAGTAATTATGACACATATTTATTACGTGTTCATCTGTGAAGTCGTGCGCTCATTTGTGATTTATAATGGATTTTGCAATTTGTTCATAAATACTTGAGTTAAGTCAGTGGTTATAGGACATTTGGCTAAACTCGCCTATTTACTAGCTTAATGTAAATTATGCTTTCCTTGTTGATCAATTTGTGATTTCGATCTTTTGATCATTCGTGGAGAATTTGAGTTTACTAATCTTGTGCCACATTCTATGGATAAATGGCGAAACTGCTTAAATTGGGAGGTGTTAACGACATTGCCATAGCTGGCGAAACTGCTTAGAAAGGTGTTAATAATCTTGCTTTTATGGTGAAACTACTTGGAGAGGTATCAGCGACCTTGTCATGGCCATTGCGTGTTAGCAACCTTGTCATTGAGGCGAAACTGCTCGAGGAGGTGTAATCTATGCGGATCCACATCATGTTGTCAGTGTGTCCATTTTGTGGTATGGGAAAGGTTGAGATTTACATTGGGATTTATGGATTTGTACGAACACACTTGTTGTGGTTTGAGTGTCTTTCCATTTTTTGTTATTCTAGATTTCTTTGGATGAGTTCTAGAAATTGGGTGATTCGAGTTTTCAAATTTTCTGGAATCTTCATTTGAAAGGTAATTAGCTATATTTGGATTACTGGTCTTAGTCTCTTAGTTTCTGATTTTGATTCTTGATCTCCCAGCTTTCGTGATGTGGGAATCTTGTTGGACCCCAATTTTTGTCTCCCGTGTACTAAATTGATTCCAAAATTGATTTTCATTTCCGTGACACAATCTGTTTGATCATCCTCCTTAGAGACCATCCACCAAGAATAAAGAGAAGTTATCTTTGAGGAGTGATTCGATGGGATGTTCTGGCTTTACAACCACGACAAGTTTAATAAATCCTTGCCTCAAATCAATGATATATTTAATAGATTTGTAGTGCTAAAGTCATTTCACTGTTAGACTTAGCAATTGAGCTTTACCAACTTTTAATTGGAAAGGATATACTTCCCGCGACTCTATTTTGTGCTTGTTTTGTCACTTGGGGTTAACAAATATTTTAGTTTATTTTGTTGACCTTAATAAACAAACTTTTCGACGCTATATCCAGAATGGTTTGACCTCATTCTGGTTGGTGATATTTTTATGTATTTAAAAAATTAAGGTTTATCTTGATCGCATGACTTAGAAGTTTTTTTTGAAATATTAGAGAATGGGTTAATATTTCAAGTTTGTGATGTTGGGAATTAATTGGAAATTTCGAGTTCCAATTTATTTTCTTATGGATTATTAGAGGACGTGCTAATATTTCCAATTTGGGGGTGTATAACCCAGATTTTTGTTTTCTTGATCTTGTTTCCCAACGGGATTGCTTATCCTTACGAATGATATATATATGACCATCATATACATCCTTTTCTTTCTAAGAAAATTGATGAGCCAGAATATTTTCCATAAATTTTTAATGGATAAATTTTCTAGCTAAAATGTGATAGGGAATGTTCGATGATTTTGGGTAGTCGATATTTCCAGTTTCATTTTGAAATGTTTAATTAATTTGTATTGAAAATGTAAGAGAATAGGTTTATAATTTATAAAGTTATTGAATGTTAAATGAATTAATTAAATTTAATTAAAACGAGTTTACCGCGTAGTGGTAGTTCGTTATTTTGAGAAATGAACTTCAAATGAGTGTATAGGATCCAATGTAAGTTGAAAATCTTTGAGACAAGTATCGTTCAGGATCTATTAGACTATATTTTTCTAATAGAAGAGAAAGATTTAGATTTCATCTTATGGATTTCGAGATATTTCTAAATCAAAAATTCATAAAAATCATGGTATGGTAGTTCATGATTTAAAATTAAAATAATTAATGAAATTAAGATTTAGGATATTTAGAATTTGAGAGAGGAAAGTTCTAATTTGTTGAAAACACTTATGAGAAGAATTAATTAGTGACTTGTATATGTTCGTGACTTTTATTGGAACATTAAACGTGCACAGACTTAAGTTATATGATGATTAATAACTCAAAGTTAATTTTTTTTTTGCAATAATTCATAACTGATATTAGTATAAGAACGATATACTAAATATGAAAACGAAAGTGAATTTTTTGCTTTAATATATTTTATATTGATTTTGTGATGGTTGGTTGTTACTTTTTGAGTTTTTCATTAAATAATTGTGGGGACGCAATTTCTTTAAGGAGGGAAGTCTATAACAACCTACATATTTTGCAATAATATATTTAAATACTTTATTTAAATATAACATCGTTAGTCGAATGTATGTCCAAAAAGTCACTTTTTGCATATGGGTGAATTTGGACTCGAGACCACTTCCATTGAGCTCAAAATGTCATTTGCATGATTAAAAACCTTAAACGTAGATATGTTTATAGTTAGTAAAATTTGGGACGTTGGGTAGGCTTGGACTGGTAAACCTAGCCCATTAGCCTACTTCTTGTAACCCCACTTAACCACCCTTCTCCCTCATTCATTTTCATTTCCTAACACTTAGGAAAAAATGGAAGGGGAATTGGAAATTAAAATTCCAAAGCTAGTGTTGGCTTCTAGAAATCCAAATCAAGAGGAAAATCAAAGAGGTAACTTGAGTAAGCTTCTCCATCTTCTCCT
This sequence comes from Allium sativum, assembly GCA_030737875.1. Lineage (NCBI taxonomy): Eukaryota > Viridiplantae > Streptophyta > Magnoliopsida > Asparagales > Amaryllidaceae > Allium > Allium sativum. The sequence continues at coordinate 740,802,861 of CM060909.1, read as the reverse complement.
ACTTTCTTTCTCTTCAATTTCTGAGATTTCCTATAACCTAACTTCTAGGAAATTTGGGCATTCGTGTTTAGATTGAAGATTAGCAAGCTATATTGGAAGAGAGAATGTGATCTAGGTTGGTTTTGCACCTCCACCTTCCTTATTAAGATCAAAGGTGAGTTCTTGCTAACTCACATCTATGTAATCAAGCTATTGGGCTTGGCAAGTGTGCCTTCGACACTTCTATGATGTGTGCGCGCATTTGGTTGATTGGTTTATTGTGTGTGATCTTCCCGATTTGAGTGTGTTTGAATTCGTTTATATGAATTCAAGGTGTAAATCCTTGTAGTGAATTCGGTTGAAGAGTTCTGTGTTCTTGAGTTGTTTCGGCGAGTTGTAAAAGCTTCATTTCCACTTAAACAATGATATAAGACTATACCAACTCGTCCGAAATTGTTATGCACTGCCTAGGAAAAATGGTGCCAAGGTATAAATTCAGTCGATTGAATGAGGGATGATCAGTTGACTAAATCATTGGTTGGTCAATATCTCATTTCAGAGTAGTTTCTATCGACTGAGTTACTCCATTCAGTTGACTGAATGACCAACCAGTCAAGTAAATGGAGTTATTCGGTCGACTAATTCCTATACATGCACAGGAATTTTGAAGTTGCCCAATTCAGTAGACTAAACCACTTCATTCAGTCAACTGAACCTGATTTTTGATGTTGATCAGTTGAGACAACAATTTAGGTTGTTTCAAGCTTATTCCCGGCCGACTTTCGGGTCATTTGCTCTTTTCCTCTGACTTTTCAATTGCTTTAATCTACGTACTTCAACATCTCAGTTAAATGGATTTTGATTCATTCATGATTGACGAATTAATAATCAACGATATTCATGGGATTTGATTTACGTTATTAAAATGTGAATTTTGAGATCGATTATTATTGCAATAGACATTTTGCGAGATATTCCACTTCAAACTATAAAAGGTTTTATATTATTAGTAAGTACCAAATATAGTACTAAATTGGTTTCTAATGCTACTTCATCATATGAAGTTATTTTACAAATTGTTTTCCAATCTACTAACACGTATATTATAAACCTTTTTCTCACTCGTATGAGAAATCCAATTAAATGCCTTAGTAAAAACAATTTGTTCGTAAATATTTGAGTAGAGCAAGTGGTTATGGGACATGTAGCTTAACTCTTATATTTAATAGCTTGAAGTAATTTACACTATACATGATCAATTATGATCATTCTTGTGAGTCTTCAGACTATTAGTGGAACTTGGTTCATCTTATTTCGAACTATTTGGTGAACTTTGGTTCATCGAGTTTTCAGACTCCCTTCATGCAACGATCTTCATATCGTTTTGGACTGGGACCGTATTTGTGTTTTTATATCATGTTATCAATTTCGTGTTGATTTTATAGGGAACATCATTTCTTGTGAGTAGCTATATCATTCAGAAATGTGACATTCTATATTGTAATATTTATCTTCTGCTGTTATGTTTATGTGTTATATTCCAATGATTATCCTTTCTTCCGAGGGTTGGGAGTTTGGGTCGTCACATCTGGTATTAGAGATAAGGGTTAACCTTAGTTATAGAGTATAACATATTAAGCGACTCATTAGAGATAGAATCAGTAGTATTCTAGGACGAGTAACTCATTAGAGATATGAATAGTAATATCCTAGAATGAGTACAGCAAAATAAGACCCCCTAGTTTACACATTTCTATTTATATATATGCTTGTTTTACGACCTTATTGCTCTTACCATTTCCTGAAGATATCTTTTCTGCTGGCCTAACTCTTTTCTTACCATTTGCAGATATAGTAGAAAATGAGTAGTAGAGGCGGAAGAGGTAATGCTACAGTCCAATAACCAAATGTGCCAATTGTACCCCTACAGCCAGAACCCGATCTAGAAGTGCTTGCAAAGAAATATAAGGATTTGGGAGGAGTGCTCTATTAGCAGTTGAGTCTGCTTCAAGTTAAAAGTTAAGGGAGTATAGCTTTGATTGGACTAGGAAATCTAAGTGGATGAGGGTTGACTAGAAAGATTATGCAACCATGTTGCGCGTAGATACTAATAACTAAGGGTACTAGTTGCATATTTGTTGGATCATCATCGTTCCTATCGGTTGGTGGGAAGGGAAGGGTTACATCTTGACTATATATGTTTGCTACTGAGATATTCAGGCTGATTATGCAATGTCATAGTTATTTTGCTAGATTGGTTATTAGGACAAGGGCTGGCTAACCCATAACAGAATTCCTTCAAAATGGGATGATGAGAGGAGCTTGGTCTGCATAAACAGGAAGCAAAAAAATATGGAAAATCTCCGAGATAATTCCATAGCGTAGGCAATTGGGAGGTCCGTTAGTGGAATTTTGCACATCTACAATGTATGCATTGGGCAGTCCATTATAGATGTTGATTGTTGCCCGAGATATATGATGCTGGTTTTTTGATATGACGTTGAGGTTTATTCCAGCGAGACACTTGCAAGAGATACTAGGGGATAATATCTAGTCTGAGGTAGATCAATTATATATATATATATATATATATATATATATATAGAGAGAGAGAGAGAGAGTGTGTGTGTGTGTGTGTGTATGTTGTTATTTATTAAATGTAGATCTATACGAAGTAGATAGGTGCGGTTCCTATGCAGCGGTGGAGTTTATACAACTTAAAATAAATGTTAACATGACATGAATGGTTGCCAATAGGTATATGATAGTGTTGTGTACATAATGTACAATTTACCAGCCATTAGAACATTTTTCCAATCCCCTCCTCAGTTCAATCTATAGGATAATCATAGGAAGTAGTAGGATTGGTGCTAAGAGGAACACTTGATTTCAAAGTGATCAGTGATTATTTTATATCACATTTTAAATTGTTTCTATTGCTAGTTATTTGCTACAGCTTTGATAAGCATTTTTGATTATTTGCAGAATAACAAACAATTAATCAATGTTTCAATGGCCTTAGGTTTTCAGTTTTTGCGTAAATTTGAGACCATTAGGGTACAAATTGCCCCATTTGGTATTAGAGCATATGTTAGTATATACTAAGAATTTATGAAAAAATATATAGTGAAAATATTTATATTTTGACTATAGATATAAATGTGATATATATGCTAAGATCTTAGTAATCACGATTATAAAATAATAACATATGGAGAGTCTCTTGAGATGGATTTGTACATGATTTTCTAGTTGGGTTAAGGTAGCCTAAAAGGACTAGGTCCTCGTGTGGTTATCGATTGGTGATGTACAATAAGTGTAATTATTGGAGAAGGTCGGTATCCCTATGTTATTTGAAGTGAGAAGTATAGATCCTGAACGCGGTGGGATGAAAAATTATATTTTGGACTTAAAAGGGATTTTAGTATAGGAAAAAAGAGTTACAAAATTTCAGCAAGGGAATATTCCTAATGAGAAGGTTAAAGGTTCAATTTGAGTCTAACACCATGTATGATTTTTGAAAGATAAACGGCAAAAATATAGAATAGTATACTTTACAAGAAAATTTTATATTTTTGAAACCATGCGAATATTAAATTTTCTATAAAATCTTTAAAAAAGGTATTTATAGAGCAAATTGGATATTTAAAAAAAAAACTACAATGTTTGAAAAAATAAGTATACTTTCTGGAGTTGGCCTTATAGGTTGAACGAAAAAGGTAATTGTTGGAAGTAAATACGAAAAGATTTCAAGCTATACAGAAATCAAAATTTGAAAGAGGTGAGATATCACAGCTATATTGGGAATGTGAAGGCTCTAGTTGCATAGTAGAGTAAGTTATGAAAACCAGAGGCAAGACGTAACAATAGTAATAATTAGCTGAATTTTATTGGTAGTGATTCGTGTAGAAGAAAACACATTTAATGAAAAAATATAATAATAATAAAATAGGTCCTACGTATGCACGGTCTACTATCCCAGTTCATTTCGTATAAATAATGAAGCATGTATTATTCCTTCAGTCTTATCATTTCTTCATCCTTCTTTATGAATGAACCCAACACCCTCCATCTGACCCAGCCGTTGTCGCCTCCAAGCATATTAAAACACCTTTAGTCACCATTAAACTTCTCTAGAAAGAGATAGCACCCTAGATCTAGCAATATGTACACTTAGGGTCCGTTTAATTTTGAACGGGAAGGGGCATTTGGAATGGTTATTTTGAAGGGGTATTCAAATAGGAATTGTTGCAAATGGGGAATGCGTTTTTTTATGAAAGAGGCAAATTGGAAGGGGAAAATTTATTATTTTTATTGTTTTTGTATTTTTTATTTTTAGAGGAAGATGGGTGTGTAGCGTGGAACTACACAGCCGATTATGCATAGTAGTAAATAAGTAGAATTATACCTGGTTGACAGGCCCAACCAGTAGCATAGTGGTTTAGGCCAAGAAGGCCAATATAGCTAGTACAAGCAAAGTGCAGAGTAAATAATGTACACCAGATAGTTTAGAACAAAGTATATAGCAAGATACAACAAGCCAAAAGCTAGCAGAGCAGGTAATACTAGACTACAGCAGGAATCAAAGCGGGGTTCTACTTTCCTACGATCCTGGGGACTAAGGCATTGGCAGAGAAAGCCTGAAGCGAGCGGGTCTGGATGATCCTGTCCACGAATCGAAAAGATGCAAGATGTGATGACAAATACCCATCAGGAGTTTCTTGGGCCTGCCGGAGATGTGGGCGTTGCGTTCTAGCCAAATACTCCAGGCAAAGAAAGCCACTAAAGAATCCAGAATGGGGCCAAGGGGGTTATGCTGCCAATATTCAAAGAACGAGTGGATTGAAGGTATGAAGCCAAGAAGGAAGGAGCTGATAGTTGCCCAAACAGAATATGAAAAATCGCATTCGAAGAAATGAATGAGGGATTCAATATGATTATTACAGAGGACGCAAGAGGGGTCAATATTGTCGCAAAAACGATGCAGGCAATCTTTGGTGTTAATGCGGTTGTGGATAAGGAGCCATTGAAAGAAGATGACCCGAGGGGGAAGGTGACAGTGCCAAGCACGAGAGAAAGTGAAACATCGACCTGGATGGATAAGAAATTTATAGTAGGCCAAAACTGAAAAATTGGATCCCAAGGCCCATAAGGATTTATCAGGACAGATGTTGAACTGGGCTGAGTTAAGAGAATGAACAATGCATATAAGCTCGTTTAGAGATGCAAGCCCAATATAAGTGGAAGGTAAGAAGCCCAATAGGCCCAGAGAATGACCTGCTGCAACTGATAATGGGTTATATTGGTTTAATGTTGCAAGGTTAGGGAATAGAGTGGAAAAAGGGATTTGTTCATTCCATATATCCATCCAAAATAGACAAGAATCACCATTATTGACTTTAACATGGAAGAGCATTTTTATTCTAGGGATGATAGATAGTACTCCTTTCCAGAATGGCGAGGACTTAAATGATGGGTTAAAGTGAAGAATCATAAAGGGGTTTTATTGATACAGTCGATGAAGGATCCAGTTTTTCCAAATAAATTGCCCTGGAGCGAGGCTACGCCATAACCATTTAGCAAGAAGTGCCATGTTGAAGGCAGAGAGGTTATGAATACCAAGGCCACCATGAGATAGAGGAAGGCACACAGATTGCCAATTGATTAGTTTTTTCAATTTGCCACCATTCCAAAGAAAAGAGCTTCGAATTGAGTCGATTTTGTTGATAACCCAAACTGGGAGTTTATGGAAGGACATCCAATAGGTTGGAAGGGATGTGAGGACGTGTTTAACAAGTATAAGATGGCCTGCTGATGATAATGAGTTAGCTTTCCAACTTGTAAGTCTATTTTCAATCTAAGAAATAAGAGGTAGCCAATCTGATTTATGAAGTTTAGTAGGACGAATTGGGATACCCAAATAAGTAATTGGGAATGAATCGAGCTTACAGTTAAGGCATTCAGCAATTATAGGGCCCAGATAAGTGCAATTGCCCAACATTATAAGAGAGCTTTTGTTGAAATTGATGGATAGTCCTGAAATCAACTCAAAAGAGTAGAGGAGAATTTTAAGGCAATGAATGTTAGAGGGAGTTGGAGTGGTAAAGAGAATAGTGTCATCTGCAAATTGTAGACAAGCAGTGCGTATATTTGAGTTAGGTAGTGATATGCCTGAGAAAATATTGTGAGATAGTGATTGTTTGATCATTTGGTTAAAGACATCTGCGATTAGGACAAAGAAAAGAGGTGAAAGGGGGTCACCTTGCCTTAAACCTCTTGTAGATCTAATTTTCCCACCGAAGTCGCCATTTATACATATTGTGTAAATACTACCGTGGAGAATTGCTTCAATCCAGTTACACCATTTTAAGGGGAATCCTCTATGGTACATAAGGGAGATAATGATGTCCCACTTTATTAAGTCAAATGCCTTTGAAAAATCAAGTTTGAAAAGGACACCTGGGGTGTTTGAAGTGTGGCAGAAGGAGATGACCTCTTGGGTAACAGCAACATAGTCAAGTATGTTTCTGCCTTTGATGAATGCAGATTGGTCAGAGTCAATTAAGGAATCAATGTGGTTCTGAAGCCTAGAGGCTAAAATTTTAGTGATGATTTTGAATGTAGTGTTGAGAAGACTAATGGGTCTGAAGGAAGATATTATTATTTGTGTTATTGTTTGTGTTTGTGTTTGTTTATTGTCGAACAGAATAGTAGAATGCAGAATACAGATTGCAGAATTGAAATTGAAGAATTGAAAACGCTGAATTGAAAATACAACCCACTACGACACATTAAAAAACAAAACACCACTACAACACAATAAAAAAACACAAGTACAACACAATTCAAATATGCAAACACAATCACATATGTCCAGCCCTCAGCTTCATAACATAATGCATAACACAACGCCTAAGCTATGCGGGCTTATCAAGCAGAGAATAAATAGGGTTGTGACCCTTTTTGTCATTCTCTGACAGGACAACCACCACCAACCACTCCTGTATCTCATCATCGTCATGGCATACCAACATACACAGGGTAGTAAGCTCATCTCGGCCTATGGACGGAGGAGTTGAACGAGAAGGGCTTGCACCGGACCTGACCGGCATACAAAGCTGACGACTCGAGATTTTCGCAGTATTGCCACAAATAAAATTGCCACAGAGCTGAGCCTCACACAAATTAACGGGTGGAGCATCCGGAACTACGTACTAACATTTGTCAGTATGAATGCAGCCTCCATACATGGAGTCCAACTCTCTGAATCGCGCTGGGGATCCACTCTTCTATTTGCGTGCCACTATTGGCACCATCGCCCACCAATCTTCTGATTATGCGACAATATCCAATTGCTCATCCCACGCCCCTCCACCAAACTGTAGTAGTCTGTTCCACGGAGCCCAGTCTCTTTTCATGTTATCGAACTTGTTCTTTATCTGACCAGCATTGTAGTCCAATCTGGTGCGCTCATTGAATGTCGTTGCGATCAGCTGGTACCATCCTCCAACGTTATGTGCACGGGAATTGAGATGTTCCATATACACATCGATGAAAGCGTTGGTCATGTCATTATTCCATTCGACAATGGAACGGGTAGATGAAGACTGACTTCCTACCATTCTAGAAAAAAAATTCCCAAAAATTACGAAAAAATATATATGGGAGTAAAGAAGCTAAAAAATACAAATATAAAAGCAGAAACCTGAAAAAATCAATGAGTTAACGGAGATTTGAGCTTGAATTTTCGGGTTTTATGTGAGATTTGGTGGTGGAAAAGGATGAAATGAGTTGGTATATATAACTAATCGACAGTTCCATAAAATTCGTGGCGTCCGATGTGCGTCCGATGCGTCGGACGCGAAAGCTAACTTTTCAACCGTTCGTTTCGAAGGGGCAAATGTGTGGATCCCACGGTTGACGCGTCCGACGTGTCGGCGTCGGACACAGACACAAACTTTAAAGCCAGTTGGAACATCAAACGCTACCTTAATAAGTCAAGCCCTGGTTGAATTTCATCATGCCTTCTAAAGGATTTTTAGCCGCCTCCATTCACAAGTTGACACCCTAGGAGTTGGTGTGGTGTCTAAATAAAGAGCTATTGCTATAGTATTTCGACCTCAAATCGATTGCCCATCGATTGAGAATTTCTACAAAAACTCACCACTCTCTATTAGACCCAACCATCGCCACCTCCAAACATACCAAAAATACCTTCAATCACTACCAAACTTCTCTACGAAGAGAGAGCACCCCCTATCTACCAATATGTATACTTACTAAGAGCTCTAGTTGAATATCATCATGCCTCCTAAAAGATTTTTATCCTCCGCATTTCCAAAGTTGACATCACGAGAGTTGGCATGGTCCCTATATAGGAGGGCTATCATTAAAGTAGTTCGACCTCAAATTGATTACCCATTGATCGAGAATTTCTAACACTTCGTAAATCTAACATTTGAATTATCTAGATATTTAAATCTTGGATTTATGAGATTAACTTGAATTAGTAACCTTATTTTCGTGACGCATTTTCTAATGCATATGAGGTGAAAAGGTGATCAAATAGAGCCATGAGGGGCTGAGCCTTCTTGATTATAAATGAGGGGTGAGATGAAGGTTTTAGAAAACCACTTGTTGCTTATATAAGTTGTCACAATCACTCCTGATCCACTACATTTTAGAAAAATTAAAGCAAGAACACTTCACTCTGTTCTTTTCATAACATCCTTAGAACAGAGCTTTTCAAAACAACTTCAAATAAACTCAAACTACTATTATAAGCTAACAAAAATATTACAACAACTATTAACAACTAGGATCTTGAATTTTTGGAGCACACTATACGCTACGTCCATGGGTTATGAGTTATAAGAGGTGGTGTGGGCTTTGGATATGAACAAATAAAGGATATGGGTAGGTTTTGGTGGTTGTTAGGTTATGGTAGGAAATAGAAGATTATACTTCGTTGTTTGCTTGTTGATGAGTGAGCTAACTCACCATTTAAAAAATATATGAAGTGTATATTTCTCACTTATATTATAATATTCATTTGACTATATATTATTTGCTTATTCTCTCATGATTCTTGCTTTGGAAAGCAAATGACATATTTTGTGTGTTTGGACTTGTATGACTTTCTATATCTTTTTGGATAACCTTGAAACAAAGCACACAAGGTTTGGCTGGATAATAATTTGAAACAAACTTGATTTGGATGTGGTTTCATAGCAACAGTCATTATAAAAACCATATGTAAAAATGTACATTTTTGCTTACATATTTATTTTTCATTTAATTGAATATTTTTCACATTATGGTGATTTTAAATGTTTTAAATCAAAATACCAAAAATATTTTCAAGTCAACATTACCTCATCTACGAAAGGGAAAAACGGTCATTTTGTACGTAAATTATTTTTAAAAAAATATTTGCATATCTATTTTATTTCGTTGAAAGATGAGTGCAAATGGGATGTGATTCATGCATTTATGCATACATAAGAGCCCAAGATCAAAGAATGAAGGAAATAAATAATTTATGCTATATGGAGGGGTCTAATCACCCATTAATTAATGTAAAACAAATCAAAGGCAAAATCTCAAGTTATTAGAGGATTGGCTAAAAGCTAATGACGACTTGGAGGCTACTTAATGAAAAAGATATTTTTGGTAGCTCGCTAAAAATGGACTAGAGTTTTAGACATGTATAAGTATCCTCTTATGTTCCTGTACAATGACCTACTTTTTTATAATCGAAGATGAAAAATAAAGTTAGGTTTTCTTTAGTGGCTTCCTAAGTCTCTCCTTTACTTTCATGTATTTCATTTTCAAGCTCTTTTCCTTTGTGCTCTTTTATGTTCTTGTCTTTTATGTTAATATGTTTTATTTTTCTTTCAATTTACATGCAAGTGGATTAGTCTCATTTTACTTAAGTAGTTATATCTTATTATTTTTATCAATTAGTTTATATTTATTTTTATGTTTATTTTGAAACTTGTTTTTATATTATGTATTCAAATGTAAGTAGCTAAATCCCTGCCTAGCCAAAAAAAGTAGTTATCTCTATAATTTAGAGGTACTGAAGCTCATGAGAATCATAGGAAATTAACATAAGTGATTTTATTTATAATATTCCCTTTTAAGCTTAATAGAATGTTAATGTAAATATTTTTTATTATTGAGTTAGCCTATGTCGTTCAAAACTAATAGGTTTTGCTTAATCAAACATAAACAAAAGTTATATGTTCAGTAACATATGATTATGGTAATGAAATTGCAAATAAAAACAAAATTTGATGATCTATGTTACTAAATAGAGCATGTTTAAAGTAATTTTTATTTTGATTTTATGTCTTTTTGATAAGAGTTTGTGAGTTGGTGTATTATAGTTTGATAGTTTAAGTCGTGTCAGTTAATATCACAATTAGGTCGTATCTATAACAAATACATAAGCTAATTCCACATGTAACTTTAAAAAAAAAAGGTGATAATGTTATTTTATATTGATTTATATAATCATGAAAAAGGAATTTTCCTATAAACTTCCTCATAATCTTATACTTTTTATTCAATAAAATATTTTTCTAGTCTTAGATTTTTCCAGTTACACAACATTCGCATAATGTTTTGTTTAATTAGATTGAGTGAAATTTGAAATTAGCACTTTCTCCAAGGATCGGTCCATACTAGCATATGTACTATGATTGTATGATGTATGCTTGCAGTATTTCAGTTTTGTAGAAAATTGGATGGTTTTCTAATTGGTAAAAAATCTGCGTTCGAATTCATTCTGTAACAAAAATTTGACGTTGTTGCCGTGGAATTGCAATTCAATTTTAGTTTGATTCTTCAAATTAGTTTTTATTTTATTTTTATTACTTGTTTTAAAAAAAATTATGTGGACTTGTTGCTTTTTGTGCCTTGTCTGCTGCTATTGTTTCCTTCATTTTTTTTTATTTGTGCTCTTGGGTTTTTCTTGTTTTTTATTTTTTGTTTTACTTTTCCTCAAAAAAATGCTTTTATTCTTAGTTTTTGTATTTGTTCACGTGTTGTGGTTTGAGTATCATTTGTTGTTTTTCATTAAAAAATCATTCTTTAATTTTGTGGTCCTTTTACGTTAGCTTCATTTAGTTTACTCTATTTCATTTATTCTCTATTTGCATTTCCTTTTATTAACCCTCTCCGTTGCATACTTACCTGTTTGATTAAATAAAAAAATGCCATTACCATGGACGAAGCCAGGATTTCAATGTGACCTGGGCTAAACTAGAGAGACGAAAAAATAGAGCTAAATAGTATCAAAAATTACAAAAAATAGTTTTAAATTATATATCAATAAAAGCTTACAAAAGCATGAGGTATTGACGTATATCTCATGTGCGAATTAGATAAATACAAAAGTTGATACAATAATATAGACATGTTGGACTCTACATACTTTATGTGAGTTGAAATCACAAACTACCGAATCCAAGTCAATATCTTCAGCAAATACCCTTTCAATGTTGATAATCATGCAATCTTCAAGAAAATCATCACCCATTTTGTTCCGTAGAGTGGATTTAACATGTTCCCTAGCTGAAAATGTCCGCTCCGTTGTTGCCGTTGAAACTAGAAGAGTTAAAACAAGATGAATCAATCGATCAACCAAGTAATAAATGCCTTTCTTTCTTGTCTCAAATAATTGTTTACACACTCATAGATGGCTAGTAGATTTTTGGAAATTTGGATGTGAAGAAATATCAAGTTCATAATGTTGAAGTTGACACTTTAATATATGTAACTCTTGGAATGTGAAATCTTGCAGGTATATTTCTCTACTAGAGTGCAAAATCATTAACTTTCAATGATCTATAAGCATCTCTTGGATCCAAAGCGGTGCTCAGGATTAAAAGTTCCATTGCTCCTTCAAAGAATCTAGTGTTCAACTCAACAATTTGTAAATCAATATTAGAATTAAAGATATATGGTAATGATGGAGAACATTAATATCATCATGTTGTTGGCAAGAACGAGATGTGCTCACTTTGTACGACGTTTTCATATTGGGTATGTCAATGAAACATTTCTTACAAAATTCTTCTACTTTCTCAATGAAAGTAAGCCAACCTTTGTCTCTTAGCCTTTGAAGGAGTGTTTTTGTAGTGATAACAAGATTCATAGCATTGACAATATCTGTGTTTTTAGTTGAAGAGATTTACATAGCACATCCGTGATACTTAATATCCCATTCAATAAGTGAAGAATGAATACAAATTCAAATGAAGTCATAGCGAGGTAAGCAACTTTTGCTTCAGCATGTTGATTTGGCTTTATGTCCCGGCTTTGCCGTACATTCTTAATTATATCACACGAAGGAGAAAAGAGATCATTCAAAATACTTACAGAACTCAAATGAGAACTCCAACGGGTGGCTCCAGCTCGTTGTAATGTCTTAAGTTGGTTAGCTCCTCGACATGTTTCATTTTCACCATGTGACATTATTTGTAATTTCCACTACTTGACTTGATTTTAATTCACTATGGCGCTTGGGAGAAGCATCAACAAGATTAACATTAATACTAAATTTTGAAAAGAATAACCAAATATCTTGAACATCCATTGAAGAGGAAACTAATGCAAGTTATAGTTAATGAGCAAAACAATGTACATAATATGCATATGGGCATTCTTTAAGAAATAACGCTTGCAACCCATTCCGTGCTCCTCTCATGTTGCTTGCACCATCATATATTTGTCCTCTCATTTTAAGAATTCCAAGATTGAAAAGAGCAAGAACTTTTTGATATTTCATTTATCAAAGTCAATAACGTGGTATCTTCGATGCTAACAATCCCAAAGAAGCTTTCTTGAACTAAGCCACGATTATTAACAAATCTTAGAACAATAACCATTTTCTCTTTCGTAGAAGTGTCTTGATCTTCATCAACCAAAATGCAAAAAATTTCATCTCCAACTTCTTCTCAAATTTTATTTCTTATTTTGTCACCTAAAATAGTTAAAAGTTCCTTTTGAATTGTAGGTGAAGAATACTTCGCATTTCCTGGAGAATTTTCCAAAACCACTTTAAATATGTCTTCATTACATTTTATTGGTGCTTAATAAAGTTTCCATGATTTTTGGATTCAAGAGATTCATCATTACCTCAAAAAGAGCATGATTGCAAAGCAAGCCACCGAGCACATTCAATAGATGTTTTAAGACGTAATTGATTTCTCTTAACCATTTCTTTGGATCGTGCATCAAATACTCTTTTGATATGCAAAGAAGGATTCATTAAATCATCAGCGGCCTTAATAGCACACAAACGCGATGAACCCAACCCTCCTACATGTTGCAAAAATGCACAATTAATCCCTTCCACTCTTTTCCACCTTTGAAATCCGTCAATTGCAAATGATGGACGTGTTGATGGATTAGTTTCAAACAAGAAACAATATAAACAAAATACCATATTGCAATCAATTGAATACTCAATCTAGAAATATTTATTAAACCAACTACTTCGAAATCTACGGAGTTGTTTTCCATCCTTTTTTGATGGGTATATGTCAAAAAGTGGTTGAAATGGCCCTAATCTAGGATATTTTCTTTGAACCTCATCTCTATCATTTACTTTTTCTTTCCATACTTTTTGTCATCTTCCGGGATCCCTTGTAAAATGATCTCCACCATCATCGACTATGGTTCTTGGAATTTTGCAAGGACGTTATTCGATAGAGCTCGGAGAAATTTCATTTTTTGGATCCAAAGAGTTATCTCCTTTCAACTTGCAAAATGAAAACAATGTTTTTCAATGTTTGAGTTTGACAGTTATGTAAAAAATTGATTAAATTACGTAAATTTTCTAAAAATAAAATTAAGCACATGATTTTGTTTTCTAACAATTAACTAACACGAAGTTATGAACACTAAACTGAAATTAGTTCAACCACAATTATGATAATAATCAAACAATTAGGTTTTCACACTTAAGTTATCTAATAAAAATTTTGATTCACATTTAGAGAAAGATAATAGATTCCATTCAACACAATGATTCAGTTTGTATAGTATTGATTGACGAACAAGTTTAGGGTTTCAATCAAATACAATTTGACAAATTATTTGAAGTTTGCAATGGGTTAAAAAGAAATCAGAAGAAATTTTAATTTCGAAATTAACTATATTTCGAAATTCGGCTGAGAAGGATTTGAGCAGCGACAGATACTTATATACTGCGTGTTATTGCTTCAGCGCCTGACCTGTGGAGAATAAAAAGGTAAGCATCAACATATTCTTCTTTTTAGTTTATTAGGGGTATTTTGTGCCTTTGTGGGCTATTGGGCTGAGGCTGACTAATAGCTTTTGTTTTTTTTTAAAAAAAAATTGCACTTGGGTTGTAGCCCAGGGTCTCTAGGACCTACCTCTGTCCCTGGCCATTACTGTGTTTCTGTTTTGCTCAAACTGTTTACATTGTGTATTAGAAACAATTTGGGTTTTGTCATTTAAAAAAGCTTCTTGTTGTAAACTATTCACATTACCTACAAACTTCAATTTACAAACAATTTGTTTTCACTTTATTTAAAAAGGTTTACATTATGCATTTCTGTTTATATTCCATATTCTCTCATTATTGCTTTCTCATTACATTTGCGTTTTCTCATTACTATTGTTACTTTCTGTTCTCTCTTCTTCTTTGCATTGCATTTGCACTCTCTCAATCACGTTTACATTTTTTTCCCACACTGCATTTCACCTCCTGAACCATAACAACCATCATTTACCTTCAACCAACTAGCGACAAAACCATGTACCACCTCCTCAAACTTCATATCATAAACACTTGCTTCTCCCACATACACCACACTGCATTATCTCATCAACATCGCACTAACCACTTCCTTCTTGCTCCATACCTCCACCAAAAAATATAGCAACACCACTTCCCCTACTTACATTCATAAACCGAACATATCCTGCTTTTCTCAACATACTTCCTACCACTCCATTCACATTCGAAAACTACACATACAAAAATTGCTTCCTCATGTTCACTTGAATCAAACCCTACCTCGACTTCTTCATCTTCCGATCCTCCCCTCAACTTCGTCCTCTTACATTTCACATCAGGAAATAACCACAACAACACTCCTTACCATACAAAACATTCACAACAAACTCCACACTAACATCTTTTGCGACATCCTTGAAACTTACATAAACCTATCTTTTCAGATCCGTGCACAACCAGTTCGCCTCAAATCCGCCATTAGCTTGTGAATAATAGCCTCCGCAATTCGCGACCATAAGCAAAGACAAATGTACTCATTAACTCCCATACACTCCTTTTTATCAAAATCACATCTTCAACATCCACAAAATCACCATTCTATACAAACTCCATGAAATCTCATGCCTTGTTCAAAATGACAGTCTTTACAACTATCAAATCAATTCCTCATACACACAACCACCATTGTAAAATACTACTGCAACTTTATTGGCGGTCATCACTTTGTCTTCCTCGTTGAACAAACATCTCATCTCCGAACATTATCACTAATCAATCAATCTCACTACCAATTCCATACCATCAAACACGATAGACTACGACCATACACATAACTGCTACAGTTACACCTTTCATCACCAAAGTTGTTTCATACATCACCAAAGACCACCAAACACTCCATTACTTCAATCAATCTGACACGATCTCAAAACCAAACACCTACCACCAATCTCCCCTCCTTGTCAAACCCAATAACCTGACTTCCTCTTTATCAAACAATCATTGATATTATAAATCCATAACCTAAAACCTAAAAAATTCACAAACACTGCCAAATGCCATTCCTTGTAATTCAACCTCACCACATTTGCCATCTGAATATCTAACCAATTCCTTCCACCAATCAGACATGCAAACTTCCTTCTGAACTTTAATAGTCCTCAGACCGACAACAACCACTATCGTCGACCTCTACAACCCCTTCACTAACCTGCCTCCATCCCCAAAATTAGGAGCACCTCCCCTCCACCAGACCACGTTTTCCAAATTGTAACCATTTTTTCCTAACTCAGATTTGCATTTTTTATGCTTTGATTTCCTTTTTTCTTATTAAGAGCACCCCGACCATGTGTCGGTTGGGAATCAACCGATCCTCAACATGTTGAGCTCATTTGGGTTGCTTTGGCAATCCTAAAGTTGCCAAAGCCACCCCGTGTGTTGCTTGAAAAGTGGACATTAGCTGGCTTATTTAGGGTCGGCTAAGGTTAGTTAGCTTTAAATAAGTCAGCTAATTTTCTTTCTTTTTTTATTAAGCCTCAGCAGGCTGAAAGAATTAGCCAACTAATGTTTTTTTTATTTCCTCGGTCGGCTTAAGCAGGCTAAGAAAGTTTATTATTTATTATTATTTCCTAAATCGGCTTATTTTAAGCCGCCTAAGATAGTTTATCATTTATTATTATTTCCTTAGCCAGCTTATTTTAAGCCGGCTAAGGAAATATTTTCTTTTTCCCCACTGGGGTTTGGTTTTGGATAACCCGGTGTGAATCGACCAAAACTAACTCCTACGATTGGGAATGCTTTAAGAAGAGGGGATAAGGCTAGTAGTAGAAGCCTATATACCAAGCTTCTAATGTTTGAGGGGCTTAAGAAGTTGTGGGCTGAGTTCATTTTATATTTTTTTAAGATTAATTTCCCTCTCATTTTCCTTTCCTTTTTAATTAGTTTATATAGAAGAATGTTCTAAACGAAAAAGTTTATAAAATTATTGCTAACACGCCTTTAAAAGGACATTAACCTTTGGACTTGGACATTTGGACTACTCGGAATGGAGTAGAGATGATCAGATGGAACCACAATCACTTGGTTTTATTAGAATATCGCTTTTGAACAAGCTGGAAAAACATATAGAATTTAGCTAAATGTGAGATCGGCATGACTAAGAAATAGGGAACGGTAAGACTGTGATGCATGACTAGATTGAAAATATGGCTAAGTATGAGATTTGTGCGTATATGATACTAGAACTTCAAAACTCCATAATTGAGTAGTACTTCATCAATAACTTGAATATCGAAGATTAAAACAATGAACCGTCAACTCAAGGAGCAAGTGGATGCGGCACCCATCAGGGTCACATCCCTTGAGGGAAATGTCTTCGGATCGATATCGACAACTTATAAAGGATCGGGTCCGACCCCTCATGCAAGGCACGACCTTGCCCTACTTTATGGGTCGAGTCATACCCTCTTGGTGGACCTCCCTGTGCAATTTCCTATCGATCTGCCTCTTCTCACCTCTATAAATACACCTTTACGGGCTTTTGAAAATGGATCTTGTCTTCTCCACGCGAAAGTTTTACTGTATCTTGGAGACAACTTCATCCACTTCTCTCTTCATTCATGTAATAAATAACTATACTTATAATCATATAATATAGATAGAATACAAGTGTTTACCAAACCACTATAAATTCAGAAGCACTCTTTAACTCAACCTAGAACACGGGCTATTGCCTTCAACTCCAGAGAAGTCGGTACCTGTGACACCCCATATCTGTTAATATCACTCTTAATCATAATGCATTAAGTTACGTGAAGCGTTGTAGGTAAACAGAAGTATAGTATCATAAAACAGATATAAAATAGCAGCGAAAATTTGAAACTTCATTATTTTGCAGAAAACATCGTAGTCTCAAAATCAGTTACATCATCAGGCATTAAATATTGAAATTGAGTGCGTCAAAACAAAACATCTGTCTTGCGCTAAAAACCATTAGAGTACAGAGATGTAAAATCATAATCCCCATTAATAGCATAATAAAGTAGACAAGTAGTCAAAACGATACATCAAAATAGATCCAGGTCCAAGAAGAAACAGAAGAGAGAATCCTAATCAAGCCTGAGCTTTCCCACCCTGAGAACCTGGGGGGAAGGAAGAGAGAGAAAAGGAAACAAAAGGGTCAGACATAAAGTCTAGTAAGTCCAGTGAATTTTAGCATATAAAGAAGTAAAAGTATCATGATAGACATATAAATTGGATAAGAGATAACAATATCATTTAACAGGTATAAACAGACTGAACATGATAAGCAGAATAAACAGAGTAGGTTTTGCTTCTCAAATACTTTTCTCTGCACCAATACTAGTATATTATATATGACAGGATTAGGTGTCCCCTGATTACTTAACAGAAACAGAATGATCCCAATAGAAACATACTGATAGTTTTAGGTGTACTCTAGTTTCATAATGGGTTTTACCCCAATCAGAAATAACGGGTACCTTAACAGAATATAACGGTTGTTACCCCAAACAAAAATAATAGGCACCCCAACAGAAACAGACAGGACTAGATGTACCCTAGTTACTATCCCCATGCGATCGGCTCCCTAACTTGTAAACACCTTGTGTCGGCCTAACAATAGGGTGTATTACTTATTAAAGTGGCAACCTACAGAAGGACACAGACCTATTTACTGGTGCTACAACGGCTTATTTTCCCCTTTTGACCGGACTCATGCACTACTCCGTTGGAACGCGCTCGTACTCCCCCTTTCAGATGAACCTGTTATAATCATTTCAGTATATGTGCGCTGGCCCCTACCTAGTGTGGGCCCCCGTTTAATACTAGAATGGGATACTGACTGATATGGGTCCCACACAGCAGATGACACAAGTCAAACACCTAAACTTGTGTCCCCAGTTAACTAGGATTTTTAATAGGTTAAGCCTATGATTAACAGGTTCGCCTAGTCCCTACAGATTAACAAGTTAAGTTTCACAGGTTAACAGGTTCATTTAATCCCCAACATATTAAACAGGCTTACATAACCCTAACAGATCCAAATAGGTTTCACAGGTTTATTTAACCCCCAAAAGATTAAATAGGTTTACATAGCCATAACAAATCTAAACAGGTTTCACAGGTTCTATACAGTTCCATTAACATGTTTGCTTAATCTTAAATTAAGCCAATAGATTCATATGCCCCAAATTCTAGTGAAAATCCACAGTATAACATATGCCCCCAAAATCTTAGTCATATTTCACAATAAGGTTATGCCCCCCAAGTTATCATTACCCCCAATTTATTCCAATTCTGTTCGTACGCGTATTTCAACCATATTGGCCTAGACTCGAATGTAGCGTGGGCTATAAAAATAAAAAGGGAATGAGAGTGAGAAGAACAGAATAGGCATATAAAAACAAAAATAAGCATATAATAACATAGACGGGCATATGATAGCAGTAATAAGCATATCAGAAATAGGCATATAAGAACTGAACAGTAGATAAGGTGTACAGAAGAATACATGTAATAGCAGAACTGCTTGGTTATGAATCAGATTCTTAACATGCATAGGTTCAGATCCAGATTTATAAACATGTCAGGATTACTTGTTAGATATTATATTTAAAAGTAACATGAACTCACAGAGATTGGATGTAAGCATAAGAAATCTTTCTAATATACGCAGATAGGTTGATGTTGAAGAAGATAGGCTAATTCAATCCAAGTTGGGACAACATCTCATTGTCTCCATTGTTTTAGGTGAAGAAAAACAATAGAAATGTTGTCTTATATATAACCTACCTTCAACGAACCCAACCAAGAAAAAGTCCACGTTCAGAATAATGCACCCGGTCAGATCCTCGTTGGGTCGACCCACTCCTCTCTGGGTCGACCCATGGGTCAACCCACATGGCCCTGGATCGACCCATAGGTCGACCCAACCCAGGCGTGGGTCGTCCCATGTCGGTCCAGATCTCACCAAATTTTCCCGTTTCATATTGTCGAATTATTTTGAATTATAGTTTGAATTTATTTATACATAAGACTCTTATGCGTGTAGAAACTTTTAACCTTTATAACTTTCTCATACAATGTCCGTTTTACGCAAACTCGGAGTCTATCTTAAGTAGAATTCCGAGACGAACGCAATGGTACAATCCGTTTTACTTAATTCTCAATATTTAATTATGTACCCTTTAGTTTATCGTCATAATGTCCTTTAAAATTATGGGGTGTTACATTCTCCCTACTTAAAGGATTTTATCCCCGAAATCTCTAAGTTAAGAAGAATGTTTATCCTAACATTCATCAACCATCTACTCATCAATCAATCACAGGCATCCATTGCCCTTAAGAGATTTCTAATGCTTATACGAATATATGCAAAGGTGTGTGTATATGTCCCTATGCTAATGCGAAAATCAGGCCGTCTACTGATTCAGTCGAGCTCCTTAATGCAATATATGTCTGTGCCATGAATCCAAAATGTATGCAAATAGTCCTAATATATCATGTAAACTCTATAAGTGTGCATAATCTTTCGTCCTAATGCAACATCCATACGATGATACATCCATTTTCATCCATTAAAAGGAAAAATAAACACACATCCGTATGCGGTATGAGAGTTCCTTAAGCCTATCTAGTGCCTAGTGTATGTATATATGCATCCACGAGCAACCACTAGCAGACACCTGTATCCACTTGCATCCATCCAACATAACATCTCCCAAATACATGTTTACATCCATTGGTTTCCTAAGGTAAAAAATTCGATCGATAGGATAAACTTAAATGACAGAAGCAAGGGCGAATAAAAGCTTGGAAAAAGAAGTTAAGAAAATGCCCTTGAAAAGGAAAGGGTACGCAGCGCGAATCTTGTCTTCAGTCTCCCAAGTTGCATCCTCGTTGTCTTCTCCCCCGTTGCACTTTCATCAACTTAACCTCTCTGTCACATAGCTTCTTAACCTCCAATCCTAGTATATAGGTAGGAACTCATCTAACTGTCGCGTCCCTTTCTACCTTTACTTCATTAAACATGCTAAGCTCTACTACCTCTGCCGTATCGTGCGGACATTTCTGCAAATGAGAAACGTGGAAAACATCATGAAACCCCTAATTTCTCTGGTAGTTTAACCCTATAAGCCATTTGACCCATCTTTTCCACTATGGGAAATGGTCCTACGAACCTTGGAGCCAATTTCCCTACAGATCCAAAGCGAACCACATTCCTCAAAGGTGATACTTTGATGAAAACCATGTCTCCCACTTCAAACTCAATACCAGTCCTCCTCCTATCTGCGTATGACTTCTGCCTGTCCTGAGCCATCTTCAAGCGTCTGCAGATAAGATGAATATTTTCTTAAGTCTCTCTAATCATCTCAGGTCCAAGTAGAAGCCTATCCGTAGACTCCCACCAACAAGTCAGTGATCTATAAGGTCATCCGTACAATGCCTCGAAGGGTGCCATGCCTATACTATCCTGATAACTGTTGTTGTAAGCGAACTCAACCAATGGGAGATGTTCCTACCAAGTCCCTCTGGTATCTAGGATACACATCCTCAAAAGATCCTCAAGAACTTTATTCACCCTCTTCATATGCCCATCAGTCTGAGGGTGACATGCGGTGCTCAAACATAACTATGTACCTAATGCCTCTTGCAACCTCTTCCAGAACTCACTAGTGAAGATGGGGTCACGATCACTCACTATGCTAGAAGGTACTCCATATAGACGAACTATCTCACAAAGATAAACTGATAACGACCATGTTGTCGTTCTCTTACCCTTAACAGGAATGAAATAGGCGCTCTTAGTAAGCTTGTATACTATAACCCAAATACTGGTGTTACCTTTCCTCGATCTACGCAAAACATCGATGAAATCCATAGAGACACTCTCCCACTTCCACTGTGGGGCCTCCAAAGGATGAAATAAGCCGTCAGGATTCCTTTGTTCGACTTTAAATTGCTGACAAACCAAACATCGAGAGACAAACTCCGCTACGTCTTTCTTCATTCCAGCCCAAAAGAAAATAATCTTCATATCTCTATACATCTTATCACCGTTCAGATGGACAGTCATCCTAGAATGATGGGCTTCCTCAAGGACTGTCTTCAACAAACTCCTAACTTAGGGAACACAAAGCCTCCAATCGTGTCGCTGCCACCCTCTATCATCCGTGGAATATCTACTAAGGTGACTAGAAGTCTCCCCTCTACGGAGCCTATCCAAAATGTCTCTTATCTGTGGGTCCTTTTGCTGCAAAGATCCTATATGATCCATAAGATTAGGTTGCACCTCTAGAGATGCCAACAAACCAAGTTTAAGATCCGTAGATGGCCTAAAATCGAAGGTCGATATGTACTCCAAGCTCTTCCTCTCTACGAATAGAGGACTCAAAGTCACCCTCTGCCTATCAACGCATCCTCCACCACATTACCCTTGCCAGAGGCATAAGCAATTTAAAATCGTAGGACGTTAGGAACTCCATCCATCTCTGCAGTCTCAAATTGAGATCCCTTTGCGAGAGAACATATACTTGAGAGATTCATGATCCGTGTATAACTCGAACCTCTCTCCAAGTAAATAATGCCGCCAAGTTTTTAGCGTGAACAATATAGCAGCCAATTCCAAATCATGGGTAGGGTAGTTCTTCTCATGAACTCTCAACTGTCTACCACCATAGAATACTACCCTTCCCTCTTGCATCAAGACAACACCAAGCCCTGTACCACATGTATCAATGTACACTGTGAAAATTTTGTTCCCATTAGGCAAAGTCAAAACTGAGGCTGTTGTCAGAGCGCTCTTCAACCGCTGAAAAGCATCCTCAAAGTCAATGCTCCAAGAAAAGGTCAGATTCTTCTTCGTCAGTCAGGTGAGTAGGGTTGATATCTTTGTGAAGTCCTTGATAAACTTCCTATAAAAGCCAGCTAAACCGATAAAACTCCTCACCTCCTTTGAATTCTTTGGAACTTACCAATCTTGGACTGCAACCATTTTCGCGAGATCCACGGCTATCCCTTCCGTAGAGACCACATGTCCTACAAATCTTACTTCCTCTCTCTAAAAGTGACATTTGGAGAATTTCGCCTTAAGCTGGTGCGCTCGGAGAGTCCTCAAGACCTCCCCTAAATGTAGGCATGCTCTTCCTCGACTTTGAGAAGATCAGAATGTCATCCACGAAGACCATAAGAACTTATTTGGAAACTCCCGGAACACCCCACTCATCGGATCCACAAAATATGCAGGTGCATTCGTCAGTCCAAAAGGCATGACTAGCCACTTAAGGAAACCATCTGGAGTTTCGAAAGTGGTTTTGTCTATACTGTCCTCGACCACCCTCAACTAATGAAACCCCATGGCCAAGTCTAACTGAGAGAAAACATATGCACCAGCAAGCTGGCCAAATAGATCATCAATCCTCGAAAGTGGGTGCCTATTCTTCTTAGTGATCTTATTCAACTCCCTGTAATCCACACATAAGTGAAGCGAGCCATCCACCTTAGTTGCAAAGATGACTGGAGCACACCAATATGATATGCTTTGCCTAATAAATCCCTTCTCAAGTAGTTCCCCTACTTGCTTGCTAAGCTCCCTCCTTTCTCTAGGATCCATGTGGCGCATAGATAATGCGACTGGCTTCATATTATCCACCAAGTATATCTGGAAATCTAACTCATGCCTCGAAGGTAAGCCCTTAATCTCATTAAAAACATTCGAATACTCATAAACAATAGGTACAGATCGTAAATCATCGACAGAAGCATCAAGTGATTCTAGGAAACTAAGCATGACAGACCCCTTTGGGTCACAGGAAATCTCGAGAGCCCTCCCTCGACAAGTCAAAAGTCTAACGACCCCCCTCTCACAGTCTAGGATGGCACCATACATGGCTAGCCAATCCATCCCTAGAATCAAACAATAGACAATAAAAACCAAGCACATATGCATCGCACTCTAACTCGACACCCAACACAGATATCCTCAAACCCTGGCATATCATAGACATATGAGTCATGCCCCCAATGGGGTTTGTGACAATAACGAGATCAAAAACAATACTAGTACTAAGGCGTAGAGACTTAACCATAGAATTAAATATAAAAGAGTGAGAAGCGCCAGAATCAAAAAAAAAGTCCTAACAGGATGATCGGAAAGGGAAATCAAACCTTCAACGGAACCTTTCCTACCTTTGTCAGGTACACTACCCTCGAGAGCATGCAATACCCTCTAGAAGATCCTGCCATTTGTCCCTGTCCTTGCCTCTTCGGGAACTCCCTAGTATATTGTCGGACCTCACCACAGTTGAAGTAAGTATTCCTCCTTTTTCTGCAATTCTTGACCAAATGACCCACGCTCCTGCAACCATGACACTTCTTCTTTCCTTGATCCCTATCATTCTTTCCACCCTTGTTTTGCTGTTCTTTCTTGGGCCACACTCTCTTGTCTTGTGCCTCATTAGTCTTAGCCTCCTTTTTCTCATCCTTACCATCTTCGTGAATCAATGCCATATCAACCAGTCTCTAAAAAGTAGCCCCCATTGCAATGTGAGATAACGCCAATGCTTGAAGAGGTTGATTCAATCCTCTTGCAAACCTTAAAGCTTTCTTGTGTGGGGTATTCACCAGCTGCAGACCTTGCCAACTGATTGAACTTATTGACATACTCTTTAGCAGACATGCTTCCTTGCGTAAGTGCTAGAAACCTCTCCATTTGCATACTCTCTTCTTCCTGAGAAATAAATTTCGTCTCGAATCTCTGTCGGAAATCATCCCAAGTATCAACTGGACACCCTGCTTGCATCACTTCCCACTAGAACGAAGCCTCATCCTTAAGCTGCCATGCAGCCAACTGTATCTTCCTACGGACATCAACCTCAAAAAGCCCAAACAAATTCTCTATCTCTTTTAGCCAATTCCATGCTTCCACAAAGTTCTCAGTTCCATGGAATGGCTTTCCTCCCATAACACAGAAGTCTTTGCATATCTTAGAGAAATTATCCGCTTGCGGAGGAGAAGGAGGAATAGCGGCTGCAGCTGGGGGAAGGGCATCTCCTTGGCCTCCGGCAGGCGCTATAGTCTCAAGATACCTACGGAACCAAGCTGGTATTTGAACACCCTCGGGAAGATTCAGTTGGCCAGACATGCTGAAAAGAAAAGGAAAAGGGATTCAAGTAGAGAACCAAAAGATATTTTATATGGCTTTGGGGAATATGTTTTTAACAAACAGTATTTTCTTTGAAAATACTTCCTTTTTTGAAACCTTTTTTAAAACAATTTTCAAAATCTTTTGTCCAACCTTGTAATCTTCAGCTCTGATACCAAATGTGACACCCTACGTCCGTTAATTTCACTCTTTATTAGAATGCATTAAGTTTCATGAAGCGTTATAGGTAAACCGAAACAGAGTATCACAAGATAGATCTAAAATAGCAGTAGAAATTTAAAACTTCATTATTTTGCAGTAAATATCGTAGTCTCAAAATCAGGCATAAAATACTGAAACTGAGTGCATTAAAACAAAGCATCTATCTTGCGCTAAATACCATTAGAGTACAGAGACGTAAAATCATATTCCCCAGTTGTAGCCATAATAAAGTAGACAAGTAGTCAAAGCGATACATCAAAGCAGATGCAGGTCTAAGAAGAAACAGAAGTGAGAATCCTAATCAAGCCTGAGCATTCCCACCCTAAGAAGTTAGGGGAAGGAAGAGAGAGAAAAGGAAACAAAATGGGTCAGACATGAAGTCTTACGAGTAAAGTGACTTTTCGCATATAAAGAAGTAGAAGTATTATGACATGCATGTAAATTGGATGAGAGATAACAATATCATTTAACAGGTATAAACAGACTGAAAGGATAAGCAAAATAAACGGAGTAGGTTTTTCTTTTCAAATACTTTTCTCTGCACCAATGCTAGTATATCATATATGACAGGATTATGTGTCCCCTAATTACTTAACAGAAATAGAATGATCCCAACAGAAACTATTGATAGTTTTAGGTGTACTCTAGTTTCATAACGGGTTTTACCCCAAATAGAAATAACGGGTATCTTAACAGAATATAACGGGTGTTAACCCGAAACAAAAATATCAGGCACCCCAACAGAATCAGACAGGATTACATTACCCTAATTACTATCCCCAAACGATTGGCTTCCTAACTTGTAAATACCCTATGTCGGCCCCATAGTAGGGTGTATTACTTCCTTAAGTGGAAATCCACAGAAGGACACAGAACTTTTTACTAGTGCTATAATGGCTTATTTCCCCCCTTCAATTGGAATCATGCACACACATGACTCCATTGGAACGTGCCTGTATAGACCCTCTTTCGGATGAACCTCTTACAATCATTTCAGTATGTGTGCCCTGGCCCCTACCTAGTGCAGCGCCCCCGTTGAATACTAGAATAGGATACTAACTGATATGGGTCCCATATAGCAGATGACACAAGTCAAACCCCTAAACTTGTGTTCCCCAATTAACTAGGATTTTTAACATGTTAAGCCTACAGATAAACAAGTTCACCTAACCCCTACAGATTAACAAGTTAAGTTTCATAAGTTAACAGGTTTATTTAACCCCCAACAGATTAACAGGTTTACATAACTCTAACAGATTTAAACAGGTTTATTTAAACCCAACAGATTAAACAGGTTTACATAACTCTAACAGATTTAAACAGGTTCCACTGGTTGTTTACAGTTCCATTAACATGTTTCGATTAATCTTAAATTAAGCATACAGATTCATATGCCCCAAATTCAAGTCATAGTCCATAGTATAACATATAACCCCCAAAATTTTATTCATATTTCACAATATAGGTTACTCCCCCAAGTTATCATTCCTAATCATTCCCTCAATTTATCCCAATTCCATTCATATGCACTTAAGTGATAATGGCCTAGGCTCGAAGCTAGCTTAGGCAATAAAAATAAAAAGGGAATGAGAGTGAGAAGAACAGAATAGGCATATAAAAACAAAAATAAGCATATAATAACAGAGATGGACATATAATAGCATAATAGGCATATCGGAAATAGGCGTATAAGAACTGAACAACAGATCATGTGTACAGAAGAATACATGTAATAGCAGAACTGTTTAGGTATGAATCAGATTCTTAACAGACATAGGTTCAGATCCACATTTATAAACATTTCAGGATTACTTGTTATATTTTATATCTGAAAGTAACATAAACTCATAGAAATTGGATCTAAGCACAAGAAATCTTTCTAATATATGTATAAAGGCCGCTGTTGAAGAAGATAGGCTAATTCAATCCAAGTTGGGGTAGCATCTCATTGTCTCCATTGTTTTAGGTGAAGAAAAACAATAGAAATGTTGTCTTATATATAGCCTTCCTTCAGCAAACCAACCATCAAAAATTCCATGTTCGGAATAATTCACCCAGTCAGATCCCCGTTGGGTCGACCCACTCCTCTCTGGGTTGACCCACCTGGCCATGGGTCAATCCATGGGTTGACCTAACCCAGGCGTGGGTCATCCTATGCCGGTCCAAATCTCACCAACTTTTCCCGCTTCGTATTTTCAAATTTTTTGAATTATGGTTCGAATTTATTTATACATAGGACTCTTATGTGTGTTCAAACTTCTAACCTTTATAACTTTCTCATACAATGTCCATTTTATGCAAACTCAAAGTCTATCTTAAGCAGAATTCCGAGATGAATGCAATGGTGCAGTCCATTTTACTTAATTCTCAATATTTATTTAAGTACCCTTTAGTTTATCATTATAATGTCCTTTAAAATTAGGGGGTGTTGCAGTACCGACCCCAACTTAGGGATTGGTACTGATCCCCTAGATGCGGGGAAACCTTCTCCCAGTGATGTTGCCTTAGCGTTCAATCCTTTTGCTAATCTGAAATATGAAAATGAACATGGAAATGAGGAACATTCAACCTTGAATGTCGGATTGGATGCTCAGAACACTCGAGCTTCACGTGTAGGACTTAGGGACAAGCGTCAATTTATGAGTGATGACAATTAAATCGTGGATATAATAAAAAAGCTTAGAGAGGCAGACTATTTTAACCAGACTTGAATTGGGTAAATCGAAGTCCATTCTCTCAAGCTATCAGGAACACTAGGAATCCAATGGACTTCAAGCTACTGGGTTGGAAGGTTATGATGGTAGGAGGGATCCTACCATCTGTTTCACATGATACATTTTCCACGTTGAAGCGTTCTGGACAACTAATGATATCATAGCCTAGTTTTTCCCTCTTTATCTCTTAGACATAGCTATTATTTCGTTTTGGCAATTGGAATCAGGTTCAATTGGAAGCTGGAGCAACCTGGTGGAAAATTTTATCAAATAATTTAGAGTCCACATTCCTAGGCCCGAGACTATGATGAATTTAACAACAATTATGCAGAGGATCAAAGAGACTCTGCAAAGATTTCTAAAATGATTCAATGCTGTAATTTCTTCGATGGATAGTCCTGATCCATCAATGGTTCTAATGATTGCAGTGGCTGACATCTTGGATACCACCGAGTTCATGGTATATTTATAAAGGGATTCCTCATAGGATCTTGAAAAATTCTACTTTGAAGTCGACAGGTGTGACAACAAGGAATTTCGCTCGATCTGAATCGATCGCTAAACCGACCAAGACCGTTCAAAACCCCTGATTGTTTTGAGAACACGACAAATTGGAATGCAAACAGAAGAACATTTCATTGCTTATTACAAAAAATTCATCAGAATATAAGAATATACAGAGTATGAATAAATATTACACATCATAAATTATCAGAGATTTAAATTACATTTAAATACATCGCAGCGGAAAAACAATACAAAACACAACTGAACGAGATATACGGATATGGAGCTTTCCAGATATCTTTCCAGCTGTAAATCAGGATCCTATGAATAGAAATCTGCAAAACCAAAACTACTAGCTGTCCGTGTCAAAATATGGGCATGCAGAATTTAGGTTAAAACAATAAACTCCAGGTCAGTCATGTGACTGGTGTGAGAACTAAAACAGTAATTTAAAGCATTACTTTAAATCAGATATATCAAGGGACCACACCGTATAACACGGAATGGGTTTCCTCCCGAGAATACCAGTGCATATAACAAAACAGCGCAATGCTTTTCGGAAAATTGAAGCTATTATAAGACCCAGGTCCCATCACGCAATGCAACACAAGCCGGAGGATAGGGTTTTCCCTTATAATGGTCAAACACGCTTGCTACGTTAAAAAAAATCATTTGATACTATTATAAGTGTATAGTGTCAAAACAATTTCATTCATAAATATCAATCATAGACGGCATGGGTACCATATATCATGTCGCCATACTAGGCTCTACAATCAAAATCGCAAATGTCACGTATTTGGAAGTTGTATTTCCATCTATGAACCGAGGCAAGGGATCGTCCCTTACCGAATTCGACGAGCCTCAGGATCAGAGCTCGAGTGACCCTTGGATTGTCAGGGTCGGTCCACCGATGTGGATTTAAATGCCTGAACACTGCGTTTCCCCGCCCTTTGGGGCGTAAATGAGCCAAATGACTCCATTGGCTCCACACAGTCACCGATATATCTGAGGCGCCTCGCAACAGCAATAACCACACCAGTGAAAATAGTATAAATGTCAGGGCTGGTAGGTCACTGACACCACCCTAGCTAGAAGGAAACGCATGCCCTCCCTGAGGTCCTCTCCAGTTTCTGGTTCACAACAGGGGTGTGAGGCTCGCAAATCAACGCTACACAAAGCTATGTCACACAGGTTGTGCTTTGATCATCAACCACAAGACTTTTCTTTTCAACAGAAGCCTTGATCATTTGCCACTTAGGCATGCCACACAGGCAATTCACTCCATGCGATTGATATCCATCAATATATAACCTTGAGCTCGTACGTCTCAGAGAAGGGCGTTAAGCAAGAGAATAAATTCTCTGCCGCCAAACAGATATATATGTAATAGAAATCAATCACACAGAATAAAATCCAATGTCAGACACACAGTCCATTTACAAGTTCGTTCTGGGTCTGAACGAAACCGGAGGCACCTTGTACCTCGCATATCCAACGGTCTCCAAGTACGTCTGGACGATCACCAACTGATTCCCTCCTCTTGGGTGTACAGCCCAACCAAGATCATCAGTAATCACCCAAACGATGTGAAGACCTCTGGTCTTCGACCACCGTCTTCATCCTCGACACCACGTCGAATCAGTTATTCAGAAAAGGATAAACCCGGTCTTTTTGAATAACTCGCGTATATAATAAATAAGTGTTACACAAACACAAAATACGCCTCATTCCAATTCAGAATATTCTTTTATTTAAATATTCTTATACTTTGGGAAAGGTTCCTGTTGGCTCGCTTTTTGACCAAGCCATCCAGGATCATTCATAAAAGGAAATCAGGAAACCAAGTCCCCCAAGAAAGTGGAAGAATGGATTGCACGTCATCGTCTCGCCCAGGAACGGATCGCACGCCATCGTCTCGCCCAGGAATGGATCGCGCTCTATCGACTCGCCCAGGAACGGATCGCTCCCATCTCGTCGACGAACGTCACCTCCAGGCGATCCGATCCCTTGTAACGAACCGAACCCTCTGACCCATTCAACCACGAGCTGGTCTTCAGCGATCCGAATCGCACGGATCTGACGACACCTGTTCACAACGGCTAGTTTGACTGTTTCTTCAATGGTGGCGATGCGATCCGAAAATCTCGGGATTCGTGCCACGTGTCCGCGATCCGCCTGACAAAATCAGCTATAAATAGCCCAGAGCTTGGCATTTTTCGGGATCTTTTGGGCAATAGTGAATACTGAGTCCGCCATTGTTGTCAAACCACTGAAATATTGAGAGAAATCACTGTTGTACTAGCTTTTAAAGCATAATCAATAAGACATAAAGTGGACGTAGGCTCGTTAACGCCGAACCACTATAAATTCTGAGTGTTATTTTCTTTTTCCTTGTTCCTCATTTAGAATTCTCCATAGTTCATAACAATTTGGGTGTTAGGTCCAAATTTCGATCTAACATTTTTGGTGCTTTCACTGAGAAACTCAGTCTTAAAGTTTCGTCATTCGTTTTCTTGAAGATTCCAGCGATTCGGATATCATGGCTGGAAAAAGATCTAAAGTTTTGCAGACCAACGAAACGATCGAGGAGAGTGTACACGAACTGGGCAACGAAGAGATTCTGGATCGCGGAGCGCAGGGGGCGATCCGATCCGATGAAAACACCTCGTTCCGAGTCGATGAGAACGAGACAATCCGTGCTACTGAAGGGGTTGTTACTCGATCCCGGGGCAACACCTCGCAGCCTCCGCGCACCACGACCACGAGTCGATCTCAGGGGGGCGCAACGAACCGCCCTCCACGAACCGCAACTACCCGAACTGATGGTCAGAACACAACTCGACCTGGAAAAGAACCTATGACCCACTCCTATCGTCCTGGAGCTTCTGCTCGACCCGGTCCGAGCACTTTGCCCATAAGAGAGGGTGATGATGACCACTATGATCCTGCTGCTCCTGTCACTGAGGGGGATCTTTCCCGCTTTGTCGAAATGTGGGATAGGTTATTTGATGAGTTAGCCGCCCAAAGGCAGGAAAGTTCTATCCTACGGAAAAACCTGACGGCTATGGATAGAAGACTTGATGAGTTAACAAGGCAAAGAACATCGCCAGTTCGTCCACTCACTCCAGCTTATTCCTCTTCATCTGAAGAATCGCCGAGACCTCCGCGGCGACCGTATGAAAGGGCCGAAAACATAGAACAGCTTCGGTTCGGGACCCTGCCCTCACAAGAAGAAGAAGAATTGGGGGCAAGACCCACAGACCGTAATATGGATGGTCAAGCAACGAGCCTCAGGACTCGAGGTGTGAACAGTCCTGTGCATGACAGACCACCTCAGCCCCGTCGTCGTACGCATACTCATGATAACAGGGGGCAGCGAGGCCCCGTCCAAGCCCCGGTCTTTGTAGCTACCCCCCGAAGAGAGATCAGAGAACCTCGTCGGGCCAGAGGCACTGACCCCGAACCTCCTTTGACTAGTGCAAACGTTGCAGCCATGGTTCGCCAGATTTTGGCTGACAGCCGTGGACAGCGGAACGAAGATTGGGGGATCGACCGCAGTCATACTCCTTTTTCTGACGATATTTTGGATGCAACTTTTCCAAGGCGTTTCAACATGCCACAAATGAACCGATATGCAGGGAGGTCTGATCCTGTTCAGCACCTAATGAGATACTCTTGGTCGATGACTGCTGCCGCCGCTTCTGACGCGGTTAAGTGTAAAGCGTTTCCCATATTCTTGGAGGACGTGGCTTTGCTATGGTTTACTCGCCTGCCGGCAAGATCGATTTCTAGCTTCAGGGAACTAAGCGAGAAGTTCGTAGAGCAATTCCGTATCTACGCACAGAAGACGAAAAGCGTGATCGATCTATTTCTTGTCAAATAGCGACCGGGCGAAAGTCTAAAGATGTACCTGGATCGTTTCAATTTGGCCGCCACTGAGGTCAAAGATCCTTATGAGCCGACCATTGTCGCAGCACTAATTGATGGAGTGGATAAGGACACTGAATTCGGGAGGTACTTGGCAGGCAAACCACCCCACACCAGAGAATTATTCTATGAGAAAGCTAATGTACATCTACGCCGGGAAGAGGTAAACGCGAACCGAAAGCTTAAAACAACTGATAAGGAAGAAGTTCAGAGCAATGTCGCCATCAAACAGACTGGAGACAGCTCGGGGAAAGTTGAGGTTAACGTCGGAAATCAGAACCAGGGTGGTCGCCGACCGGGTAACAACAATAACAATGCTAACGGCAACAGCCGGAAGAGGGGCCGAGGGAACGACTCCCAGAGAAGGACTCGTCCCAGGGCCTTTGAAAGTTATACACCCATAAATGATTCTCTGGAGAATATCTTCATGGATGCGTATGAAGTCCTCCAGAATAAGAGGCCACCTCCTAGAGAGTCGATAGAAAAAGAGCGTGAGACAGGGAAGTTTTGCCTCTTTCATCAAATCCACGGCCATTCGACGAATGAATGTCGTCACCTGAGGGACGTAGTCGAAAGGTTGCTTCGAGAAGGGAAGCTAGACGAATACAGAGTAACGCCTAGGGACAGGGGGCAAGCAGTGCAGGCCCCGAATCAGAATCAAAATCAACTTGCTGCTAGGCCAACTGCTCAGCAAAAGGGAAAGAATATTGTAATCAACACCGTGATCGGTGGACTTTACCTTGCTGGGCACAGTTCCAAAGCTTTAGATCAATATGTCAACGCAGCCAAACAACACCTCGAAGTGGGGGAATGTAGCAACCCCGAGGACAGTGTTCCGGTGAAGCAGCAGAAGATGATGACTGATGACGTTATTTTCCGAGAACGAGAAAGCATCGGAGTCCATGCTCCAACTGAAGATCCACTTGTAATTACGATACCCATTGGGCCAGCCACTGTTCATAAGGTACTGGTGGACAACGGGAGTTCCGTTAATATTCTTTTCAAAAAAGCCTTTGACCAGATGAATCTTGAGATAAAAGACTTGAAGCCCTGCCAAGGATGGATTCGTGGATTCAACGGAGCATCTACCGCACCTATGGGTTATGTGGAATTGCCAGTTACACTTGGGGAAGGAGAACGCCAGAGAGTGAGAATCCTTCCCTTTGTGGTTTTGGATGTCGAATCGCCATACAATGCCTTCTTGGGCCGACCGGCCCTCGCGAAATTCAGAGCCTGTATAGCCCCCTGGTGCTTGCTATTGAAGTTCCCCACAGAAGCTGGCATTGGTATCGTCAGAGGGGATCAAGTTGCTGCGCGAGCATGTTATGTTGCCGAATTAAAGTTGCTTCGCAACGGCGGGGATATCGAAACTAAAGGCACTCCTCCCCCTTCGGGGGCGGAAACCTTATAGCAACCAAAGAGGATAATTGATGGAGAGTTGCCTAGAGTGATGCCCGAGGATATAGATCCCAGAGAGGATCAAGAACCCGGGGGCAGAACGGCAACTCCCAACGAAGCAACTGTGGATGTGCCAATCGATGACAGTGACCCGGAGAAGGTCCTTAAGATTGGATCCCAGTTAAGTCCGACTCTTGCCGAAGAATTGACGATTTTCTTAAAGAATAACTTGGATGTATTCGCTTGGACCCATGCGGGCATGTGCGGGATATCCCCATCAATCATGAGCCATTCTTTGAGCATTAACCCCAAACATCCTCCAGTAAAGCAAAAAAGGCGAGTGCTGGGCCCAGAGAGGTCCGCTGCCTTGAAAGAAGAGGTTGGGAAGCTAAAGAGTAATGGATTTATCAGAGATTCAACTTACCCAGATTGGATTTCGAACCCAGTCCTGGTAAAGAAGGCCAACGGGAAGTGGCGAACGTGTATCGACTTCTCGGATTTGAACAAAGCTTGTCCCAAAGATAGTTTTCCATTACCTCGAATTGACCAGTTGGTAGATTCGACGGCAGGTCACGAGCTTCTCTCATTCATGGATGCTTATTCAGGATACAATCAGATTCCGATGCATGTTCCGGACCAAGAGCATACTAGCTTTATCACTGATCTGGGATTATATTGTTACGTAGTAATGCCCTTTGGTTTAAAGAATGCAGGCGCTACGTACCAACGTTTGGTCAATAGAATGTTTTATAACCAAATCGGGAAAACGATGGAAGTATACGTCGACGATATGTTGGTTAAATCCAAGCAATCCTTTCAACACACTGCTGACTTGGCAGAGATGTTCGGCATTCTTCGAAAGTATGGGATGAAACTCAATCCCACCAAATGTTCATTCGGTATTGCTTCTGGAAAATTCTTAGGATTCATTGTCAGTTCGCGCGGTATCGAGATTAATCCGGACCAGATCACGGCAATCAGGAATATTCTGGAACCTAGGGAAATTAAGGATGTGCAAAGCCTTGCCGGAAAATTGGCCGCACTAAGCAGATTTATCTCCAGGGCTACGGATAAGTGCATCCCATTCTTCGAATTAATAAAGCGAGGAAAACGCCACTTTAAATGGACACCTGACTGCGTGGAAGCGTTTCAGAATTTGCTCAGACACTTGGAGAAACCTCCAATTCTATCTAAACCAATAGACCACGAGGATTTATTCGTGTATTTGGCAGCATCATCTCATGCAGTCAGCTCAGCGTTGGTAAGGGAAGAGGAGAAGGTCCAAAGACCTGTGTATTACGTGAGCAAAAAATTAACAGCGGCAGAGCGTAATTATCCACGGATAGAAAAACTGGCGTATAGTTTACTGATTGCCTCCAGAAAATTTCGGCACTACTTTCAAGCACATCCTATTATCATATATACTGATCACCCACTCAAGCAAGTTCTACAGAGACCAGAGGCGTCTGGAAGATTACTCAAATGGAATATTGAGTTAAGTCAATTTGACTTGAACTTTCAGCCCAGACGATCAATTCGGGGGCAAGTGATAGCTGACTTCATAGCAGAATTCACTGTTCCTGAAGAAGACATAGCAAACGAAGAAGTGGAACCCTCAAAGTTACTTTTCGACCCTAATGTCTGGAGATTATATACTGATGGTGCTAGAAATAACGAAAGATCCGGCGCTGGAATAGTGCTTGAAACCCCCGAGAAACGATTGATAACTTATGCCATCCGAATGGAGTTTCAGGCCACTAACAACGATTCTGAATATGAAGCTCTGATAGCCGGATTAAAGATTGCAAAGGTGCTAGAAGTCACAAAACTGAACATCTTCTGCGATTCCAAGTTAGTTGTGAACCAAGTTACTGGGAGATTCCAAGCTAAAAGTGCAAGATTGATTCTATACTTAAAGAAAGTGAAAGAACTGCTGAATGAGTTTGATCACTACAGCATATCTCATATTCCGCGGTCAGAAAATCAGCAGGCAGACAAGTTGGCAAAGATAGCTAGTTCTAACGATCCTGAAGTGATAGGGCTAGCCCCCGTTGAAGTACTTCGGTCTCCCAGCATTGATCAGATGGAAATCGACCTAGTACTAGAGACGGAACCAGAAAAGGAGTCGTGGATGACCCCTATAAGGAATTTCCTAATGGATGGAGCGCTTCCGACTAGGAAAAGCGAGAGGCGTAAAGTGATTCGTAAAGCCGCCCGATACGTACTGCAAGGCGGAGTCCTTTATAGACAAGGGTATTCAATGCCCCTCCTTCGGTGTATAGCCCACGATGACGTCAAACGTGTGCTGCAAGAAGTCCACGAAGGCGAATGTGGCGACCACACCGGGGGGCAAACTTTGGCAAAAAAGATATTACGGCATGGTTACTTTTGGCCTACCATAAACAAGGATGCAGTAAGATATGCACGACGATGTGATGCATGCCAGAGATTTTCAAAGATACCCAGAGCGCCTCCAAGCCAGTTAAAAACAATGATGAGTCCGTGGCCATTTGCTATGTGGGGAATTGATATCATTGGAAGTCTCCCCATAGCAAGGGGTGGAGCAAAGTTCGCCATTGTGGCTGTAGATTATTTCACTAAGTGGGTCGAGGCAGAGCCACTAACTACAATCACAACTAAACGGGTGATCAACTTCATCGTGAGAAACATTATCTGTCGATTCGGGATTCCAAAAATCATGATAACAGACAACGGAACTCAATTTGATAGTGCTGAATTCAGAAACTTCTGCCAAAAATACCACATCGAGAATCGATACACATCTGTGGCACACCCACAATCGAACGGGCAAGTCGAAGCTGTAAATAAAGTAATTAAGTCCATTCTGAAAAGAAGAATGAAGCGGGCTAGAGCCATGTGGGCTGACGAATTGCCCTTGGCACTATGGGCCTACAGGACGACATATAAATCAGCAACAGGACATACCCCTTTCTCCCTTGCTTTTGGAACGGAAGCAGTCATCCCGATTGAGATAAAGGTACCTTCTCATCGGGTGACCTATTATGATCCAATGTCCAATAATGAATTGCTCCTTGAGTCCCTGGATATGATCGAAGAAAAGAGGGATGAAGCCGACCTGCGTGCTCTGAGATGCAAACAACAGGTCGCACGATATTACAACAAAAAGGTCCGAGCCCGAACCTTGGAACCCGGAGACTTGGTTCTGAAGCGTGTCTTTCCACCCCCAACTCATATGGGAGCGAAGTGGGAAGGACCGTATTCTATTCTCAGCAAGCTTGATAACGGAACCTTCAAGCTGGCAACCGTAGATGGAAAGGAGATCCCCAGAGTGTGGAATGCCCAACATCTACGGCCATATCTAACATGAGAAGTTTCAAATCTATTCTTACTATGTACAGGGCATGACTTGCCTAGAACAGTCTGATTTCCTAAAGCAAGAGATTATAAAGTGGATGTAGGTCATGATTCGACCGAACCACTATAAAAATACTGTGTGTCATTTACCTTTACTGCGTCTTTATTTATTTGCCTATGAAAATCAGTGTGAATAATGCAGGTACCCGAAGTCCAGTGCCGACAATTCCTATCGTAAACTAATCAGAGGAACCCAAAGCCTTGGTAAATGCTCTAGCTGCTTGTCCGACTGGTTTTAATCCTCGGAGCTTGGATTAAATTGTAAACCTGAGACGAGTTTGAGGAGCATGCATGATCGCAGACGGCTGAGCTCGAACTCTAACTCTCCGGAGAGAGAGAGAGTATAAAAGCGTCTCCGATTGAGCGCTGAGAAAGAGCTCCTTTCCCGCTGAAGGATTGGGGAGCGAATGAATCGCTGAGCTCGAACTCTAACTCTCCGGAGAGAGAGAGAGTATAAAAGCGTCTCCGATTGAGCGCTGAGAAAGAGCTCCTTTCCCGCTGAAGGATCGGGGAGCGAATGAATCGCTGAGCTCGAACTCTAACTCTCCGGAGAGAGAGAGAGTATAAAAGCGTCTCCGATTGAGCGCTGAGAAAGAGCTCCTTTCCCGCTGAAGGATCGGGGAGCGAATGAATCGCTGAGCTCGAACTCTAACTCTCCAGAGAGAGAGAGTATAAAGGCGTCTCCGATTGAGTGCTGAGAAGTAGCTCCTTCCCCGTTGAAGGATCGGGGAACGAACGAATCGCCAAGCATAAAACTCTAACAATTGATTAGGGGGCATCACGCGCTCCTATGCGAACACTAAACTTTGATATAACAAGTGTAACATAGCATGAACATTCTTCTTCCTGTTGATTGACTGACTTATACTTATTAATAGTTGGCTAACGACTAAACGTGGAAAGTTTCTATGAATACAGGTACACAATGATGTAAGAAGAAACAAATCCTTGTTTATGTACTGCAAATCAGCAAAGTGAAAACAAGTTAGAAACAAAAGTGAGGACCAGTCTCACAATTACATTTCCTGGCCAGTGGGAAGCTTAAAAGACAAAATATCAATAAACATCCTATTTATGGTTTGATATCTTCTCTCGCTTCTGCCTCTCCAGCCTCTCCTTGTCGGCTTCAGATGGATCCCCCTTCTTCCTTTTCCGCTTGTCCACGAGGGGAGCGTTTGACTCCTTTGAGGTCTCCTCTCCCCCATCTTTTCCCTTGCTTCTACCGGAGAGGGAAGCCGGGAAGTCATCAGGGTTTGCAAAGTGAAGTTGCCGGCTGATGGACTTGGACTGGATTTTCATAATCATCCCAGTTTTGGGATCGAACTCTGCAAGAGGGACCACATCCAAAGCCTCATCCCCAGCCTTCTTCAAAGCCAACTCTTTCTCTTGTTTGGCTTTTCGGCTGGCCAGGGGTTCCTCATCATCATCATCATCGTCGGCCTTCTTGGTGCCGGTGGTATCCTCTTCGTCATCCACATGCCGACCATCCAAGTCTTTTAAAGCCTCGATAGTCTCAGCATCTATGGGTACGTCGGCGCTAGGCACCGAGATGCTTCCTTCAGCTGTTGCGGCCTCGACTCGCTCTGAAACATTGATTTCAGCACCCGGCAGGACGATCCCCTCCTCCACTTCTCTCTCTTTTCCAACACCCTTGTCGGCGGGCTCACCACCTGCATTATGAGAGACACACATTTCTAATTCAATGGGTTGTCCTGTTAGACGACGACAATTCGCAATCGCTTTAGCAAATTGTTGGGAAAAGAGAAAGATACCTTCAGCAGATACTCCCTCTTGAGTAGATCCGGATGCTCCAACAACCACGGGAGTTAAGCCTAAGGGGATTAGCGGATCGTCAGGGTGATACTCCTCAACTTCGGAGGTTTTAGACTTCGGGGCGGAGCTGGAACCTTCGTCAATTTTGCTTTTTCCTTTAGCCATGGTTCTCTCCTTCTCCATTTCCGCCAGAATTAAGCGACGACCCTCTGCCAGATCCTCAGGCTCGTTGTCCCTTAGGATGCTCTTCATCAATTCATCTTCATTGATCTCTTCGACCCCTAGTCTATGTTTTTCGCCTTCCACGATGGCATCCCATAAGTTGGCCAAAGTAACATGATAATCCGGGATCCATGAGATATTGCGGGTTTTGAGAACTTGACCGAGGAAATCAAAGATCATCTCCTCAAACCCCTCGATTTCTTTCTCTCTTTCAAGGAGTTTGTTGTTGGAGGCAGTGGCCATTTCAATGGCGCTATCAACGTTCTTTTCGGCAAGAGCTGCCCGTCCCTCCGCGTCAGCCACCTGATCATTCAAAATCACTTTTTCCACCTCTGCCAGAGCCAACCTTTCTTTTAGGCTCGCTTTTTCCGCCTCCCAAGCAGCCTTCTCCGTCAAAAAATGGCCTTGTGCCGTTACCAATTCGATGTTGGCCATTCTGAGGTCTTCAACTTCCTTTTTTAAGGCCATTTTTTCCTGGCTATTGGAATCCAGTTCTGAATGAAAGCGCTGCTTGGCATTTTCTAATTCGGTTTTATAGTTTGCGGCGTCTCTCTGTGCCAAAGCGAGCTGGGCTTGAGCGCCTTCCATATCCTTCTCTAATTTTGTCCTAGCCCTTTCATTGTTTTCGAGTTTTGCTTTAGACCTGTGAGCTTCTATTTCGAGTGTTCGGATGACCTCCGAAAGATTAAGTGCGTGCTTTTTCATCGCCTCGTACTGCTTGGCCACGTGACGGATATGCCCGATAACTTCTTTATCCCAGTTTTTAGGAACTGGTTCCAAGGCAGGAACAAAGACCATCCTATCGAAGAACATTCCTGGAAATTGTTCCCGTAGCTTTTCCAGCCTACCTTGGATTTCAGGACCGTGAACGTAGTCCCGTGAACCGGAGGCAGCTAATTCTGGTTGGATGGTGGGGACAATGTTACTTCTCTCTTGCTCAGTGTCTTTGGATGAATCTCTGTCCCCATCTTTGGATTCGTGACGCCTTTTGGACGACCGACTGTGGGAAGGCGCACTCTTTGGAGGAGTCAACTCTTTTGGAAGTGTCTTCCCCCCGGTCGGAATTGTTGGATGACTCGAAGGCCTGGTAGAAGTTGATTTGGGTGGAGATCGAGGTTGCGAAGAGCTCGGCTTATGAGAAGGACCGCGAGGGCGCTCAGTACCCGAACGAAGGCTGGGGGTGCCTTCGCGAAGAGAACGGTACGAATAAGATTTCCTGCGCGACATCACTCCTGTAAAAAAGAAAAGAAGAGCATATTATCACATTGAATATCCACAACATAATAGTGCACGGTCAGGCAGTGTGTGTGAGGTGTGCATCCCATATAATTCCCCCTAACAGACCCGGGCCTGGAGACAGGCTCATCTGGCCCGTTTCACGTCCCCTTGTTGAATCAGTCGCCTCTTCGGGAGCAGAAAAGAAAGGCTCCTCGCCGAAGTCTTTTTCCGTGTATTCAATGTCGGGCAAAGGGATTTTATTCAACTCGTCGAATAACTGTTCTTCTGTCAATTCGTCATCACCGACAGTTTCCATTGGAGCAGAGGTAGGGATTTCCTTCGACGCATCACCACGGGACTCATCCCCCCTGTATACATTCAAGTCTTCGTCGTCTTGGATGACTATCGGAGAAGGACTTTTGTGAAACTTGGTTGTCTCCACCGCTTGTGAAGTTCCCTCTCCTTCCGTCGGGGGCACATATTTATAAGGTTTGCCGCCAGTTCCAAGTCCAAGTTTCCTATCCAAGAGGCGATGCTTATGAAGGTTGTCATCCGTAATGCATTTTTTAATCCTTAAAAAGTCGGATCTGCTTTGCAAAAGAATGGATAACCGGTTGTTGTATAATGCACCCTCTGTTTTCGGGAAGACATGATCTGTTTAAGACAAAGGAAAAAGCGGAAGAATGTTATTACTTAGACTCCCCAAGCAAGATATTCAACTAGGCGATCAAAATTTACTTGATTTGAGCCATCTCCGTGAGCATCCAGCCTGTCTTCTTATGTAAAACCAGTCAGACTTAGGATCCCCGATGTTGCTGTATCCGTCGTACAGAACTTTCCTGTTCGCCACTGATTCAAAAAAGGAAAAGTTGGGAGTTGCAGAAGAACGGTGCTTGAAGAGAAAGAAGAACACCAGATCTCTGAATTTGAGTTCGGCGTGCAAGATCTCCGCATAAGCAACATATAAAGAGTATAGAGACGCGTAGGCGTTTGGATGAAGCTGCATCGGGGCAATGCCTAATCGTCTCAGAGTTTCAATGACAATTGGAGGGAACGGAGGAATAGCTCCTACTAGACACATTGTCCGACTGATCGACATATACCCTTCCGGTGCTAGATGGGGTCTGTCTTCGCTTCCAGGTGTCAAGACATCGTCCCAAGGAATGCCGTGTCTTAAGCAGATTCTCTTGAGTTTTATCTCGTCGAGCTTGGATGCTAAAGAATCAGAGAATTTATCTATCCCGATTGCGCCTGGGACTTCATCCGGGGCTCGCTCGTCAGACTCGGAGTTGTTGCTGGATGACGTACTTTCTGTCGGATCTGATTCTGTGGCTTCATATTCAGACCCAGAATCTTCACCTTCTGGATTGATTGAAGGAATTTGAGGATTATGTTGTTCAGGAGTCTCGGATTCCGTTTCGGCTACAGATCTTGAGGAAGAGTGGTCGTTCGACATTGCTGCTAGGACGAGAAAATATGAACGATAAGATCAACACTACCCGTCCCCCGTGTGTGCAAGTGCTGCTGTGTGTGCTTGTGTGTGCGCATTATTAAAAACAATAATAAAATATGAAAGCAGTCGAGGTTATTAAAGGTCGTTAGTCGTCATATGCAATCAAATCATGAGGTCATTTAGTCCAGAAAGATCAACATCAAGGCTCTATCCTAACTGTCCAGAGTTTTGTAGCGACAAGGCGCTGATTAAAAACTGAAATTTCTTCGTATCACCAGCCGTGAGACGGATCGCATAGCAGAGGGATCGCCCCCCTTCGACTCACATAGCAGATGGATCGCCCCCTTCGACTCGCATGGCAGAGGGATCGCCCCCTTCGACTCGCATGGCAGAGGGATCGCCCCTTTCCGGATCGTAGAGCAAAGAGATCGCCCCTCATCGAATCGCCGGACGAAGGGAAGGCTCCCCCACGAACCATTGCGACTACCGTGATACGACCTTTGGTTGCCATCTCAATCTTTCGTCTCGCCACTTGCTTCCGTCTTCAATCATTGACCACGATCCGAGTCGGCCTTCCTTCCCCTTCTGCATCCTTCTTCTTCCTCATCTCCTTCCCATCCTCAAGTTCTGAGCTCCGCGCTCAATGGCCATGGCGACTTGGTGATTTATTCAGAAAGTAGCGGATTTATATTGTTTCTCTCTTGAATCAGCCGTAGAAATTCAGGAAAGTAGTATGAGAGTGCTTTCTATAAAGTTACCTTTCTAAAAACTGAGAGAATTCTTGGATTTTCGAAAGTTTTAAAAGGTTGGATTCGTTTTTCAATAGCTTGCGCGAGACGATTCAGCAGAGAGGAAAAAGAAGGAGAATGAAGAGGGGAGCGTCGGCTTATATAGGCAAAGAAGGTGACCGTTTGTCTCCCCTCCTTTGTCTTATTCGGTCCACGAAGCGCCCCACAGGCCACGATCCAAAGATGGAATCGCAAAGAAGCCCACGGACCGCTTTGAAATGATGGCCCACAAAACTCAGAGCCCGACACGACTCGAAGGAAGATGTGCCCCGTATCGCACAAGACCCTAGGAACTCAGCACGCGACGAGCAGATGACCAAATCGGACCGTGTCGTCCTATGGCGATCCGATTCATGCATGTGTCAATTTGAACCAATGTGACTGTTAACTTACATCCCTTCAGGAGAGAGTCAATAAGCATCTTCGAAGCATGTTTCATCATCAATAAAACATACTTTGAGGGGGCAAAATGTTGGCTCTCTTTTTGACCAAGCCATCCAGGATCATTCATAAAAGGAAATCAGGAAACCAAGTCCCCCAAGAAAGTGGAAGAATGGATTGCACGTCATCGTCTCGCCCAGGAACGGATCGCACGCCATCGTCTCGCCCAGGAATGGATCACGCTCTATCGACTCGCCCAGGAACGGATCGCTCCCATCTCGTCGACGAACGTCACCTCCAGGCGATCCGATCCCTTGTAACGAACCGAACCCTCTGACCCGTTCAACCACGAGCTGGTCTTCAGCGATCTGAATCGCACGGATCTGACGACACCTGTTCACAACGGCTAGTTTGACTGTTTCTTCAATGGTGGCGATGCGATCCGAAAATCTCGGGATTCGTGCCACGTGTCCTCGATCCGCCTGACAAAATCAGCTATAAATAGCCCAGAGCTTGGCATTTTTCGGGATCTTTTGGGCAATAGTGAATACTGAGTCCGCCATTGTTGTCAAACCACTGAAATATTGAGAGAAATCACTGTTGTACTAGCTTTTAAAGCATAATCAATAAGATATAAAGTGGACGTAGGCTCGTTAACGCCGAACCACTATAAATTCTGAGTGTTATTTTCTTTTTCCTTGTTCCTCATTTAGAATTCTCCACAGTTCATAACAATTTGGGTGTTAGGTCCAAATTTCGATCTAACAGTTCCCATTAATTTTATCAAAGATAAATTCTTTAAATTTATTATTTAATCTCCTTTTGAATATCAATTCAAATTAGTCGGGATTAGCGAACCACACCGAAGTAATCTTTTATTTTATTTCACAATCCCAACCTATTCATCCCATGAAGTAAAACTGGTCATACTTCATATCTAACACCACGGTGTTATCGGCAAATT
The DNA here is from genome assembly GCA_030737875.1 of Allium sativum. Classification (NCBI taxonomy): domain Eukaryota; kingdom Viridiplantae; phylum Streptophyta; class Magnoliopsida; order Asparagales; family Amaryllidaceae; genus Allium; species Allium sativum. The sequence continues at coordinate 740,758,978 of CM060909.1, read as the reverse complement.
CAATTACCATTTCACGTTCAAATCTAATTAAAGATTTATCTATCACCTGGAGCAAAACTGGTGATACTCCATTCTCGATCAGTTCAATCTAATTAAAGATTCATTAAAACTCCACTTAGTTTTAATCTTCCCAAAAATCATATCAATGATTGTTTAGCTTGGGAAATCATAGCCCGTCTTTAACTGGGTTAAAGAACCAATGTCACTTAAAACACGGTTCACTATAAACTCAAAATCACATTCTATTTCAATTCTAATTAAATATCACTTAATTGGTATACTTCAATAAATCTAAATAAAAAGATTTAATCTTTTTCTCAACTGGGTTTAAGAACAGTGTTAATGAAGACACCATTCACGACAAACCCAAATCCCATTTGATATTAAATACAAGGCTCTGAATAGAAAATATATCGGCTTATATTCAATATCAAATTCTACGACCAACAAATATCGAATTGGAAATAACGATATAAATATATCTTTCAAATTTCCATAACAATATATGTATAATCACGAAATATAATATCGAAATATTCCAAAGACAATTTCAATCCAAATCCATTTCAATTCAATTATTGGGAATTCTGGTTACTTTTAAAACCCTTTTAAATCCACTTTATTTATTTTAAAAATAAATGGATTCTAATTCTAGTTCAAAACTAGTTCCTTTCGATAAAAATCTATTTTTATCTTTTCAAATATGGAGTTTTTCATCCCAATTCTTTCCAGATCATTTATTATGATTTTATGCTAATTATTGATACTTTTAATAATTTTATCAAGGTCCGTACAGCGGATTTCCATCAACGGCCATCGAACTGCACTTATAGCGACCTTTTCCAAATTTGATTTGGACATAGTTCCAAATCCAACCATTAGATTTCTAATTTCTAATATTCGTTAGAAATCTCTTTTCGAAACGAACCCAACGGTTCCGGTTTTAGGAGAATCCGACGGTCGGATCTCTCGTAATATCCATTTGAAGTCAATGTTCGAAATTCGCGAACTACCGCGGTGCGGCGCGTTCTACTCAGGCCATTATATTATATATATATATAATATATAATATATACTTAGTCGATTTCCTTTTAAAACGTATTTTATAAATCGCTTTAAATTCGTTTTCGAAACGATTTCAACTTCATATTCAATTTCGAATCAAAATTGAATATTCCACGTCATCGATATACAAATGATAATATTTTCAAAACGTTATATTTTGAAATCACTTCCTTTTCTATAATCATTATAAAAACGAATATAATCGATATAAATATCGCTCGCGTCAAAATGGCGCATATCTAACCAACACAGCCTTATATATTTCAATAACTTCGTTATTCTATTCAACAAATGAATATTTATTCTATTCAACACATGAATCTATATTTCTTTCAACACATGAATATTCTCAACACATGAGTATCATCAACACATGACTTTTTATTATTATTTAATATATTTTATAAAATTGCGCTTTATATTATTTAATTCTTAATCAGACTCTAACCGTAAATTAGTAAGAGAATGATTCCCTAAATATTAACCCCGAAGGCCGAAACCAACATCAGATCAATACCACGGATATGTTTCTAATTTCATATTTGAAAAAAATGAAAATTTTATTGTTAAAATATTTTACTCAACACATGAATATTCTCAACACATGATCGTCAACACATGACTATTTATTCTATTCAACACATGAATTTTCTTTCATTCAACACATGAATTCTCATTTTATAATGTTCTATATTTTCCAAATTGAAATGAGGCCCAATCAATTACCATATAATGTTAATTATATGGATTCCATACAACACATGTATATAATAGCAACGATAGATAATCAACCATCATCCAGAGTGCATTCTACACTGTATAAGCATCAAATATAAATATTCAACGCTTATAACAGCCTGTCAATCAATCGATCGAAATACAGCTAATTATTGGGATTAGTGTATGTCCAATTTCATCCCAACACCCGTGTGGGGTTTCAAACAATGAAACACAGATTTTATCTGTGCAGTAGGGCGATGTGTAAAATTTATCGTCCTAATCAATATCAGTCAAATCGATGTACATAAACAAATCGTTCGATTTGCAAATGAATATTTATTTTATTTCAACACATGAATATATATTTGATTTCAAAACATGAACATATATTTTATTTCAACACATGAATATATATTTTATTTCAACACATGAATATATATTTTATTTCATCACATGAATATATATTTTATTTCAGCACATGAATATATATTTTATTTCACCACATGAATATATATTTTATTCCAACACATGAATATATATTCTATTCCAACACATGAATATATATTCTATTCCAATTCCAATCACACAATCAATTTTCATAACACATCAATCAAACAAACAAGCCGTCCATGGTCTGTGGACGATGGGTGTCAGGTGCTGCTAAGCACCGTCTGCATCCTAGTATATATTTCAAACTAGAAATTAAATTAAAAGTGAGGAGTTCTCACCTTTGGGTTCCACTCCGCCATTTCATTTCTGAATTTCTGAATGGCTTGGATTTGCCCGAAATCCAATGCAATCCTTTATACGCTGTTCATAGTAAAAATCACATTTTTATATCGTTACTTTATGTATAAAAATCAAATTTTTTTATCGCTACTTCACATATACAAAAATCGAATTTTTATCTTCACTTCATGTATATAAAAAATCATTCCTTTTCATTGTTAAAAATATAAACTTTCTATGAATAAAAATTATATACCTTCCATGATAAAAATCTAATCTTTATATAAATAAAAATCTAAACTTTCTATAAATAAAAACCTTATCTTTATTAAAATAAAAATCAAACCTTTTCTATGATAAAAATATAAACTTTTTATGTATATAAAAATTTAACCTTTCAATGTTAAACACGTAAGCTTTAAACAATTTAAAATCAATGCTTTAGATAATTAAACTAAATAAAATTTAAATTAAAAACTCACCTTTTTGGGTTTGGAAGTCGACTGGAAGGGGGAAAAGCTGCTCGTTGGCGCTCAGGCGGAGGAGGTGCTGGTAGGAGGCGACGCAATCGAGGTGGGGGCCAATAGGGGCGGCTAGGTTTACGGTTTGGAGGGGCTTGGGGTCTTCGCGACTCGGACTGGGGAAGTAGGAGGAGAGAGGAAGGAAGGGGGCGACGGCTATCGGAGGAGGTGGCGATCTCCATCTCGGCGGCGCAGTCGAGGTGGGTGAACGGCGGACGTCGATTAGTTTTAGGGTTTTTTTCTCTTTTAAAAACTGACGGGGGTTATGAGGAGAGAAGGGTTGACTAAAGGGGGGTTTATATAAATAATATATATTTTATTATTTTAAAATATCAAAAATCAACTTTTTATTTTCAACTCGAAATCGAACCCACCGACTATCGTCCTCAGCTAATTACCCCCATTCCGAACACAATGGGATATGTATCGTAGGTTGATTCGATTGTTTCGATCAGTCTCTGTCAAAATCAAAATATAAATCAATATATTGAATTTGGATGCACATTTCAATTTACCGGGGCCACATACAGACTCTAAAAATTCCCAAAAAATATTTTCTAGCTTCGTATTGACGATATGGTTCTAATAAATCTAATTTCGTCGAATTCTGAGACCATTTGAAAAATGGCCATTTTCCAGTCAATTGAATTCAACTGGAATTGGTCAAACACGTTTTCTTCTGCCACGCCCGCATATTAATTCAGAAAATTATGAATTTTGGAATCTTGCAATAACTTGACATCACGGATCCAACAACAGTGGTTTCGTCGAAAACCGAGGTCGTTTGCAAAATTACTATTTTTAAGGGCCAAAATTCCATAGCGACTATTCTGAATTTTCAACAAGACATAACTTTTTACCCCCGCTATGAAATTTCAATTTTTCGGATTCGTTGGAAAGATATTTTCAAATAGATTCTAATATTTTTGGTTTTGCTAAAATCCGGTTTATTTTGAATCATGTACATTCATTTGAACTTTGAAATCGAATTTTCAAACTACCGCGCCATTTTCAATTCCTTTTATAATTAAAAATAAATATTTATATTCCAATGATGATTCAAATAAATATATACGTTCTAATTCTATTCAAAATAAATTTCTCGCCATTATTATTTAAAATAAATCATTTTAAATATTCAAAATTCACTAAAATTGCCAAAATAAAAATTTTAAATTGCCTCAGATTTCCGGGTTTTTACAATCTCCCCCACTTAAAACTTTTCGTCCCCGAAAAGGAACGAAGCTGAAGGTTGTTTTACAAACCAACTCAACTTCCATTGTTTTCATTACGGCTTAAGTTCTTCAACTATTCAGTTTCTAAGAACTTTGCAAATTCTTCAAAAATTTGGCTAACACCCTAAATTTTCGGAATATTTCTCCATAACCTCCCCTGCACCGAGAGCTTCGAGATATTTCAAATAGCCTCCCATGGCCCTCACCAATCCAAAAAAAAAAAGAAACAGCCAATCGGCTCATAAAATCATCCAAAACCCAATAAATTAGTAAACATGTACCTACTTGTCGGGCAAACAATTTTATTCTTGTGCTCTAGCCTCCTTGCTATGACCTGTTCAATGTAAGTACATGTACATTCATGCAAATGCGATAAATTTTCAATACATTTCGCTATTTGGTACTATTTGGCTAAAGGTTCAACATTTAATTAATCAAACAATAATCAAACAACACAACCAGCAATCAATTAGTTGATTAACGTTTCAAATTCATAATTTTGATACATAGTCCAAAAATCAGATTTTTGATGCCAAATCACAACAATAAGCCTATCTAATTTTGGTTCTCACGTCAGTCAATTGGAATTATATAGAAATCCCACCTTCGAAACACGAACATAAATACTGATGATATCCGGACATCATCAGAATTATCCCCAAGTGGCTAGAGTGTGATTCTATATCTATCCAGTATATTAAAACTTCGAATACACGTGGATCAGACGTATACGCAAAATCTTTATATACTGGACTGTCCAAATTCAATACAAAGTAAATAATCAAATACGAATAATTGATTTAAATTTTCAAAACAAAAATTGTTTTCATTTTAAAAATATACTCTTCACACTCGTTCTAGGATACTACCGATCCCATCTTTAACGAGTCATTCCCATTGGATATTACTAATCCAATCTCTGATGAATTCTTTCGTATGGTTCTAATGTGTCTTGTTCTCCGAGCTTTGTAAACCAAAGCTCTGATACCAAATGTGATAATAAGGAATTTCGCTCGATCTGAATCGATCGCTAAACCGACCAAGACCGTTCGAAACCCCTGATTGTTTTGAGAACACAACAAATTGGAACGCAAACAAAAGAACATTTCATTACTTATTACAACAACTTCATCAGAATATAAGAATATACAGAGTATGAATAAATATTACACATCATAAATTATCAGAGATTTGAATTACATTTAAATACATAGCAGCGGAAAAACAATACAAAACACAACTGAACTAGATATACGGATACGGAGCCTTCCGGATATCATTCCAGCTGTGAATCAGGATCCTGTGAATAGAAATCTGCAAAACCAAAACTACTAGCTGCCCATGTCAAAATAAGGGCACCCAGAGTTTAGGTTAAAACAATAAACTCCAGGTCAGTCTTGTGATTGGTGTGAGAACTAAAACAATTATTTAAAGCTTTACTTTAAATCAGATATATCAAGGGACCACGCCGTATAACACGAAACGGGTTTCCTCCCGAGAATACCAGTGCATATAACAAAACAGCGCAATGCTTTTTGGAAAAATGAAGCTATTATAAGACCCAGGTCCCATCACACAATGCAACACAAGCCGAAGGATAGGGTTTTCCCTTATAATAGTCAAACATGCTTGGTACGTTAAAAACAAATCATTTGATACTATTATAAGTGTTTAGTATCAAAACAATTTCAATCATAAATATCAATCATAAACGGCATGGGTACCATATATCTTGTCGCCATACTAGGCTCTACAATCAAAACCACAAATGTCATGTATTTGGAAGTTGGATTTCCATCTATGAACCGAGGCAAGGGATCGTCCTCTACTGAATTCGAGACTGTCTAGCCCGATCCTCAGGATCAGTGCTCGAGTGACCCTTGGATCGTCAGGGCCGGTCCACCGATGTGGATTAAAATGCCTGAACACTGCGTTTCCCCGCCCTTTGGGGCGTAAATGAGCCAAATGACTCCATCGACTCCACACAGTCACCAATATATCCGGGGCGCCTCGCAACAGAAACAACCACACAGGTGAAAACAATATAAATGTCAGGGCTGGTAGGTCACTGACACCACCCTAGCTAGAAGGAAACGCATGCCCTCCCTGAGGTCCTCTCCCGTTTCTGGTTCACAACAGGGGTGTGAGGCTGGCGAATCAACGCTACACAAAGCTATGCCACACAGGTCGTGCTTTGATCATCAACCACAAGACTTTGCTTTTCAACAGAAGCCTTGATCGTTTGCCACTTAGGCATGCCACACAGGCAATTCACTCCATGCGATTGATATCCATCAATATATAACCCCTGAGGTCGTACGTCTCAGAGAAGGGCGTTAAGCAAGAGAATAAATTCTCCACCGCCAAAAAGATATATATTTAATAGAAATCAATCGCACAGAATAAAATCCAATGTCAGACACACATTCCATTTACAAATTCGTTCTGGGTCTGAACGAAACCGGAGGCACCTTGTACCTCGCATATCCATAGATCTCCAAGTACGTCTGGATGATCACCAACTGATTCCCTCGTCTTGGGTGTACAACCCAATCAAGATCATCAGTAATCACCCAAACGATGTGAAGACCTCCGGTCTTCGACCACCGTCTTCATCCTCGACACCACCGAATCAGTTATTCAGAATGGGATAAACCCGATCTTTCTGAATAACTCGCATATATAATAAACAAGTGTTACACAAACACAAAATATGCCTCATTCCAATTCAGAATATTCTTTTATTCAAATATTCTTATACTTTGGGAAAGGTTCCCATTAATTTTATCAAAGATAAATTCTTTAAATTTATTCTTTAATCTCCTTTTGAATATCAATTCAAATTAGTCGCGATTAGCGAACCACACCGAAGTAATCATTTATTTTATTTCACAATCCCAATCTATTCATCCCGTGAAGTAAAACTAGTCATACTTCATATCTAACACCATGGTGCTATCGGTAAATTCAATTACCATTTCACGTTCAAATCAAATTAAAGATTTAACTATCGCCTGGAGCAAAACTGGTGATACTCTATTCTCGATCAGTTCAATCTAATTAAAGATTCAATAAAACTCCACTTAGTTTTAATCTTCCCACAAATCATATCAATGATTGTTTAACTTGGGAAATCATATCCCATCTTTAACTGGGTTAAAGAACCAATGTCACTTAAAACACGGTTCGCTATAAACTCAAAATCACATTCTATTTCAATTCCAATTAAATATCATTTAATTGGTACACTTCATTAAATCTAAATAAAAAGATTTAATCTTTTTCTCGACTGGGTTTAAGACTAGTGTTAATGAAGACACCATTCACGACAAACCCAAATCCCATTTGATATTAAATACAAGGCTCTGAATAGAAAATATATCGGCCTATATTCAATATCAAATTCTACGACCAACAAATATCATATTGGAAATAACAATATAAATATATCTTTCAACTTTCCAAAACAATATCTGTATAGTCACGAAATCTAACGTCAAAATATTCCAAAGACAATTTTGATTAAAATCAATTCCAATTCAATTATTGGGAATTCTGGTTACTTTTAAAACCCTTTCAAATCCACTTTATTTATTTTAAAAATAAATGGATTTTAATTCTAGTTCAAAACTAGTTCCTTCCGATAAAAATCTATTTTTATCTTTTCAAATATAGAGTTTTTCATCCCAATTCTTTCCAAGTCATTTCTTATGATTTTACAATAATTATTGATATTTTTAATAATTTTATCAAGGCCCGTACAGTCGATTTCCATCAACGGCCATCGAACTGCACTTACAACGGCCTTTTCCAAATTTGATTTGGACATAGTTCCAAATCCAACCATTAGATTTCTAATTTCTAATATTCGTTAGAAAGCTCTTTTCGATACGAACCCAACGGTTCCGGTTTTAGGAGAATCCGACGGTCGGATCTCTCGTAATATCCATTCGAAGTCAATGGTCGAAATTCGCGAACTGCCGCGGCGCGGCGCGTTCTATTCAGACCATTATATTATATATATAATATATACTTAGTCGATTTCCTTTTAAAACGTATTTTATAAATCGTTTTAAATTCGTTTTCGAAACGATTTCAACTTCATATTCAATTTCGAATCAAAATTGAATATTCCACATCATCGATATACAAATGATAATATTTTCAAAACGTTATATTTTGAAATCACTTCCTTTTCTATAATCATTATAAAAACGAATATAATCGATATAAATATGGTTCGCGTCAAAATGGTGCATATCTAACCAATACGGCTTTATATATTTCAATATCTTTGTTATTCTATTCAACAAATGAATATTTATTCTATTCAACACATGAATCTATATTTCTTTCAACACATGAATATTCTCAACACATGAGTATCGTCAACACATGACAATTTTTATTATTTAATATATTTTATAAAATTGTGCTTTATATCATTTAATTCTTAATCAGACTCTAACCGTAAATTAGTAAGAGAACGATTCCCTAAATATAAACCTCGAAGGCCGAAACCAACATCAGATCAATACCCAGGAAACCATTCATCTTAACTGATTTCCAGTTAGTTTCTAATTTCATATTTGACAAAAATGAGAATTTTATTATTAAAATATTTTACTCAACAAATGATAAGTTTTAACACATGAATATTCTGAACACATGAGTATCATCAACACATGACTATTTATTCTATTTAACACATGAATTTTCTTTCATTCTACACATGAGTTCTCATTTTATAATGTTCTGTATTTTGCAAATTGAAATGAGGCCCAATCAATTACCATATAATGTTAATTATATAGATTATATACAACACATGTACATAATAGCAACGATAGATAATCAACCATCATCTAGAGTGCATTCTACACTGTATAAGCATCAAATATAAATATTCAACGCTTATAACAGCCTGTCAATCAATCGATCGACATACAGCTAATTATTGGGATTAGTGTATGCCCAATTTCATCCCAACACCCGTGTGGGGTTTCGAACAATCAAACACAGATTTTATTTGTGTAGTTGGGCAATGTGTAAAATTTATCATCCCAATCAATATCAGTCAAATCGGTGTACATAAACAAATCGTTCGATTTGTAAATGAATATTTATTTTATTTCAACACATGAATATATATTTGATTTCAATTCATGAACATATATTTTATTTCAACACATGAATATAAATTTTATTTCAACACATGAATATATATTTTATTTCAACACATGAATATATATTTTATTTCAACACATGAATATATATTTTATTCCAACACATGAATATATATTCTATTCCAACACATGAATATATATTCTATTCTAATTCCAATACATAATCAATTTTCACAACACATCAATCAAACAAACAAGCTGTCCATGGTCTGTGGACGACGAATGTCAGGTGCTACTAAGTACCTTCTGCATCCTAGTATATATTTCAAACTAGAAATTAAATTAAAAGTGAGTAGTTCTCACCTTTGGGTTCCACTCCGCCATTTCATTTCTGAATGGCTTGGATTTGCCCGAAATCCAACGCAATCATTTACACGCTGTTCATAGTAAAAATCACATTTTTATATCATTACTTTATGTATAAAAATCGATTTTTTTTATCGCTACTTCACATATACAAAAATTGAATTTTTATCTTCACTTCATATATATAAAAAATCATTCCTTTTCATTGTTAAAAATATAAACTTTCTATGAATAAAAATTATATACCTTCCATGATAAAAATCTAATCTTTATATAAATAAAAATCTAAATTTCTATAAATAAAAACCTTATCTTTATTAAAATAAAAATCAAACCTTTTCTATGATAAAAATATAATCATTTTATATATATAAAAATTTAACCTTTCAATGTTAAACATCTAAGCTTTAAACAATTTAAAATCAATGCTTTAAATAATTAAACTAAAAAAAAATTAAATTAAAAACTCACCTTTTTGGGTTTGGAAGTCGACTGGAAGGGGGGAAAGCTGCTCGCCGGCGCTCAGGTGGAGGAGCTGCTGGTAGTGTAACACCCCACCTCCGCCCGGGTGACTCTTGCAAGCACTCTGACTTTGGAGGGGCGTTTGAATCAGGTAAACATGCATAATGATATATCAAGGCAGAACAAGAACATATGTATATGCGTAAACAGAGTAAATAACATAGATAAAACAGCGGAAGATTTTAAACCATTTCAAAACAAGTCTGTTACATCATAATGTCAACTTCCCAAATAAACAAGTCTAGATAAAACAACATCAACTGAAAAATGAAATACATAAATACTAATCCCCAAAAGAAGTGATAGCCACAGCTAGCTTCATGTCAAACCGTACATGAGCTAAATCCCACAAGCAAGCAGTCAGAAATCCAGCTAAGCTCCAATATTCCCTCCCTGAGAACCTGGGGGGGAAAACGGAAGAAAAGAGGCGAAAGAAAACAGGTCAGTCAAAAAGACTGAGTAAGCCCTACTACAATCAATGTAAACTGATAAAGTTAACTGGCATGAGCAGCAGGTATGATCATAAGGATAACTACATACTGGCATGATGGTTAACTAACAAGGTAGATAAAGGTGTCATCGCATAATCAGGATTAAGGTTTTGCACCACAGGTGTACTAGCAAACTAACATGACTTGAATTAAACAAGTATTGATCCCTTGGCCCAAGCTTTGGCCCAACAACATGAAGTGACCCTAACCCGCGGTCCAATAACATGAAATGACCCTAATACAAGGTCCAACCAAACGGTCTAGTCGATCGGCTCCCTAAGCCTAACTCGTCACGTGTTGGTGTCAATACGGCCCAATCATAATTGTAGTCGAACTGTGCCGGGTCCACCCTTCGGGTGTATCAAGCCCTAGGGTGTCAACCCCTGGACACCATGAACATGAGTGCACAGTCCCGATCTACTGGTACCCGTGCATGTTCTCTCCGGCTACGGACTATGTGCACGACCAGAGTCCGCCCGGAACTACACCGGCGTACCCTCTGCCGTCGCTTTTGGTCACTTATCTCCAGTCCAGTAATCGTGCCCCCTACCTAGCCTAGTCCCTAGGGTCATGATGATACTAACTTGGGATTACTGCTGGAGTGGACCCCCATTGCTAGGATTTTTCTAGTGGGTTAAGTACGGTTTAACCCCCTTGCTAATCATGGATTAACTTGGTTAAGTGTAACGATGAGTTCACGACTTAACCCCGATTAATCTACCGAGCCCAAATTGGTTAAGTACTAAGTGGACCATGACTTAACCCTAATCATGAGGCATTAATTAATTTAATGCGCCTTAACCTCTCACATTAGACTTTGTTGCGGTCACTAGTTAAGCCGGGCGGGTCCGGGTAGCTTTACACCACAACTTGGTCTAACCTCGGGTCCAAGGTACAACATGACCAACTTCTCACATTGGGTCCTATTGTTTGTAGCAACTAGTTAAGCCGGTCGGTTCCAGGTAGGTTTACGCTACAAACTCAACCCAACCTCGAGTTGGCCACACTTATCTTTTCTAAGTGTCATATCCATCATGTTTCCAAAACATGTTACAAGTTTTTCAAGCAATTGGGTAGACCTAACTTAATAGGTAAATTCCCAATGGGTAGACCTAACTTAATAGGTAAATTCCCAAGCTTATGTTTTTATGTCTTTTAAGTTTACCCAACCCCAAACGCAATCCCATCGCTTACATATCGCAATAGCGCATAAAGGATAGAAAGAGGGAACTTGGCATAAATCATGACATAAGGGTGTTGAAGCCACAAGTTTAACATGGTGGCATATGAAATGTACATATGTTCATATACTTGCATATTACATATTTTGGCCTCAAAAGCATGCATAGAACCAAACTTAGCATATTGGTGATACATGGTGCTAAATGACATGTAGAAATGGCCATAAGTTCGCATTTAGCCTCACATGCAAGTTATAATAAGAGATATGATAACTTACATGTTGCCAAAGTGCAACCTTTGGCATAAAGCTTGAAGCCTTATGTCCATAAACCCAAGATAAGCTTGCATAACATGATAGCATGAACAAAATGTTCAACCCAAACTTGCATAGCATAACTTGCATATCATATGACAACTTGCATATCAAACTTGCATAACATAACATGATGAACTTGCATATTACATCATAGAAAACTTGCATAACATGATAAACTTGCATATTACATCATAGAAAACTTGCATAACATGATAAACTTGCATTTCATAACATAGTAAACTCGCATATAAACTTGCATATCATACATTTAACTTTAGAGTTTAAGTATGAAAGTAGAATAGGGCTTACAATGATTATGAAGTCACAAAAATATGACAAAGCCCTTATGAAATCAATTAAACCCAAAATGCAAGCCAAAATGATTAAAAACTCTTCCTTTATGATGCTAATATAAGAACTTGACTTGAATGCAAGCTAATAATGCTCATACAAGTTTGAAAATACTTGTATGCATGGAAAATCACTTAGGAATTTATTTAGGAATTTTATGAAGAGAGTGGAGGCCATGAGAGGGATGATTTTGCCATAGTTTAGTTGCTAGAATGAATAATGATGATTTAGGGTAGGTTAGGGTCTTATTTATAGATTAGGCAAGTGTTTTAGGCCATAGGATTAAACCCTAGTTCCAATCTCAGCCCTCAAAACCGAATCTGGCCCCCAAGCTCAACACATTCTCAAAATGGTGCACCAGGCTAAACAGCCCGGCTGGACCAAGTCGACAGCCAAGTAGACAGGGCTGTCGACTTGGGTCCAACCAAGTCGACTCCCAAGTCGACAGGGCTGTCGACTTGGGTGCTCTGGCGGGAATTCTCCCGCCTGGCCCAAACTGGCCCAAATTTCCAATTTCAAACTTGAATTTGAAATCTGTTTTTACTTAGAAATTTTCTGAAAACTTCGTTGGGCCTTAATCGGGTCATACGGACTCCGATTTTCGAAAACTCGGACTCTATTTCGCGTATTTTTCCGATACGAACGCAATGGCATAGTCCGTTTCACTTGATTCAGATTTTTGAATTAAATTCTGCCTCAATTTATGTTATAACAGGTTATTGAAAATACAGGTTGTTACATTCTCCCCTCCTTAAAGGATTTCGTCCCCGAAATCTTCAAGTTAGAAAGAACGTATCCTACCATCCAACATCCATCGACTCAAAACATCATCCACGAGCAATAATTGTCCTTACAAGATTCTAAATGTTGTATGAGCATATGCAAAGGTGTGTGTATATGTCCTTATCTAATGCAAATATCATCAATGCAAATTATGTTAGTGAAATGAATACATATGTATGCAATTCCTGACATATTGTATAACATCTATATGTGTGCACATCACATACATCCATATGCAACATCCATGTGATAACACAAAAATTTTCATCCATGAATAAGCATAAACACTCATGCATATGCAATATGAGGCATGTGTGAGCCGATCTAGTGCCTAACGTGTATAATGCATCCACGAGTAACCACTTGCAAACACTTGCAACCACTTGCAACCATCAAGCATAACATGTTTCAAACACATGTTTCATCCAAAGGGTTTCTACCTAAGGTTCTCATGACAAGATTAACACGATAAACTAGATAAACAGAGAAAGATATGTTAATCAAAGAAAAGAGATTGAGAGTGTACCCTCAAAAAGGAATGTATAAAGCCCACGCATCTTCTCCTCGGTTTCCCAAGTTGCGTATTCTTCGGCTTCACCCCATTGAACCTTCACCAATTTGACCTCACGATTCCTTAGCTTCTTGGGCCCATAACCCACAGGTCCCAGGATCGAAACCTGGCTCTGATACCAAATTGTAACACCCCACCTCCGCCCGGGTGACTCTTGCAAGCACTCTGACTTTGGAGGGGCGTTTGAATCAGGTAAACATGCATAATGATATATCAAGGCAGAACAAGAACATATGTATATGCGTAAACAGAGTAAATAACATAGATAAAACAGCGGAAGATTTTAAACCATTTCAAAACAAGTCTGTTACATCATAATGTCAACTTCCCAAATAAACAAGTCTAGATAAAACAACATCAACTGAAAACTGAAATACATAAATACTAATCCCCAAAAGAAGTGATAGCCACAGCTAGCTTCATGTCAAACCGTACATGAGCTAAATCCCACAAGCAAGCAGTCAGAAATCCAGCTAAGCTCCAATATTCCCTCCCTGAGAACCTGGGGGGGAAAACGGAAGAAAAGAGGCGAAAGAAAACAGGTCAGTCAAAAAGACTGAGTAAGCCCTACTACAATCAATGTAAACTGATAAAGTTAACTGGCATGAGCAGCAGGTATGATCATAAGGATAACTACATACTGGCATGATGGTTAACTAACAAGGTAGATAAAGGTGTCATCGCATAATCAGGATTAAGGTTTTGCACCACAGGTGTACTAGCAAACTAACATGACTTGAATTAAACAAGTATTGATCCCTTGGCCCAAGCTTTGGCCCAACAACATGAAGTGACCCTAAACTGCGGTCCAATAACATGAAATGACCCTAATACAGGGTCCAACCAAACGGTCTAGTCGATCGGCTCCCTAAGCCTAACTCGTCACGTGTTGGTGTCAATACGGCCCAATCATAATTGTAGTCGAACTGTGCCGGGTCCACCCTTCGGGTGTATCAATCCCTAGGGTGTCAACCCCTGGACACCATGAACATGAGTGCACAGTCCCGATCTACTGGTACCTGTGCATGTTCTCTCCGGCTACGGACTATGTGCACGACCAGAGTCCGCCCGGAACTACACCGGCGTACCCTCTGCCGTCGCTTTTGGTCACTTATCTCCAGTCCAGTAATCGTGCCCCCTCCCTAGCCTAGTCCCTAGGGTCATGATGATACTAACTTGGGATTACTGCTGGAGTGGACCCCCATTGCTAGGATTTTTCTAGTGGGTTAAGTACGGTTTAACCCCCTTGCTAATCATGGATTAACTTGGTTAAGTGTAACGATGAGTTCACGACTTAACCCCGATTAATCTACCGAGCCCAAATTGGTTAAGTACTAAGTGGACCATGACTTAACCCTAATCATGAGGCATTAATTAATTTAATGCGCCTTAACCTCTCACATTAGACTTTGTTGCGGTCACTAGTTAAGCCAGGCGGGTCCGGGTAGCTTTACACCACAACTTGGTCTAACCTCGGGTCCAAGGTACAACATGACCAACTTCTCACATTGGGTCCTATTGTTTGTAGCAACTAGTTAAGCCGGTCGGTTCCAGGTAGGTTTACGCTACAAACTCAACCCAACCTCGAGTTGGCCACACTTATCTTTTCTAAGTGTCATGTCCATCATGTTTCCAAAACATGTTACAAGTTTTTCAAGCAATTGGGTAGACCTAACTTAATAGGTAAATTCCCAATGGGTAGACCTAACTTAATAGGTAAATTCCCAAGCTTATGTTTTTATGTCTTTTAAGTTTACCCAACCCCAAACGCAATCCCATCGCTTACATATCGCAATAGCGCATAAAGGATAGAAAGAGGGAACTTGGCATAAATCATGACATAAGGGTGTTGAAGCCACAAGTTTAACATGGTGGCATATGAAATGTACATATGTTCATATACTTGCATATTACATATTTTGGCCTCAAAAGCATGCATAGAACCAAACTTAGCATATTGGTGATACATGGTGCTAAATGACATGTAGAAATGGCCATAAGTTCGCATTTAGCCTCACATGCAAGTTATCATAAGAGATATGATAACTTACATGTTGCCAAAGTGCAACCTTTGGCATAAAGCTTGAAGCTTTATGTCCATAAACCCAATATAAGCTTGCATAACATGATAGCATGAACAAAATGTTCAACCCAAACTTGCATAGCATAACTTGCATATCATATGACAACTTGCATATCAAACTTGCATAACATAACATGATGAACTTGCATATTACATCATAGAAAACTTGCATAACATGATAAACTTGCATATTACATCATAGAAAACTTGCATAACATGATAAACTTGCATTTCATAACATAGTAAACTCGCATATAAACTTGCATATCATACATTTAACTTTAGAGTTTAAGTATGAAAGTAGAATAGGGCTTACAATGATTATGAAGTCACAAAAATATGACAAAGCCCTTATGAAATCAATTAAACCCAAAATGCAAGCCAAAATGATTAAAAACTCTTCCTTTATGATGCTAATATAAGAACTTGACTTGAATGCAAGCTAATAATGCTCATACAAGTTTGAAAATACTTGTATGCATGGAAAATCACTTAGGAATTTATTTAGGAATTTTATGAAGAGAGTGGAGGCCATGAGAGGGATGATTTTGCCATAGTTTAGTTGCTAGAATGAATAATGATGATTTAGGGTAGGTTAGGGTCTTATTTATAGATTAGGCAAGTGTTTTAGGCCATAGGATTAAACCCTAGTTCCAATCTCAGCCCTCAAAACCGAATCTGGCCCCCAAGCTCAACACATTCTCAAAATGGTGCACCAGGCTAAACAGCCCGGCTGGACCAAGTCGACAGCCAAGTCGACAGGGCTGTCGACTTGGGTCCAACCAAGTCGACTCCCAAGTCGACAGGGCTGTCGACTTGGGTGCTCTGGCGGGAATTCTCCCGCCTGGCCCAAACTGGCCCAAATTTCCAATTTCAAACTTGAATTTGAAATCTGTTTTTACTTAGAAATTTTCTGAAAACTTCGTTGGGCCTTAATCGGGTCATACGGACTCCGATTTTCGAAAACTCGGACTCCATTTCGCGTATTTTTCCGAGACGAACGCAATGGCATAGCCCGTTTCCCTTGATTCAGATTTTTGAATTAAATTCTGCCTCGATTTATGTTATAACAGGTTATTGAAAATACGGGTTGTTACAGGTAGGAGGCGACGTAATCGAGATGGGGGCCAATAGGGGCGGCTAGGTTTACGGTTTGGAGGGGCTTGGGGTCTTCGCGGCACGGACTGGGGAAGTAGGAGGAGAGAGGAAGAAAGGGGGGCGGCGGCTATCGGAGGAGGTGGCGATCTCCATCTCAGCGGCGCGGTCGAGGTGGGTGAACGGCGGACGTCGATTAGTTTTAGGGGTTTTTTTTCTCTTTTAAAAACTGATGGGGGTTATGAGGAGAGAAGGGTTGACTAAAGTGGGGGTTTATATAAATAATATATATTTTATTATTTTAAAATTTCAAAAAGAAATTTTTTATTTTCAACTCGAAATCGAACCCACCGACTGTCGTCCCTAGCTAATTATCCCCATTCTGAACACAATGGGATATGTATCGTAGGTTCATTCGATCGTTTCAATCAGTTTCCATCAAAATCAAAATATAAATCTATATATTGAATTTGAACGCACATTTCAATTTGCTGGGGCCACATACAGTAAAAATTCCCGAAAAATATTTTCTAGCTTCGTATTGGCGATACGGTTCTAACAAAATTAATTTCGTCGGATTCTGAGACCATTTGAAAAATGGCCATTTTCCAGTCGATTGAATTCAACTGAAATTGGTCAAACATGTTTTCTTCTGCCACGTCCACATATTAATTCAGAAAATTATGAATTTTGGAATCTAGCAATAACTTGACATCACGGATCCAACAACAGTGGTTTCGTCGAAAACCGAGGTCGTTTGCAAAATTGCTATTTTTAAGGGCCAAAATTCCATAGCCACTATTCTGAATTTTCAACAGGACATAACTTTTTACCCCTGCTACAAAATTTCAATTTTTCGGATTCGTTGGAAAGATATTTTCAAATTGATTCTAATATTTTTGGTTTCGCTAAAATCTGGTTTATTTTGAATCCTGTACATTCATTTGAACTTTGAAATCGAATTTTCAAACTACCGCGCCATTTTCAATTCCTTTTATAATTAAAAATAAATATTTATATTCCAACGACGATTCAAATAAATATATACATTCTAATTCTATTCAAAATAAATTTCTCGTCACTATTATTTAAAATAAATCATTTTAAATATTCAAAATTCACTAAAATTGCCAAAATAAAAAAATTAAATTGGCTCAGATTTCCGGGTTTTTACAACATGTTTCTAAGGAAGGAAGATGCAAGCCGAAACCATGGATCCTTCTAAGTAAATGCTGTTAAGGATAGGGAATCATCTAATTCAATGATTGCGAAAGGAAAAAAAATCCAATGGCGATGGTGGTTGGGACCAAAACATGCGAAGGGGACCCAAATTCTCTTCGTAAACTGATTTGAATGCTCCTTGAAGAGGATTTATCAACAAACCCAAAATTGTTTTTCGTATTGGAAACCAGGTATGAGGGAACCCTCAGAACGGGAAAGGACTTCTATGAAATACTTCCTGTTCCATGACATCAATAGGAATGACACTAGTGAATGCAAAAACCTAAAGGATGAAGCCGAAGAGCAATTAAAGAAAGGGAAACAACCACGGTATGTCCTGGGTAGAGTCGTAATAACATAATTAGAGCATCCATCTATTGCACAGAATCATGGTGGACCTAGTACCACTCATGAGATTGTCATCAACCAGTGACATGAAAATCGAACAATAAATGGTTATGTCAGCTTACCTGTGTACAGGATTAGGATTTGGTCTCTAAGCATGCTCTTAGCTGATTATAAGCCATCTTCTTCTATTTTCTTTTTGATTCAATTTGTTATAAAATGGCTTGACCACTTACTCTTGTACAGGAATTGGTGTGATCCCAAGTCAAGCTCTGAGATGGTGATGAATCAAGTATTTAGGATGTAATAAATTTTTTCTTTTGGAACTTTAACAAAAATATTTGTCTGGTACAACTATTTCTTGTTAAATGTGAAACACCTATTGAATTTTAAACCAACTTAATGGATCATCAAGTTCCATTGCGCTTGGCGAGGGTTGGATCATTCTAGCAATGGGGTGGTCGAACAGGATCGTCAAACATTGCCATGTTTTGCAAGGGCTTGGTTGTTCCTTAACCGAGATGGCTTAGTTAGGATTATCAAGTATCGTCATGTTTGGCAAGGGTCGGGTCATTCTCGAACTTAATGGCTTAATCAAGGCCGTCAGGGGTAAGCAACGCCTGATAAATATTTTGTAGATCTGTACGTAGGTTTGTTCGATTGAGATCATTGATCACTGTCATGATCAGCAAGAGCTTGAAAAGGCTAGGTTCGTCAAGTGCTGCTACGCTTGGCAAGGGACAAGTTATCTAAAAACTAAGATGATCTAATTAGGATCGTCGATCACTATCACGACCGATAAGATCCCCACGAGGCTATAATCGCCAACTGTAGATCGGGCCTAGCTTAAAGAAATTTGGATCATTGACCACCGTCGTGATTGATACGAACAGGCTAAGATTATGGATCTAAATGCGCAAAATTTGGATTGTAGAATATAGAAGGGCTAGATAAGAACCCAACGAGGTTATAAAGCAATGGGAAAGACTTATGCTCAAACAAAATTTGTTGAGGCTTGGATCACCAATTGTGGATTATGATCGGTACTGACATTACTTGGACCGTCAAGCGTGGATGGTGCTTGTTAAGGAATGAACCTGATGTGGTCACATACATTCAACATTAACTCTAAGAGGTTTGGAGTCCAAAAAAATCTCGAAAAAGCCATTAATACTATCTTGAAAAGGTTATCGAACACATAAAGATCCAAGAGATCATGGGCATCGATTACGACCCAAAATAGCCACAGAACCTATGATCAATCTGGAGAGATTATGGATACTTGACTTATAAAAAACACATCCTTTATAGAACGACATGATTTGAGGGATGGAAATTGTTAACCCTCTTTTAACAAGGTTGTTACAATTTGGAATTGGGCATTCAGACTTCTCGGAATCGAGTAGAGATGATCACATGATCCTATAATCGGTTGGTTTCATTGGAATATGGCTTTTGAACAAGCTGCAAAAACACTCAGAATTTGGCTAAGTACGGGCCTGGTAAGACTCCAAAATAATGATCGGTAAGACCCCTAAGTCGTACTAGACTAATGTGGCTAGATATGAGACCAATACATATCTGATACTCAGAACTCAACAATTGATCAAAGTTTCATTAGTAACTTGAACATCAGAGATCAGAACGTTGAGTCGTCAACTCAAGGAGTAAGCTAACACATAGTAGGACCCACCACATTAGTCACACCCCATAGGGAGAAACTCTATGGGGTCGTTACTGATCTCTCATGAGGGATAGGGTCCAACACCTCATATGGGGTATAACCTTGGCCCCACTTTATGGGTCGGGTTATACCTCTTGTTTTGCCCCTCTATGCAATTTCCTACCGATTCGACCTCTCCTTACCCCTATAAATACGCCTCTATGGACTTCTGAAATTGGATCTTCTCTTCTCCATGCGAAAGCACTATTGCATTTTGGAGTTGTCTTCAACATCTCTTTTCTTTATTCATACAACAAATTACCATATGTATAATCAACAATATAAACAATAGATTGAAATAAGTGAACATAAGCTAGTGTTTGCCGAACCACCATAAAATCTCATGTGTTAATTTACTTTTTTACACTGTGACCGTGATCTATAACTGCTTTATGATTATAATATAAGATTTACATACGAATTGGGTGTTTTACTTGATTGACCATAATCAAATGTCAGCAATTATTTTGGGTTTTTGTTTTTGGTTATATTTATGTTTGGTTAACTCTTTAGAGTTTAGTTTTATTAAAAGGTTTGTTTTGTTTGAAATCTCATTCTTTTAACATTTTTAATTTTCTTCTCTTAAGAAAAAGGAAAGTTTTTGTTCAAAATCTTATTAAAAAAGGAGGATTCTTTATCCTTTAGTTCTGTTATTTTTGTTTTCTTCATCAAGGAAAAGAAAAGGAAGTTTTACATAAAAAATACCCTTTCCTACTTTTTCCAGGTTGTAAAAGAAAAGGACAATCTTGCTCTGCTTTTCTTTTCCATGTTAAGAATTTTTTTGCTGCTTTTAAATAAGTTGCTAATAATTCTACATGCTCTTATATTGTACCCATAACTCTTTTTTTTACTTTTCATGCATTGTTGTTTTTACACACACACACACACACACACACACACACACACACATATATATATATATATATATATATGCATGTACGTAATTCAAATGAAAATTCATTTGTAGTTGCAGTGTTAATACACAAATAATTTCTATTTTGTATTCGTTTAATCTAGTTTTTATTTGTTAAGGGAAACACCCAAATTTACATAAGTTAGGTAGTTTATAGCACTTTAGTGGACCAAAAAATTGCATTTCGTCATAAAATTTTGATTAAATAATAAATGTTAGATGCTGTAGGATCATCTAGGGAAATTTTTGGGTTTGACAACTTAGTTTTTTTTTTTTAACCAAAACTCTCACTTGGTATCTAAGGAAACGACACGATTTCAATCAACTTATAATAAGCACAATGATTCGTTGATATTATAGTGGTTGTTTATCTAAAGGTGCTTAAATCTTCAGTTATATTACTATAGTGATTTGTGCTGCATGGATACTCATGTCCATTACTTGACTAACAATTGCTTTGCTAAATTAACTCAAAGTGTCATAATACAATTTTATATTAGGAGCTACTATAGATAGAAAAATCCTAGTTAAGTCCTTACATTCATTTAATTTTGTTTGTTTCATGCATAGATAACAAAACAAAAGGACATTCCTTTTAAACATATGCTTATTCTCAGAAAAAGAATATTCTTTGTTTAGGAAAGAAAAAAAATCAAAGAACAAAATAAAAAATTAACTTTCATTTTACTTTCTTATCTGGTTTTTCACCTTCCTCTCTACTTATTTTTCTTTCGATGCATTGGTGCTTGGACTCGTGACACGTCAACGAACTGGTTAAACCCCAACAAACGATCTTTCTCAAATGGTGAATGAAATTCCCCTTCGAACTCTTATGGGTAGAATTTTCCCATTCGAGTTTCAATCCCTTCTTGCATCGCTTTGTCAATCCCAGTGGATAATCACTTTGAAATTCATTCAGACCATATGTTATGAAAAGCGTGCTTAAGCGATTTTTGCAATTACATCACTTATTTTTTTGAAAAGCAAAAGGCATTAAGTAATCAGCGCTTAATCGCGCCTTGCTTAAATTTAAGAACTTATATAGTAGTATTAAGTGATGACTTATTTGTATAATAATTAAGTAACGCTTAAGCATTGCTTAAGCGCCGCTTAAGTGCCTTTAGTTATAGTTTGGTTGTGCATGGATCTAGCTCTTAGGCAACGCTTAAGCACCATTAAGTAAAGCGAGCCCTTCATCGCCTCACCTCGCTTAGCGCTTAATACAATATAGTTCGAATCACATTAACACATTTTCGAATGATGATCCTTATGTCATTTAAGTAAATTTGAACAAGCTTGTGCAAACATAAAACTTCAAAAATTACATAGTAATGGAATCAAACTTATGTTAGTCCTATTTTCATTTACTAATTGCATTGAAAACTAGTTGTATAGCTTGCCTTCAAACTTAATTAAAATTTAGGATGAATTTATAAAGACTTTCTTAAAGAAATTTTAACTATTAGAGAAAAAAACCAAAATACGAAATGAAATTATAAATTTTCATGAAGTTCAGGGTGAGAACTTTGGAAAATACTTTGAAAGATTTAAAAAGATTTCGATAAAATTCCCACATCATAATTTTTAAAAATTATCTCTTTGCTAAATTTTGTACGATGGTCTCGAAAATACCTCTTGAACGATGCTCAAATCGAGGTGCTAAGGAAATTTTATGGCATAATATCATAATGACACATGGCACTTAGTTGAGAACTTTGCTAAAAATCAACTCAATGTGAATGGTCTAACAAGAAATCAATCTATTCACAATCGAGCGCCCATTTGATAGGTCCATCTTTAGTCTTAGAAGCAAAAAATTAATGTCATAATAAACATATTTGATAATGCTTTCTTAACTAATCGAGATGCCAAGAAAATTTTCCGGCATAATATCATGATGTCACATGGAAATTACTTGAAAACATCACTAAAAAATCAACTTAATGAGAAAGGTCTAACGATAAATCAATCTATTCTCGATTGAACACCCATTCGATAGGTTCATCTTTAGCCTTAGAAGAAAATATTAACGTCATAATAAACATATTTGATAACATTTTCTTAACTTATCATGTGGCCCAAGCTTCTCTACTTTATGCTATGAATGCAATGTCCAAATCATATTGTCAACTAGTGCCCTATCTCATTAGAGCAAATAAATGCTTTTATCAAAATTAGCAATGATCCATTCTCCCCAACCTACAACCTGGAGACATCATTTGAACTTAGCTTGGAACAAAAACAATTAAAACATAAATTTAGTTCAACCATTTTTTCATGCATTTTTGAACAATGGTTCAAACCTTTCTTTTCAACCTAATTAGTTTTAAAAAAAATTGCATCTCCTTCTCTAAACCAGACACAACAATATTTTTCTCCTCAAGTTGACAACCAAATAACTTCATTTAAGAAAAAATAGTTTAAACAACTACTCCCTTTAATTGAACAATAATTTGCAAAACTTATTAATCACATATGCGCAAATCACAAGTCATTTGATAATGAAACTCGAATTGCAAGTGACTCAGTTAGCCATATATTATTGTGAGTGAAAGGCAAAGAGGAACGTTTCCGAGTTAATCAATCCCAAACCGAAAAAATAAAGACTCCAGCTTAAACTAAGCTGATGTAGTCCAACAAAGCAATGCTAACTAAATGAATGTTATCAAAACATCGTGTTCTTAAAAATAAATTGATAACTAATTTGCAAATCCCAATGATGAGCTAGAATTTTCTCTTTACACTTCAAAAATCACAAACTATTCTGATTAAAACATCCAGTTGAACCTCGAACCAAATTCAGAGTCTAATTCCTTCCCAACTCAAATAAACTAACCTATTGAGTTTTGAGCTCTATTTTACAATTGACTTAATCCTAAGAAACATTCCGATCAAATGGAAAATATTTTAAAATTTTCAAGGAAGTAAAAGTAACATTCATTACTTACACATAGTTAAATAAATTCCAACTTACGCCAAAATTCTAAAGGACCTGTATGCCCAAAAAGCAACATACCCAAGTGTCTTATAAAGTCTTCTTGGCGATCAGATAGAGTGAAGTTTTATATCAGTCCATTCCTATCAAATACAAAGATCATGGTTGTCCTGTAATCTCATGTATAATAGGAGGAAAAATGATTAATAAATGCTTGATAAACTTAGGTGTGAGTGTAATTTGCCCATGTGTGTAGGCAATTTAGCTTACATGAGCTCAAACTAATAAAAGTCATGCTTTAATTTGCTGATCATTCAATTAAGAAACATATAATATAAATTTAGGATATATTCATTAGAGTCATCATCCTTGGAACATAACAATCCTATGATTTAAATTCCATTGATTTTAGGATGACCATTCTTAGCCACCTCAATTCACCTTAATCCGTTGAAACAGTTCGATGAAAAATTCATATAGTAACATCACCTTTGATGGTAACATCTTTAACTTAAAAAAATCAATTGAGTGAACCAAACAAAACAACGTTGGAAGTCAATACCATTCACGAAAATTTGATGATGAAATAATTAAATTTATCGAATAGTGGAAGCCAACTTAGAGAAATTGTTTCACAACATGCCTAACGATATCGAATACATGTTTTCCTTTGTATATCTCACGTTGAGTTCGAATATCAATTCATTTCTTGGATTCAGCAATCCCTAAGGTTAGAGTTCAATCCTATTCACCTTAAGTACATTTACTTAGGTGATAACGAGTCTTACCCTGTCATTTTTTTGATGAAAATTTTGCTTGAACAAGAAGCATCCTTCTTTTCTGTTCTTCCCAAAAAAAGAAGAAGCGATTGGCTGGTCCATTTTTGATTTTAAAGGAATTAGCCCCGCTATTGTCCAACATTGCATTCACATAATCAACGAAGTTGAACCTACTTGTGATGTTTAATAAAGGCTTAACCCCAAAATGAAAGATGCGACATATGAAAAAATAATTAAGCTCCTTGACGACGGTATAATCTATCGCATATCTGGCAGCTCATGGTTAGCTCCATTCATGTCGCGCCTAAAAAACTTGGACTTGCTGTTGTCACAACTGAGCCAAATTGATCCAGATCTATTTCATACTCAGACAGGTTTGCATGTTGATTTTCAGAGACATTATTAAATAATTTAATTGGATGATTAAATAGAAATAATATGATGGATGAGATAATGAGATTTGTAATTACTGGATTAATTAGAAGGTTGGCCTTTGTAAACAAATAAACTAAATAAGGAGTGCATAAGTAAGGGAGACATGAGAAGGGTAAAATTGGAACTTTCATATCTATGTATATATGTCATATTCTCTAATATTTTATTCGCAATACTTATTCTATATTACATTAATTAGAAGGGAGACATCAATCGTAAGCCATCAGTTTTGTTGTTCATAAAGGTAGGGGAGGATGAGATTGAAGTCAAATTAACTAATTAGATGGGAGACATCAGTCGTACATAATGAGATCGTAAGCCATCAGTTTTGTATTTTGTACAGATAGGTGAGGATGGGCCAGAATCAAGAGCCCTAATAAATCATATCTTCATTACACCAACAGTAAGAAAACTAGTCATAAGCAACCCCTTGCTTTTAGAAAATCGGGTATCCCGATTGGTGTGATGATCATGCAAAGCATGATTGTAGAGTAGGTTGTGGATTAGCATAATCATCTTCCTTGATTCCGATTATCGAGGGGTGTTAGCGACACTGGTGCTAGTCTAGTGGTAGAAGACACTGAAATTGTTGGAGCACCTTCATGACCTTACTCAAAATGCGATTTATTTTCCGTAGTTATGCGATAATATAAACAATACTATCATTTTTTATTCTTATGTGAATACTATGTTGGACCAAACAAGGGTGTAGACTGGAATAGAAAGTAAGTAAAATGGCTCCATAACTTTGAAGAGCCAAACTCAATTCAGGTAATCATAATTAATGAAGAGGCTTCTTGTTGACGACAAAAAATGTCGTAAATACCAATGATTCCATTTACTAGGAATAGTTAACTTGGTCGTGTAGACAAGAATGAAAAGCAGTAAATAACACAAGAGATTTATGTTGGTTCGGCCTCGTGAGGGGCCTACGTGCACTTTGAAGCGTTGTTGAAATATTATTGATCACAAAAGGTTACAAGGTTGAGACCATTTCATGGCATTTCATTACATTAGCTTCTAAGCTATATGATGTCATCATTCTCATATATGATGTCATAATTGACATATATTGCAAAATATAGGAAAATGAAACTTTTTCCCTTCCTCTTCCTCAAAGTGGAGATGTCATTAATAGAGCTCTCATGAAGTCTCAAGGTCTCAAAATCTAACTACTTTGAAGCATGATGTTGTGGGGTATTTATCGAAAAGGGATTAGGTAGGAGTAGGTGAGAGTAGGTAGGAGTAGGTGGAAGTAGGTAGGAGGAGGTAAGAGTAGGTAAAAATAGGGGGACACACCCAAAAATTTTGCGCCCGGCACCTACACATACCAGAAATTCACACCCATCCCTGGGGTGCGAATTTCGCACCTCTCGGGGTGCAAAATTCATAACCCCTAGGAGGTGCAAAATTTGTACCCCTTGGGTGCGAATTTCGCACCCTGCTAGGCTCGCACCCGGTTGGGTGAGGATTTCGCACCCTGTTGGGCGCGGATTTCGCACCCGGCTGGGCGCGGATTTCGCACCCGGCTGGGCGTGGATTATGAACCCCTGCGGGGTACGAATTTTGCACCCTAATGGGTGCGAATTTCACACTCGAGGGTACGAAGGTCGCCTCTTGGGGGCGCGAAGGCCATGGTTATGGGTGTCTTGACGGTCCGTGGCTTGGGTACTCGGCTTGGGCTGCGAGGTCTTTGTTGGTGTGATCCCTCTTTGACCTGTTTCCTTCGCTCTTTGATGTCCTCCTTGGCCTTGACTCCATGCGATGGGTTGAGTTGAGCATGTCCTGTATACTTTTGGAAACCAGACCAAAAGGTCGGTTAACATTTTCCCCCCAAAGTGCGTCTTGTCTCGACATAATGTGCTTTGGATTGATTAAGATAGTAGTCGGGTTGTTGACGTGTCCTGTAGGTTAAAGAAAAACAAATGTTAATTGTCGGGCTCGTTCGCTGCGGAATTATGAACGAGCTGTCATTGGTGCAACAATGTGCTTACGTTGCTAAGTATTCGCAAAGCGTCACCTACGCGTGTTTGCGGTGGTTAGTATATGCATGGAATATATGTACATGAGCGCATGACATGATGCTTTGAGCCTATGGGTACAAGGCAATTTTTTTTTTTTTTTTAAGGTTGCGACTTTCTGCACCCAAAGTACTAAATTTTGAACCCTAAGGATTCGAAATTCAGAACCACAGGAGTTAGAAATATCGAGATATTTCGGTTCGAAATTTCGAGCCCTGGGGTTTGAAATTTTAAAACCTATAGGTTCAAAATTCCAAGCCCTGGGGGTTCGAAATTTCAAACCCTGTAGGTTCAAAATTATGAGCC
The DNA here is from genome assembly GCA_030737875.1 of Allium sativum. Taxonomy (NCBI): domain Eukaryota; kingdom Viridiplantae; phylum Streptophyta; class Magnoliopsida; order Asparagales; family Amaryllidaceae; genus Allium; species Allium sativum. The sequence goes on along the minus strand of CM060909.1, from coordinate 740,731,144 downwards.
TTGAGGGTTCGAAATTCCAAGCCTTGGGGGTTCGAAATTCCGAGCCCTGGGGGTTCGAAATCACGAACCCTAAAGATTCGAAATTTCTAACCCTTGGTGTTTGAAATTTCAGACCCCAGGCGTTCAAAATTTCGAGACCCGTGGGTTCGAAATTTCGAACCCGCGGGTTCGAGGTCGGGGAATACCAAGGGATTTTTCCCTTTTCTTTATAAATAGCACCCCCCTGATTTTCTTCCTTCCATTATTTTCTTCCTTGGTCGCCATTGTTGTGAAAGCTTCATAACTCAACACTTAGGTAAGGAACGGGGTCGAAGAAAAACAGAAGGAGGGAGGTTGAAGGGCCAAGACATGGAGGATCCTCGAAAATCCGAACCCATCAGAGGCTAGATTTTTCAAACCCTCAGGAGGGGTTCAAATTTTCGAACCTGGGGGGTTCGAATTTTCGAACCCTGAAGGGGTTCGAATATTCGAACCTCAGGGGTTCAAATTTCTGAACCCGGAGGGGGTTCGAATATTCGAACCTCTAGGGTTTGTATTTCCGAACCTGGAAGGGGTTCTAATATTCGAACCTCTGGGGTTTGAATTTCTGAACCATGAGGGGGTTCGAGCATCCAAACCTCTGGGGTTCGAATTTTCAATCCTGGGGGGTTCGAATTTTCAAACCCCGCGGCAGGTTCGAGATTTCGAACCCCGAGATGGGCTCGATCCTTCCGCCAGAGCTGCTTGGTGAGGTTGCTTTATGTCGTGCCTTGGTGGGGTGTTGCTTCTCTTTTATAGAACTTCGACCTCCTGACTGCCCACCCTTTATGTATCACTTTTTCGCTTGCATGATTGCGCCAAGTGCACATGCAGTTAATTGGGTGGACAGGGATTCAGACCTTTCACATAGGATAGTGCATATACTTGAACTATTGGACTGTTTAAATTTTCTCGGTACATCTTGATTTTGCATGGCACAACACGCACTTATTAGTTTTCACCAACACGAGGGTACATGTTATTCCACTGCGATGTCTAATACTAGTGTATTAAAGTATAGTTAGCGATGCAAACAAGATCAAAAACTGGGATGGCCTTGGAGGCCGAGGCTTCCTCGTCACATACATCTGATTCCGCCAACAGCGATAACTCAAATGGCAATGAGCTTGAGACTACTGAAGGATCCATTCCTTCCCAAACATCCAATTCGCCTGAAGTGTTCGAACACGGGGAACAAACTAAGAGATTACATTCTCTGGTCGTATATGCGGAGGTTGAGGATGTGGATATTATTAGCGGAGATGCGCCGGTGGCTCTAGTAGCCCCATATATGTTGCCCGACATTGTTATCTTGGAAGATTAGGTGGATTCGGTACCATCGCGCATGGATGCTACAGCAGTTAGGAAAATGGCGCAGCGGTTCAATATTCTGGTGGGTAACATCCACGCACCGGGAGAGGGTGGCAGAGCACACGTACCACCCGAGGGTTTGACTGCCTGGAATAGGCAAGCTTGTTTTGTGAGATGCGTTCCCCCAACCAATGACTTTATCCGGGACATGTTATCCTATTTCCGCCTCACCTTCGAAACTGCACCCGAACGCTTATTCTTCGCTCTTAGGCACTTATGTTCTTTACCGGGAATACTTGCACATGGAACCTACCAGAGAGGACATTCGGTATTTCTTTGGTCTGAGGAGAACATCTAGCGGGTCACCCTCCCAAAGGTTCCTGGAAGCGTCATCCGCCACCATATTCTTCATCGGGAAATGGCCCAGGCCATCTGTGTTCAAACAAGAATAATTCTTTGTGCACAGCCCTCCTGGATTTGCAAGGAGGTGGATAGAGTGGAGTATGCACTTTCGAACTCCGCCCCCTACTATAAAGTTCTTGGAGCCCGAGTCTCATCATTTCTTTTTTATTGCGGCAGGAAATCCAGAAGCATCGACCGGTGAATAGTACAGGAAACGCCTTAATGCTTTGCGGGCGACTCTCGAGGAGTTTTGCAAAACTGATATTGTGACAAGCCAAGAGCGCCTTCGCCGTGCTGGGCTACTCTCGGATGATCAGGCTATAATTAGGCCTGTAGTAGCGAGCAGTGTGGCACAAAAGGTGGCCGCAAAAGGCCCTGTGACTCCTGGTCTGAAAAGAAAGTTCCCCGCTGCGGGGCCTAAGCAAAAAAAAGTTGTCAAGTTCCAGGGAGATGTTAGTGGCGATGGGGTTCGCGGTGAGGAGGCCGCTACTGGAGAAAAGGTTTCGATGAATGTTCCCGTCTCGCCTCCGACAGGAGGGGCGGGAGTGTCGATCAGGCCATTGTCTCCAGTGACCTCTTCCGGAGTTGCAACCCCCTTAAAGATGAGTGCCAGTTTGATGGCTTAAATAAACTTGACCTAGAAGTATCCCCGTGGCCGACTCCGGCTAGCATGGACGAATCAGCTCTTGTTACGGAGGGGCTAACTCCTTCGAGTGGACCACAATCTAGTTTGTTGAGAGAACACGTAGATCATACACTCATAAACACTGCATAGCGTAGAGACTCTTCTGAATGCGCGACTTGACTGGCTTTATTTCTCTCCCTTAACAGGTAATATGGCTAGAGGGCATGAAGGACGAAGTCGTAGACCTGGAGACCGACGATGACCTCAAAGTGCTTTTCTTGGTGCCTTTAGGAGAGGGGTCAGTTTGTATGGTGAGCTGATGTTTCTTCCTAGTATCAGAGAGCATTCTTAAAACATCATTTCCCTCGCCATTATTTTGATGAGCTGATATTTCTTCCTGATCTCCGCCCAACTCCAACTAGGGAGTCTGGGGAAATATGGATGCATGTAAAGGCTGTGTTCACCAGACCAATGAAGTTACCAAGTATTCCTATTATTTTTCGGAGCTGATCAAGAAGAAAAACCTGGAGCTTATGAATCGGCAACTGACCATTGACTGTGAGAAGAGCACCGCTGGTAATTTGGAAAAAGAGATAGGTAGGTCCATCTATTGCGCGTTAGTTGTTTAATCGTTAGCCTTTATGTTCCCGAATTCTAACTTGCAACCATGTTGCTACAGCGAAGATGAAGCAGGATTTTGAGACACTGAAGAGGGAGTCAGAGCATGCCCTCTCAAACTTCAAAGATACCGTAGCTGACTTAACCACTGAGAACACAGCTTTAAAAAAGGACAAGGCTAAGATGGTGCAAGCCTGTGCTGACTTGGAGAAAGATAATGAGAGAGTCAGACAGCTCCAAGATGACAACAATGCATTGAGAGAGGAGAATGACAGCTTGAAAGGGCAGCTTGAGGAGATGAGGAAGGCCAACTAGGACGCGGAGGCCAGTAATCGGGATGTGTTGGGTACGATGGATAGATTGAGAGCGGCACATCTGGGAGAGTTGGAACAACTGAGAGAGCAGCTGGACGATACAGAATTCCAGGTACAATCGTCTGTGGAGGAGGATGTCCAAAATATGTATGTCAAAGTTATAAGATTTCGTGGGCTTTCGTGGGTCAAAGATTACCCCTGCGAACTAGCTCGAACCTGGGAGAGGTTGGTTCCATATGAGGCCTATTTGTGCCAAGTGGATGTCGGGTCCTTGGACGAGTGACAACTCATGATTGATCTCTTGACCGCTGAAGAGAGCGATAAGTTGGAGGAGGGCAAGAGGTTGTTGCTTGAGGATGTCGAAAAAGAGAGGCTGGAGAGCCTCACTGTCGAGAAAGGAAAGTCTGTCGTAACCGAGAGCGTGGTAGTATTTGGAGTAGGAAACTCTTATCGGCCACTGGGCCCCGAATCTGCCATGGTGAGTGATCCTGCTACTTTGGTTGAGGTTTCAACTGAGTAAAAATACCTGGGGCTAGGTGAGACCAGGTTGACCCTATCTGCCACAATGAGCATGCCTTCTACCTTTCCTACACCATCCCTAACCGGAGGTAAACTCCCATTGCCTTGTATCCCTGAGGATGTCATTTTTACCGAATTCGCAGATTAAAAGGTTGTGTTTTTACTATGCAACTCTCCCTGGATTGACATGACATCAGGCTCTGCCCTCATAGTCCCATAAGTGACCGAATCCGGGCCAGGTCCTGCAGGGATGCAGTTGGAGAAGGTGGCGACAAGCTGGACACCTTCTCGGATATACGGATAACTCCCAGCCTTGTTGAAAGGCTTATGGAGGAAAGACAGTTGGTTGATGGGAAAGTGTCGCTACCAGGGGGCCCGTTAAGGTTGATTTGCATTCGATGGCGGCCCTGGTGGAAGCTAAAAAAGCCAAGATGGAAGCTAAAAGCGAGGAAGTGGAGGAGAAGCGTAACCAAGATGAGGCTGCCAGGCAGGAGGTCCTAATGAAGACCAAACGGGATGCTGAGACGAGGGACGCTGAAATGGTCGCGCGGAGGAGGTCCGATGAGGAGGAATAGAAGAAGAGGGCTACTGATGAGTCCCAGAAGAAAAGGGAGGATGAGGAAGCCCAGCAGAGGGCCACTGAGTCCCTTGAGAAAACCAAGCCCGGTGTTGTCACGCCGCATAAGTCCCAGAAGCTTGCTGAGCGACGGGCCGCCAGAGAGTCCAAGGAAAGATCTGAGCGAGAAGGCAAGGAGATACCAGAGAAGAGTGATGCTATAGTAGGCCTCACTGCTGGAAATTCCCCCATGCCCACACAACATACCACCCTTTTGGATATCACCAAGATCTCTAGCGGTGATGGTGCAAACGAGAAGCGTCTCTCGGTTTCTCATGAATCGACCACTTCCCAGATGGGTCGAAGTGGAAGGAGAGGATCTGGTAAGAAGAGGCCCAGCGTGAAGGATGAACCGTCAAGTGTCAAATCTACAAAGAAGAAACACAAGGACAAAGAGAAGAGACAGATTTAGTGTTAGCAACATAGGTAGAAGTCACCGTTTATTTTGGTAGTGTAGGCAGATAGTTTACGCGAGTACGACCCTCGCTTTTGGTTTTTCAAGACATGGTGTACTTCTCATGTATACGTCATTAGAAAGAAAGATGCTAGACATGTAGTATGTTATAATGTGTGTGTGTGTGTGTGTGTGGAAATTGAATATGAATTAGTAAAGATCGCAATTCATGTCGAGTGTTCGGATGTTCTTATGTTTCCAGCGTCCTGTACTTGCATAAGCATACTTATCATTACACTTAACAAAAAAGCGATCGGGGGACCGCGCTCTGGGTTGATTATTCCAGAGAGGCGTGATTAAGCGCAGGCTTGTAGTAAGTTTCCCTTAGCTCAGGAAAACCCGTAGTTTGAGAAGCCAGGCTGAGTGCCTGCTGTTTTGGGCTACCGGGGTTAATCCCAAGTATAGCGAAGGTGATTAACATAGAAATGTGTTTATTTTATGCTCTTATATCTTATCTTTTGAATAAATAAATATTACTTGGGTATTTTTATGTCACTTTTACAGATATTCCAACCAAGCTACATGCAGTCAGAAAAGTAGAGAAATTGAGATCAAACTGTTATATATCTACATTTGAAAATTTGCAGATGAAGATCTCACATCTAGTTGTTGTTGGATAAGAAAATAATTAGTAGAAAGGCCATGCACATTACAAATCAAAGGAGGCTTGCAAAAGGAAAGGAGGAAAGTCCTAAAACTCACTTGATTTAATAAAGGCCTGGAACTTACTTGAAATAACTAAGACCCATTTGTAATTAGGGTTTAGGTTGGCTATCTCCTATAAATACCCATGTAATCTCATTATAGCCACCATCCCATATTCTGTACTTCTTTTCTCCATTAGTAAAGTCTCTTTTATTTTTTTCTGCCTTCTTTTATTTTCATGGCAATTTGTGTTTTCTAGTCAATTAGATTTGCTAGAACACAATTGCTATTGCAACTACTTTTCTCACTAGTGATTGACTGTTGATTAGATTCAATGGTAATCCTAATTTTTATTTCTGTTTGTTTATTTTCTTTCTGCAATTTTTACTTCAATACTCTATTTCATTTTTAATCCTTTAATTGGTTAAAGATTTGATTAGATTCAAATCTGTAATTGATTCAATTGCAATTTTTCTTGTTTTTATTGATAATTACAAATTTAGTTATCGGTTCAATTAGATTTGTTCTGAACTAAATTGTGATTTCAACTTTAACCGATCTTTAAACTTTGTCTAACTCGCCCATGAAATTATATAAATAATTTGATTTAATTTACCTCTCTGTGTTCGACCTGCATACTACACGATCTGTGCGCTTGCAGTATTATTTCAGAAATTGCGCTTTTCTAATTCAATAGAAAGCGTCGATCAAGTTTTTGGCGCCATTGCCGGGGAAGTAAACACTGAATTTTATTATTTATTTAATTTCTGATTCGTGTTGGTTTTTATTTTATTTTACTTTCTTTTTGTTTTCTTGTATATAAAGAAAAAAAATTCTTAATTGGATTGATTTTATATTATTCATTGATACTACAATATTTCAAGCAAGAGAAAAAAACTGGCTAAATTTTCTTGATTTTATTTTATTTCTTTCCCCTTTTCAATTTTTTTCCCTTTTACATTTTTTCCCTCTTCATCTATTCCTTCTTTCCCTCTATTCCTTCTTTCCAATTTTTACTTTATTTTCATTGTTCATTGTTGTTGTACATTTATTTTGCTAAATTTTCTTTAATTGCTTTCCATCTATTCCTTCTTTCCTTTTACTTCTTTCCAATTGTCAATACAATGGTTTTCATTCTTTTACAACAATAACCAAAAAAATTAAAAAAAATATTCTCTTTTGAAATCTTTCCCTTTTCTGCCTTGTAATTATTTCTCTACCTTGCTGTTTATTTCCACTTTTGCAATTTCCTTTCCAACTTTTACGATTCTTTCCAATTTTTTTACACAAAACAAAAAAAAAAAAGTGGCCCATTTTCTCTAAGTTTCTTTCCTTTCTTTTATTTCTTACTCTTCTCACCTTTCTTTTGCAATCTGATTACTTTCCAAAAAAAATCTTTCTAAAACTTCTTTCCTTGCTGCAAATTTCTCCATCTTCATAAACCACAATCCATCCCCTACCACATCCAGAAACCCGCATCTGAATTTTCCATCAACCCCTCTACACCAAAACATTCCAAGAATAAACCTTTCAAACCAAAACTTCACCACTTGTCCCACACCACTGCCACAAACATCCCTCGCTAGCACTTCCAATTTCCTTCTTTGCCACAATTTCTATCACAAGTTCACCAAAGCCCTCTTCTCCTCCAAACCACTAAGACCCCTTTCAACATCCGATCACCATTAGCAGGCTTCCTCCTCGGACCTCAAAATCCGCAAACCAGACCTCATACCAACAAGTAACGCCTTCTACAGCCAACTCAAACCACCACAGTACAAATAATCTCCGATTTGAAAATTGATTCGAGAGCTAAAAAAAGGTGCGAGTTTTGGATTTGAGCGTGAGAAATTTAGGACTTGTTTCCTTTTATTGAGGGAGGTGTGTTTGTTTTATTTACTTTATTAAGAGGATTATTTTTGGGGTGTGATTTGTTTTAGCCTAAGGGGTACGATTTGTTTTAGCTGAAGAAATGCGATTTATTTCCTAATCTCTTCATTTTGGTTCAAGTGTTTCTTGATTTGAAATAAAAAGGATTGTTCTGAAATCAGCTCTCTGATCTTTGCTTTTGAGTGTATGAGTTATTCTTTTTCCTTTTATTCTGTCTTAGCTTTTTATTAGTTTAGTTTCTTTTTATTATTTTATTTTGTGTGAGGCAATTGTTTAGCCTATTTAATTTTTTTTAATTTCAGCTTAGTTTTAGTTTTGTCCCATCTTGAATTTGTTGAGTCTTAATTTGTTGTCTTTATTTCTTCTTTCTTTTTTTTCCTTTTTTTTCTCTGTCGTTCTTTGAGTATAGTTTATATTTTTTATTTTGTTGGTTTTCTTTTTTCTTTTTCTTTCTATTCTAAAAAAAAAGAGTCAAGGGCTAGAGTGAAGAAGGAATTCAAGCAAACAAAATAAAGGATCTAAAGATGAGTGATTGCAAACAGTGAAGTCTAATTTCCGGACAGACAACCACACCCACTGTATAATTTTCTAACTCTATAGGTGCTCTGCTGCAAAGAAAAAAAAGGAATTGCTTGTAAAAAAAATTCTGCAGGGGCAGCGGCTTGCTTGTAAAATATTTAATTTTTTGCAATTATTATTGTTTGCTTGCTGTGTTGATTGAAATTGCTGAATAGATTTCGTGAGGAACGAATTTCCATAATTAAAATCATTACTCTTGTCATAAAACTTGATTTTATTTGCAAAATAATTAACTACAAGAGTGTATTTTATGAAATTGATTCTCTCAACGGTTTGATCGCGGAAATATATTAGTTTAATTTATTAAACTTCTAGCAAAAGAGGTTGCATACTACCCGTAAAACATTGGTCGTATCCCTTAGTATTTGTACTATACGTGAACGGCAATAAGACCCTCTTCCCCCTTCAAATCGAGATTATCAACTCATCAGATATACTTGAGTACGTTATCTATTTTGTAATAACAGCTACTTATTTCAATCTTAAGTCTTGGATTTTTTTTTATTCAACAACGATGAGTGAAAAGAGTGTTAGCCATCATAATTCTCCTAGGAATTTTGAGATTGATGAAACTGGCATGATTCAGACCATAGTTAATGAAACCTTTATTGACACTTCTGAAGCCTTAAAAATGTGTTTTAACCATTTAACTCCGATTTTGATGAGCTCGAATACATTTCTGAATTAAATGAACTTCTTGACCCGAAACCTATGTCATCTAAAGCTAACCAAGGAATTTTGACCAATCTTAGCACACAAGAACTTCCTAAGTTAGACCTCAAACCCTTGCCACAAGACTTTGAGTATGATTACTTGGACTGTACATAAAATTTTCCTGTAATGTTGGCCTTTGATCTTACCGAGGACCAAGAAGGAACATCTTTGAAAATTTTACGGGATAATCTGCATTTGAATGGTATTAATCACTGTCACAACCAAAATTACATAGGGAAGATTTTGATTTAAGAAGTTATTGACAAGCCTCTGGTACCTCAAAAATTAGATACTAAATCCTCAAACATCATTTTCGATAGACGCAAGTGTGGGGGAAAAAGGAAATCTCATTTTTCACAAAATACTTATCATCATCATCATAAATTTCATTCTATATATGATTTTCATTCGCATATAGTGGCTAAACTTCATTTCATTTTACAAATAATTTTGTAACTCATTCACCTTTGGGAACGATCTTTCAAATTTAGGAAACGTTACAGTGTGGACACTGTTTAATTCTAGCGTAGGGGGAGTCTGCATTGCATTCATTTTTATTTTCTTTTCTTTTCATTTTATTTTTCTTTTCACTTTCATGCAGTTGGATAGGACCCTCATGCATTTTAGGTCATAATAACATGCCATTTTTTCTTTTAATTTTTATTTTTCTTTTCATTTTATTTTTCTTTTCACTTTCATGCATTTTAGGTCATAATAACAAGCCTTTTTTTTGGGAAATATGACTTATTTTAGATTAATACAACAAAATAAGTTAACAATTGTTAGTCAGTTGGTAGTACTTTTTTCTCTTAACTAAGATCGAATAAGAAATATGATGAAAAGTTGAATTTTTAGGGATACTAGTTAACGGGTACACAGTGAGATTCTTAGGTGATGGTCATGAAGTTTATTCTATATTGTAGTCTTTGTTTAATAAGTGGAGGACTTAAAAGACTTATATTGGCTTGTCGAATCTTTAAAACTAAGTTGTGTTAAGCTGAATTCGCGTAATCTCTTTTGTTCTTATATTTTCAGTAATGATAAAAATAACAATCCAAGGGTATCCATCATTGCTTGTATATCTAGCGTAGGTGTGCAAACCCGCCAAGCTCTATCCGACATGTTGTTGACAAAGTTAGCGTTGGTATATCCTGATCTCATTTTATGAGTTGGACACCTAAGGATTACCGACATGTTGTTGACAAAGTCAGCGTCGGTCTGCACAATCTGCCCAGCTCTGTCCCAACTCTCCGTCAGTCCGCAAGGCAGTATATGGGTAGTCTACCTTGGTCTTTTAAGTTAGGTGTATGTAATTAATCATAAATTTTAACTTTTATAGAGATAGAGAATAAGCGATGATGCCCAAACATTTCTTGACCTTATTGATTTGACTAGCCATACACAAGGAAATTAGAATATCACTTTACAAACTGTGACAAGCAAACTAAGAATTTATTTCATGGCTGCACTATGTTATCGACCGAACCAACTGGACAAACTGGAATTCAACATTTGAAGACTTGAATTATATTAAAAATTTGTGACAAGTTGAGGTATCTAAAATAAAATCAATTGACTAGAAATTGTTAACTTAATTTGTTGTACCACTTTCCCTAAACAAGTCGTGTTTTCAATTTTTGTTTTCAATTACATAAGTCCTCTGCATTCATGTAGTTACATTAGAGTCATAGCATACTGCTTTTGGATTTTGTGGGTAGTATCCACTGAAAACCGTCACGAGACACCACTCGTCCTACTGGGGACACCTAGAGGTTTAACGGCTTGTTGCATACACTCAATGCAATCGTGTTTCCTACGAAAGTGTGACCTATCTAGTTAGTTTTTAATTTTTGTTTTACTCGAGGACGAGTAAAAGATAAGTGTAGCGAAGGTGATTAACATAGAAATGTGTTTATTTTATGCTCTTATATCTTATCTTTTGAATATAAATAAATATTACTTGGGTATTGTTATGTCACTTTTACAGATATTCCAACCAAGCCACATGCAGTCAAATTGAGATCAAACTGTTGTATATATACATTTGAAAATTTGCAAATGAAGATCTCACATCTAGTTGCTGTTGGACAAGAAAATAATTAGTAGAAAGGCCATGCACATTACAAATCAAAGGAGGCTTGCAAAAGGAAAGGAGGAAAGGTCTAAAACTCACTTGATTTAACAAAGGCATAGAACTTACATGAAATAACTAAGACCCATTTGTAATTAGGATTTGGGTTGGCTATCTCCTATAAATACCCATGTAATCTCATTATAGCCACCATCCCATATTCTGTACTTCTTTTCTCCATTAATAAAGTCTCTTTTATTTTTCTGCATTCTTTTATTTTCATGGCAATTTGTGTTGTCTAGCAATTAGATTTGCTAGAACACAATTGCTATTGCAAATACTTTTCTCATTAGTGATTGACCGTTGATTAGATTCAATGGTAATCCTAATTTTTATTTCTGTTTGTTTATTTTCTTTCTGCAATTTTTACTTCAGTACTCTATTTCATTTTTAATCCTTGAAGTGGTTATAGATTTGATTAGATTCAAATCTGCAATTGATTCAATTGCAATTTTTCTTGTTTTTATTGATAATTACAAATTTAGTTATCGGTTCAATTAAATTTGTTCTGAACTAAATTGTGATTTCAACTTTAACCGATCTTCAAACTTTGTCTTACTCGCCTACGAAATTATATAAATAATTTGATTTAATTTACCTCCCTGTGTTCGACCTGCATACTACACGATTTGTGCGCTTACAGTATTATTTCATAAATCGCGCTTTTCTAATTCAATAGAAAGCATCGATCAGAAGGCGTATGACGTCGCGTTATGCCGTCTGTCCGATGTGTGACTCTCCCGTCGTTCATCGAGTTAAGGAGAGCCGCATACGTCGTTTATTCATCTGGGAGGAGAAGCCCGGATCGTTAGCCCGTAGGGTCTGATCGTGGCCATGGGCTACCCCTTAGCCTAGAGAGCTTCAGGGAAGAAATGATTTAAGGTCAGTATTGGTGCTGCGCCAAGATTCGACCGGCACCCATGACCAGGGGAGACATTTACATTACTCCTGACTGGCTGTTGGGTGGCCCCAAGTCGCTTGGGACTTGGGCACAGAATGATTTATCCTTGTCCTCGACATGGGGCCGAGGTTCGGGTTCGTGGTTATTTATACTCGGTCGCGCCGCCGGCCAACGACTCGAGTAGCGTTGCCGGCTCCTATGCGCGGGGTTTCGATCGTAGCCAGTGTAGTTTGACCTCTAGATTGGCTCGAGGTGTGGATGGCGGTTCCGGCTCCTGTACTCAGGGGACGAGACGGCGATCGATTGTTCACATACAAGCTGGTCGTCAAGATTAATCATACGTGTCATGTACGGAGTAAACACAAGAAAGAGATAGAAAGTTGAACATCATTTCTACTAATAACTTTGGCAGTAAAAGCCTTTAAAGTGCCTTGAATTATTAGAAGACAAAACATCGTTGGAAAGCGTAAACAACTGTGCATTAAGTTATGTAAAGTAGCAGCGGAGATGTTCATTGTTCCATGCCCTTGGAAGTTCTGCTCCGTCCACGGTTGCGAGTTTGAAAGTTCCACCGCTGAGCCTTCGCTATATGGAGTACGGGCCTTCCCAGCGAGGAGCGAGACCTGCTGGTGGAGGGAACACCCATTTCAAGGCTAGGTTGCCGTTGTTGAGGTCCTTACGGCGAACTGTGGAATTGAAGTATCGGGCGACTCGTTGTCGTTGGGCGGCGGCTTTGAGGTCAGCTTCGTTCCTTCTCTCTTCTAGCAAGTCGAGTGATCCCAAAAGAAAATCTTGGTTTGTCTTTGGGTCGAAATAAGTGACTTAATGAGATGAGAGCTTGAGCTCAATTGGAATGACAGCTTCGGACCCGTAGGCAACAACGAAAAGAGTGTGTCCGGTTGTTGTCTTATGGGTGGTTCAATAGGCCCATAGGACTAGAGGAAGTTCGTCCGCCCACATGCCCCCAGCCTTTTCTAGATGTGGCTTGATAATGGATTTGATGACCTTATTAACTGCCTCGATTTGTCCGTTGGTTTGGGGACGAGCCACCACCGAAATCTTTTTTCGATGTTGTGTCGCTGACAGAAAGCCTTGAATTTGGCGCTCTCGAACTAAGTGTCGTTGTCGGAGATGATAGCTTGAGGGACCCCATATCGAGTAATGATGCTGCATACAACGAAGTTGATCATCTTCTTGGTGGTGATTGTGTTGAGTGCTTCAGCCTTTGGCCATTTAGCAAAATAGTCAACTGCGACAATAACATATTGTACCCCACCTCTGGCCATTGGGAGAGTTCTAATGATGTCGATTCCCCATATGGCGAATGCCCATGGGCTGATCATTTGTGTCAATTCTATAGGCAGGGCTCTCGGGATCTTTGAGAAGCACTGACACTTGTCCCACTTGCAAGCGTAGTCTGCGGCGTCTTAATCGAGCGTAGGCCAATAATAACCATGTCTAAGGATTTTTCTGGCTAGGGTTTGTCCTCTAGTATGGTCACCACACTCACCCCCATGTACGTTAGTGAGCACTCGTGTGGCATCCTGGTGGGCTACGCATCTGAGCAGTGGGACAGAGAAACCCCTATGGTAGAGCACCCCATCTATAAGAAGATAGCGAACCGATTGGCGGATGAGCGATTGCCTTTCCTTGTAGCTTCCCGGAAGGGTCCCATGCTGTAGGTAATTTTTGATCGGTGTCATCCAAGATTCAGGTTCGGACTTGACGTTCATGGCCACCTTGGTTTGTGTTTCCTTGATACTAGGGAAGTTGAGCACTTCAACAGGGGAGAACCCTAAGAGTTGCGGATCCTCAAAGCTTGCTAGTTTGGGTAGTGAATATGCTTTTTCATTTTGTTCTTGAGGAATGTATGAGATGGCGAAGTGGTCGAAGTGAGTGAGTAATTCCTGAAACTGGGTTAAACATAGGGCGAGTTGTCCCTCCTTCGCTTGATATTCTCCTTGCACTTGACGCACGATGAGTTGTGAATCAGAGAAAATTTGGATCGTCTTTAGTTTGAGCTCGATCGCGATTCTAAGCCCAGCTGCTAAGGTCTCATATTCTGCTTCGTTGTTGGTAGCAGGCAAATTTAATTTTAGCATGTAGCATATCGGGCGTTCATCGGGGGTGATGAATACGACTCCGGCCCTGGAGCATTTGCTGTTGGAGGAGCCGTCCATGAATAGTTTCCATTGATTGTTGGGGGCCTTAGCATTCTCTGCCGGAGCCTCCTTAGGGGCTGTGAATTCCACTATGAAATCAGCGAGAGCTTGGCCGAGAATGGCTCGGTGGAGGATGAACGTTACCTCGAATTTACTTAGCTCCATAATCCACTTTAATAGCCGCCCTGACGCTTCGGGTCACTGTAGGACTGGGCATAGCGGCTGGTTGGTGAAAATCTTTATGGGATGAGACTGGAAGTATGGTCAAAGTTTCCGAGAGGAAACCAATAAACAGAATGCTAACTTTTCCAACTTCAAGTAGTTCTTTTTTTCCCCCGTTAATCATTTGCTGATGTAATAGACGGGTTGTTGGATACGGTCCTCGATGCGTACCAATGCTGAGCTAATCACCTACATGGAAACAACCGAATAAACAAATAAGTCCTCGTGATCCACGGGTTTAGATAAGATAGGTGGTCGCTCTAAGTGATCCAAGAGGTCCTCAAATGCGGAAATGCATTCTTGGATCCACTCAAAGTTGCATTTTCCTTTTTGAAGTAAATCAAAGAAAGGAATGCACTTGTCAGTGGCTTTAGAGATGAACCAACTTAAAGCGGCGACCTTTCCTTTTAGACTTTAGACATCCTTGATGTTCTTGGGGGTTTGGATGTCCCGAATAGCTTGGATTTTTTCTGGATTGGCTTCGATTCCCTGGGAATTGACAATGAAACCCAAGAATTTCCCTGAAGCGACTCCGAAGGAGCACTTTAGAGGATTGAGTTTCATGCCGTACTGGCGAAGGATATCGAACATTTCAGAGGGGTCATGGACGTGATCGTTGGACTCTTTTGATTTGACTAACATGTCGTCCACGTACACCTCCATGGACTACCCAATTTAGTTTTTAAAGAGACGATTAACCATTCGCTGATAAGTGGCATCGACATTCTTGAGGCCGAAGGGCATGACGTGATAGCAGTAAAGTCCAAGGTATATTATGAAAGAGGTATGATCCTGGTCGCGAAGATTCATCGGGATTTGATTATATCCTGAGTAAGCATCCATGAAAGATAGTAGCTGGTATCCAGCGGTTGAATCGACTAGTCGATCGATCTTTGGGAGCAGGAAGCTGTCCTTGGGACATGCCTTGTTTAAATCGGAGAAGTTGACGCATATTTGTCATTTACCATTGGCTTTTTTGACCAGGACTGGATTGAAGACCCATTCGAGGTTGTCATCTTCACGAATGAAGTTATTGTGGAGTAGACGGTCTACCTCTTCCTTGAGTGCTTTGGACCTCTCGGGTCCCAGGAAGCGGCGCTTCTGCTTGATTGGAGGCATTATGGGATCGATACTTAAACAACGACAAGCGACCGTGGGATTGATGTCTTTCACATCGGAGTGAGTCCATGCGAACACGTCCAAATTTTCCTTTAAGAAATTTACAAGATCTTCTCTGATTGCGGGGTGAAGGTGTGATCCTATCTTTAGCACCCTTGATGGATCGTCGGGATTAACTGGAATATCCACTGTAGGCTCGAACGGAGTGGCCCTTTCATATTCGGGCTCTTCGTCCTTCCGCGGGTCAAGGTCATTAGAAAGACGGCAGTGGCGCTGAGCCAAGGCCCAGACGCCGCTGATTGCTATGCGGAGATAGTCTTGGCACAAGAAGGTGTGGTCACGACTTTTCCCTTGTCCTTATTGCGTGCATTCTTCCATTCTATTGCATACCATTCCCAAGCGTTTGCTTGATCACTCTAATTGTTCCACTTCTGTTTTCTGTCGGGAATTTCATTAGGAGAGACCATGACGACATGCAGACCCAAAACTCAGTGAGGAAAGGGTGTCTAAGGAAAGCGTTGTAAGGGGAATCAATGTCTATAACCACGAAGTGAGGATTCAAACCTGGCTCTTATCCCCTTTGCCTAGTTCTACGGGAAATCAATCATTCCCACTGGGAAATTAGAAGCCCCATTGAAGCCGTGGATCGTGGCGCAGCAAGGCTTTAGGTCCATTGCTTCCAATTTCATTTGGCCATAAGCAGCTTTGAAAATAATGTTACCGAGCTTCCCGAGTTATTCAATACTTTTCGTACAGAAGCAGCGCCGATTTGAGCTGTGATAACTAGTAGATCGATGGTTGGGATTTCAACCCCCGTCAAATCTCATTCGTGGAAAACAATGTCATCCCGCATGGTTTTTTGGATCTTGGATGGGACAGATTCATCGGGAGTGGAGCAAGCTTCATAAGTAGCATGCTTTATGGAACTCACATACTCTTCCATTTTCCGAAAGTTGTCATGTGTGGGGTAAGGTCCTCCACATATAGTGTTGATCACGATCTCTCGCCTTGGGTTAGATGGACCTACAGCCGTCTTGGCGGACGCCTGAGGTGCTGGCGTCGGAGGCTTTGAATTTATCTCGGAAGGAAATTGCTCTTAGACATATTGCTCGAGTCGTTTCTCACAGATAAGCTTCCCGATTGCGTCCCTAAGCTGGTGGAACTCATTGGTATCATGCCCGTACATGTCGTGGTATCGATAGTACTTCCCGGTATTTTTCTCGCGATCAGTTGATTCTCTAGTGCACGCTTTCTTGTATGGCAACGTGTTGCATGTCTCCAAGTAGATTGTTTCTAAGCCTTCGTTTAACGGGGTGTATGCCTTGAAGGCCCAGTAAGGACCGGATTTCCTTGTCTTGGTCGAGGCCTGACCATTGTTCCGGCCCCCTTGCCTACCATTGTTCGGCCTTTGCCCGCTGGTACCTGCCCCCTTGTTCTGATCAAAGGGCTCTTTAACTTGTTTTCCTCTGAGATTTTTATTTGCAGTGTCTGCTTAGGGGTCGTTGGGGCGACTTATGGCAGACAGTCGCTTCCGTCTTCCCTCCTCTTGGCATAAGTACTGATCTGCCTTCTCATAGAAGGCGTCGAGGCTTTTTTGCTGCTTCCGATCGATCCATGCCCCGAATTCGGAAGTAGGAAGGAAAACTTTGGCTAACTGAAAGAGTATGGTGCGAGGGTCTAGATCCTCGACCTCGGCGAGGGCGATGTTGAACTGGGAGAGGTAGCTTTAGAGCGACTCGGCGGGTCCGTGGTATAGGTTGGACAAAGTAAGGGAATTTTTCAGAGTCGGGATATGCATCCTGAATTGCTTGACTGATTTTGTTGTTAGCAGACCGAAGTTGTTGATGGAATCAAGTGGGAGACGAGAGAACCAAAGTAAAGCGGTCCCTGATAGGAAGACTGGAAAGCACTTGCATTTGACTGGATCATCGCCCCGGCTTGAATCCATTTGCCATTCATACCGGTTCAAGAAAGCACAAGGATTAGTAGAGCCATCGTAGAGTGGCATTTGTGGCATGCTGAAGCGTCACGGCCACTCAGCTTCATTTACTCTTCTTGTGAAGGGGTTACACCTAATGTGTGCCTCCCATGAATCATGCACATTTGCTTGCATTTCCCTCATGATCCTTCGAACCATGTAGGGAAGATAAGTTGGATGAGGGTCCGCCATTGGGACCCATGGATTTTGGCGAGGTTCTGGAGTTCTGTTGCGAGGGCGTCTTCTATGATGGATGTCCGGGTCATCTTCTTCCATGTCCTTGATGTCTATAATCGGATCCTGGCGAGGAGCTGGTTGGTGCAGATCCTATTCTGGAAAAGTGAGGGCCGTTGGCATAGTAGGTCTGTTGTCTCAATGGGCGACCGTTAGGTTTTGTCAAGGAAGGGGTTGGTTGGTCGGACCTGGTCCGTTATTGATGATCAAGCGTGAGCGATCTTGGTATTGTGCCCCCTCGCTATATGTGACTGTAGTTCGGTCGCTGTTGCCGTTCCCATTGCCGTTGGCGTGGCCACTACCGTTGTCGTTGTCGAGAGCGTTGGTGCTGACGGCGACGTTGTTGTTAAGGCTAAACATCCTTCTTTGATGTGGGCCTCTTGACTCGGAGGAAGACGTTTCTGAGAAAGTTGGTCGAGGTCGAGCGTTGTTCCGGGTTAGTTGAAGTCGAGCGACGACACGCTGACTTTCTTGAAGTTGTCACATAAGGTCGATGTTGTTCCTTGCTGCTTGATTGAGCTTGACCGTTGTATTCTCATATTTCTCACTAAGCGCGCGGATCTGAGCTTGTGTTGTTGGTGCTTCGGGCTCCACGGTAGGAGGGACGTCTTCATTAGTGGCCGGGATATTCGCTTGGCTGAGGCTGTTGAGATGTTCTGGCTTCAGCTACGGCTGAAGAGTCGATCATTGCATTCTTTGGTCGCTTTGCCATCATAAGCGGACTCGACGACAGGTTAAGCTGAAGAACCTAAAGCCCGTCGGAGGTCGAGAGGGCAACGTGCGACAAAGGCGCAAAAATCCGAGTTTTCTCAATGAAAGCACCAAATTTTGACGGCAAAAAATGTCGTAAACACCAAAGATTCCAATTACTAGGAATAATTAACTTGGTCGTGTAGACAAGAACGAAAAGTAGTAAATAACACAAGAAATTTATAGTGGTTCGACCTCGTGAGGGGTCTACGTCCACTTTGAAGCAATGGAATATTATTGATCACAAAAGGTTACAAGGTTGAGACCATTTCGTGGCATCTCATTACATTAGCTTCTAAGCTAAAGATGTTATCATTCTCATCTATGATGTCATAACTGACATATATTGCAAAATATAGGAAAAAGACACTTTTGCCCTTCTACAAAAATGGGCATATTCGACACTATTTTTCTATGGTCGTAGATCAAAAAAGCGTTGTCATAGGCCATTTTTTCAAATAGGCAACACCAAGGCGGCGTGGGATCCGCGGCCATTGCATTAGCCATCTGAGGCAACACTTTTTCTCATCTACGGCCACGGAAAGAAAGTGTTGCATTGTAACCCTATTGCAATAGTATATGCATGTAATGCAATAACATACAACGTTGCCTTAAGTAGAAGCCATAGCCTAGCTTCCAGGTCATGGTAGTGGGGTCCACATGGACTTTCCACGTCAGCTGCCAAAGTGTCACATGCAACGTCATCTCTCTACGTCAACTGCACATGTGTCACGTGCCACATCAGCTATCCATGTGGCACCACATAAGCTGTGGGCCTCACGTTCCGTACCATTGTGGAATTAATAATATTACACTTAATGAAACACCACAACATAGTCTAATGCAACACCACATCAATCTAATGCAACACCACAGTGCCATCTAATGCGACACCACAGTACTGTACTACAACACCAGAAAACATCAACTGCAATGGTAAAAAAATCAAATGCAACACCAGAAAAATATCAAATGCAGCTGTAATACAACCCTGTAATTACAAATTCTGCAGTACATATATTCAATCCAAAACATTGTACCACATTCATACATATATACCAAAATATTCATACAATAAATCCTCCCAAAACATTCATAACCACAGTCAGACCAACCAATTATATATACCAACTCACAAGTGTCAGCACCAACACATACCACAAGTGTCATCATCCAAACATACCACAAGTGCCACCACGAACACATACCACATGTGCTGTAACACCCCGCCTCCGCTAGGGTCACTCGCAAAGGAATGCACTAGCTTTAGAGGGGCATTATTGGTAAACATGCACAGAAATATCACAAGACAGAACATATATAAATAGCGGAAGTAAAATCAACTTTCATAACATGAATAAATAAGGTCTAAAGCCTTTTACATCAGAGTACATCAAAACCTGTCTTGCAATAGTAAAGAAGCATAAAGACTTTTTAATAAATTATTCCCCAACTAAAACAGTAAAGTAGCCATAGCCAAGAGAAGTCCGAGCCATCCATGATGACCTTCAAGCGGAAGAAGTCCGAACTAAACAACATTGTTTCCTCCCTGAAACCTGGGGGGGGGGGGAACGGAAGAAAAGAGGCGAAACAAAACGGGTCAGTCAAAAAGACTGAGTAAGTCCTATCTACTTCTAGTATAAAAACAGGTAAAGGTAACATGACATGCATAAACTGAAAGTAAACATAATGATAACTACAAGATAGATAAACCAGGATAGCCGGTTGAACTACTGTGGCAAAGTATACTAAGGTATCATGATAAACTACGGTGTTATGATAAGTCAAGGTATCACATCGTCAGATTTCTAACGAGTACATTATCCCAAGGTATCTACCCCGTCTAACATCCCACGGTATCTATTATGTATATTCTTCCTAGTTCTAACATGTATATTTGCTCTGCACCTCTCGTGCTAGTATCCCTACCCGCGTCATGTGTTAACCATGAATGTCCCTTGCTCAAAGTCGTGTAATGGTCCATGTCAACCTAATATATATATATAGGTTACTCAATCCTATGTTTCTTCCCATGTATATAACTTCAGTCCTTTGCCGTACCTCGTACGGGCTTCCTCATGTCGTATTATCCTTGAAATCGTTTGGACTGTCACCCTTGTTCTAGCTAGGCTCTTCCATATGAATCATCGCTTGAACTACTAGGACTTACACCACCTAGCACCACTAGGGATTACGCTTACCTATTGCACGTTCTCGTATTTCGGTTTGGGGTTAGGCCACCTAGGCCACTAGGGATTACGCTAACCCTCAACCGCGCCCTTTTTCCCCCGCATTCATCGTGAATCGTTTTTCTATAACTGTATGCACATGCATCACATCGTGCCATCCGAGTCCTGTCACAGGGCAAACCAAGAAATACAGGACTCGGTCGGGAGCTTTAGATTTATCTGCCGATGCAGATACTAAGGTCTGCTTTTCTACACGTGGCTATGGTCCCACGAGACCCCTCCCTCAACTAATGAAAGGCAACTCAAGAGAAAATCTTGCATGAGAACTACACTCCGGTCAGCCCACATCCTACGACCTACCTCACCCATAATTAGATAGCAAATTATGGTCTGTTGGGTGTCCCCTGCCTTTCCGTACGTACACGCTTGACTCAAGATGGTAGATGATCGACGAACTTGCTATCTCGGGCACCTTATGTATTCGTCGACTCACTGCTATCCACCCCAGTCTTTAGGTCGCTCGCATAGCAACCAAGGCATATTCTTGGTTCTTCTACCGCAGACCTCAACCTCTCGTGAGCCTAGTATAATGACCTGGCAGCTCACAGAGGGATCCCAAGAATATCCTCACGTTCCCCGAAGCCGCTGCTTCGTTACCCAGTTCGTTGGAGCCTTTATCTAAATCAGATAGCCTGCTCCTTCATGCATACTTAAACGTTGACCTACCATATCGGGTTACTCATCTATCTAAGAAGTGGTCCAGATTTCCTTGACTAAGAATTATTACTTAGTTTCCCTTAACTAAGGTTTATCACTTAGCCTTATTTCCATTACCCTTGTTAACTATGGTTATTTACCTAATCCTCCGAATTAGGGTTTATCTAATGGGTTAAGTGTCACTTAAGTTCATAACTTAGCCCGTCCACAAACCATGTCAAAATTGGATAAGTATCCAAGTCCAAGACTTAACCCTACAGACCATGTGTCAAGTTGGTCAAATATATCAAGCAATCCATGACTTAACCTCGTCTAATTATCAATTTAGATTGGTTAAGTATATATTAATTTGACCCTATCAAATTACCGAGTCAAATCGGTCAAGCGTATTCAAAACGATTCGTGACTTAGCCTTATCATGTTTTCACGTTAGATTGGTTAAGTATAGGTTAACTTAACCTCATCAAACTAACGAGTTAGATTGGTTAAGTATAGGTCACTTAACCTCATCAAATCATCGTGTTAAATTAGTTAAGTGTTTAACTTATCCCCATTAAATTGCCACGTTAAGTTGGTTAAGTATTGGTTACTTAACCTCATTGAATTACCAAGTTTAAATTGGTTAAGTGTTTAACTTAACCCCATCGAATTACCGTGTTTAGATTAGTTAAGTGTGGATTACTTAACCCCATCTAATTACCGTGGTTAGGTTAGTTAAGTCTTAATTACTTAACCTCATCTCCTAATCATCTTGCATGGTTAAGTGTCATTAAGGAAATCAATCCCGGTCCCACTTAACCTACCCATTTGTATCATATCGATTAAGTGTCATTAGTCAAATTTACTTAACCTTATCATGTGGCATTAATTTAATTAATGCACTCTTAACCTCTCACATTAGACCTTGTTGTGGTTACTAGTTAAGCCGGGCGGGTCCGGGTAGATTTACACCACAACCTAGTCTAACCTCGGGTCTTAAGCGCGACATGACCAACTTCTCACATTGGGTCCTATTGTTTGCAACTACTAGTTAGGCCGGTCGGTTCCGGGTAGTTTTACGTTGCAAACTCAACCCAACCTCGAGTTGGCCACACTCATATTATCTAAGTTCATCATGTTTCCAAAACATGTTACAAGTTTTCAAGCATTTGGGTAGACCTAACTTAATAGGTAAATTCCCAAAGGGTAGACCTAACTTAATAGGTAAATTCCCAAGCTCATGTTTTATGCATACTTACATGCCAACTTCCATGTTATCTTTAATGTTACATGTTGTCATGTTATACCCATTTAACCCCAAATCATGTTTCACATCATATTTCATGGAACTTCAAGTTAAGATTCTCATGTATATTCACGCTCGTCTAACCTAACCCCAAAACGTGTTTCCAACGTAAGTATAGACGAGTTAACCTAGTAGGAATACTATGACTACAAATTGGCTTCGAACATGCATAGTGTCATAAAAGGGTTTTGGCCACAAACACACAAAATGTCACAAGGGAATTCGGCCACAAACATGCATATTATCAAAAAGGGTTTGGCCATAAACATGCATAACTTAAAAGAGGGGATTGGCCACAAGCATGCATAATCTCATAAAGGACTTGGCCACAAACTTGCATGATAGCATAAAGGGTTTGGGTTCATAAACATGCATAAGCCCCAAAATCTAGTCTTAGCCAATGTTTCACAAGTAAAATGGTTCCTAAAGGTTCATGCTAGCATTTCATGCATAAAGATCCAAACTTGCAAGTTAAACTAGGTTATGCATAGCATGAGAGGCATGATTAAGTCACTCACATGGCCTAAGATCATAAATATGAACACAAGAGGCATAGTAAGGTTCATATAGATTCGCATAATCATGTTTAGCCTCATTTTATCCCATGTCAACATTAAAAATACCGTTTTGATCCAAAAGTAGCTAGAACTTACATAGTTAGGCCTAGGGAAAGAAGCATGAATCATTTTGGCTAAGAAAGGTGCCTCCTTTGTTGAAGAATCGTCATGGAACTCGCATAGCAACGTGGATTTGGCCTTCATTTGGTGTAGCAAGCTTGCACCTTTTGATTTGAACTTGATTTGAGTGCATAGGCTCTAGGGATTTGAGATGGAGGCCATGAGAGTAGAAATTTGGCCATAGTTTAGTTACATGAGTGAATAATGAGGGTTTAGGGGTAGATTTAGGGTCTTTTTATAGAGATTAGGATAGTTTTAGGCCCTTAGATTAACCCTAGGACCAACCTGAACCGCCAGATTTCAAACCAGGCCCAAAAACCTAGCCAAGATAGAAAATAGGTGCACCAGACCCGAATCAGCCGACAGGGCAAGTCGACAGCCCTGTCGACATGCCTGTCGACATGCCTGTCGACATGCATGTCGACATGCATGTCGACATGCCTGTCGACATGCCTGTCGACATGTCTGGGCGGGAATTTTCCCGCCTGGCCCCATTTCTGCATGTTTCGAAATTCAAATTTCCCGAAAACTTCTTTGGGCCTTAACCGGGTCATACGGATTCCGATTTTCGAAAACTCGGACTCTATTTCGCGTATTTTTCCAAGACGAACGCAATGGCATAGCCCGTTTTACTTGATTCAGAATTTAAAATGAAATTCTGCCTTGATTCTCGTGTTAACATGTTATTGAAATACGGGTTGTTACATGTGCCATAATTTAACAGAACAGAATATATCACAAGGGCTAACACATAACATCCAAATGCTTCAGTCAGTTGCCGGGGTTACAAGGGTAATAATGTCATCTTCATCACTTGTTGTGGTGACACAAAAATCTCCGACGTCTAAATTAAGATCTGAATTGGCTTCACCTAGCTTTTTTAACACCCATAACACGTTCTCTTTCACTTTTTTGTTCACCTTTTCTTCCAAATCCACCTCAAGCTCTTGCCTTATTTTTTGGGTTAGCTCTTGCACATAACCGTCCGAAGAACCAGGAGTTGTTGGAGACTTTTCGGCCATTTTACCTCGCCTTCCTACAGGCCAGTTCCGCGTGTGCCTCTTCCCACCAGAAACAAGTGCATCTGCCTCAGCATTGTTTCCTGCATCCACCATTGCTTGAACCTTCACCTATAAAATGAAAACCAGGCAAGCATATATATAAATAGGCAGCTGGCAGGAATGAATTTATTAACAGAATTTGTTTTCTTTCAAACTAACTATGTGTTCGATTTAATAAGCAGCTCCAACAAATGTACAATGTGCCAATTATACTGACACAAGTATAGCTATTTCAATATCTAATTATATATGTACTCACGTATTTGGCCTTTAGTTCATCCGTGTTAGTTTTGTAACTTCTACCCGGTTCTTCTGGGTCCTTCTTTCTCTGTCAAGTATTAGGATTACCAAAAATTAAATACAATTTTTAACATTCAATGCTAAGAATTTACAGATCTAGCTGCTACCTATGAACATTGTGACAATGATATATAAAATATAATTCAATGATATAACAAATTAGAATTATCATGTGGCCAATTCAACTCAATCAGAAAAATAAAATAAAATTAACTTAAGTTCAAAAAAACACATACTATCTTTTCTTTGGCTACTGCATGAGTTTTGGAACCCATGGTATGCGTCTCATTTAATGAATTACAATGCATGGAATTAGTGTTAGCTAGGGCCTGGAAATCAAAAAAAAAAAGTACTAAACAAGGATAATGCGAACTACTAAAGAAAAGATTAGCACTAAACAAGATAATATGAACTACTAAACATTATACAAATGTGAATATCATTAAATCCGTACCTGAACTGCTTCATCTCCCTAGTATTCCAAGAGCATTTTAAAATCCTCCAACAGAATTGTACTGGGACTATTTGCAAGCCTTTCCTCGTCAATTGAATTTTTTTAATAATACCTTGCTTTGATGCAAGACTTGCACTGCCTCCAAGAGTCGTTAAGCGTGTTCAAGTCCCACTTGTGTCCTTCTTCCGAAATGACATACCTAGCGTACAATATATCAACACAAAATTCAGGAAACAAACTAATTAATTAAAACCAAACATTTAGCAAGTCAGTTGAACTATATATGGTTAAGGAAATTAGATTGTACTAGAGCATATTCCAACATTTATCACTTTAATTGATCAGGAACAACATGCCAATTGATGTAAGTAAGAGACACATTATCCTTTGCTAGTGTCTCAAGAAAATTGCTTAACTCTGTAATATTATCAGATACTGGCTGACCATCCTCATTCAACCCAGTGACTACTTTATCATCAGGGGTTCTAGCATGCACCTTGGTCATTTTTGTCTTCCCTCTAGGTTTTTTTGGACCTTGTACTTTATCTGTGCAAATAAGGATGTTTGATGGAGTGGTTCGCACGTTCACTAACATACGTTATATTTTGGAACTAAGGAAGTCATGCCAAATCACTATTAAAAAGGATTTCTTGAGGATTTCTAAGGGGATTCTTGTGGTTATGAAGGATGCTACAACTCATTATGTTTTCTTGCTTTAAGGAGTAAAGGTGAAACTTGTATGAGAGTTGATAGTTCTCGTGGTTTGGATGCAACATGATTGTAGCATTTAGGACTAGGTCATGCCTCAGAGAGGAGTTTGGCTATTCTTCGAAAGAAAGAGATAATCAATGGTAATAATTTCGACATTCTAGATTTTTGCAAAGAGTGTATAAGGAGGAAGCAAACAAAGCTATCATTCTGTAAAGAAAAACATGATTTGAGAGGTGTACTTGGGAATATTCATTGGATGTTCAGGGACTGACACCAGTTGCTTCTTTAAGTGGAGCTCCATATTATGTTTCTTTCATTAATGACTTTTCTCGAAAAGTATGTATGTAATGAAGGTCAATTCAGAGACATTTGCAAAGTTCAAAGCGTAGAGAGCTCTTATTGAAAACAAAAGTGGCAAGTCTTTGAAAGTTCTGAGGACCGGCAATGGCAGAGAGTATGTTTTCGGGAACTTTTTGGAGTATTGCAAGCACACTTGTTATTTTGAGGCATTTTACTACACTGGAAGATCCGCAATCTAATGGATTATCGGAGAGAATGAATCAAACTATACTTGAGAAAGCTCGATGCTTGAGGTTGATATTAGGTTTATCTAAGGGATTTTGGACTGAAGCTTTGTCAACTGCGGTGCATATTGTGAATCGAATTCCATGTTCGGTTATTGAAAATAGAATTTCGGAGGAAGAGTGGAAGGATAAGGGTGTTGGCTTGAGATATCTTTGTGTATTTGGATGTCTCGTTTATGTGCATGATCCAGGAAATGATAAGCTTAAGCCTTGGGTATTCAAAGAGATTTTGTTTGGTTATAAGGA
Organism: Allium sativum; assembly: GCA_030737875.1. Classification (NCBI taxonomy): domain Eukaryota; kingdom Viridiplantae; phylum Streptophyta; class Magnoliopsida; order Asparagales; family Amaryllidaceae; genus Allium; species Allium sativum. Next base: position 740,704,718 of record CM060909.1, on the reverse strand, counting down.
CGACGTAAAAGGCTATCGATTTTGGAATTTGAAAATGAAGAAGGTTGTGAATTTCCATCATTTAATTTTTGATGAGTTAGCTTTCTTCAAGGAAAAGGAAATCATTCTCACAATCTGTCTAATTGGTAGTAGAATTGTTATATAATCTCATAAGTAGTTACCGGTTGATAAAACATAACATAGTCCACATGGTAGCTCATGTAATGTTGGTGATGTACTATAGATGATTTGGTCTAAGGTGGAGCGAAAAGTGGTTAGGTGATAACACTGCTACCCGAACTGATTGATGTGCAATAAGACCACCTAAAAGATATGGTGATTAATTGGAACTATCTTAACTTTCGTGATAATTTGGATTATGTTCTTCATGTAGTTCAGTATGTGCTGATGGACCTTAATGACACCATGGATTCGAGTGATAGCTTGTAGTGGATTTGTGCCATGGAAGAAAAGATGCAATCCTTGATGAAGAACCAAACTTGGGAGTTGACGCCACTTCCTAAAGAATACCATTCTACCGGGTTCAAATGGATGAATACAAGGTGAAGGACAATGAGAGGTATAAGGCTAGGCTAGTGGAAAAGAGATTTGCATAAAGGAAAAGAAAAAAATTGATATGATTTTTGCACTGGTTGTATGCCATATTTTGATTCAGATTTTACTAGCCATAGTTGTTATCCATGACTTGAAATTGGAGCAACTTGATGTGAAAACGCCTTATTGCACAGTGACTTGGATGAAGACATCTACATGGAGCAAACAAAAGGGTTCGTAGTATGATGATAAGTCAAATTGCATTAATCACTATATGGTTAAAGCAATCACCTAAGAAATGGTACAAGAGATTTGACCATTTTATGCTTGAAATAGATTTTGATAGTAACATCAAGGATGCTTTTGTTTATTTCAAAAGGTTGGAAAATTATTGTTGGATGCTTTACTCTTGTACGTGGATGATATGCTCATTGCTTCTAAAGTCAAAATGAAAATTGACAAGTCGAAGATTCCTTTAAAATCAGAATTCAAAATGAAAGATCTATGAGAAGTAAAGATAATCTTGGGCATGGAAATTGAGAGGAATTGAAAGCGTTTTAAGTTGAGATTGACTCAAAAGGGGTACACTGAGAAAGTGTTTTGCTGGTTTAGCATGGAGAATTCAAATCATTAAATATAGCTTTCTCTTTGCATGTGAAGCTTTCAAGTAATTGGTCGCCTATCTTGGGGAAAACCAAGTCTTAAATGTCAATAGTACCATATGAAAGTGCGGTTGGGAGTTTGATGTATGTTATGGTGTCGCGTTACTGCTTCATTGGCATTGGCCTAGTTACTTCTCCACGCCTAAACTATCATTGGGAGGCTGGGGCTCTAGCTAGATGAAAGTTTTCACTAAGACTGCGCCATCACCTACAAAAGGATCAGTTACTAGAGTGCTGCGCTTCTCAGGACCCTCTGCGTCAGAGCGACCCCGCCGGGGCGATCCAGTTACCCGGAGTTCAAGCCAAAAGATAATAAAGCCAATATACTGGGTTATTAGCACTTCGATTTGTTCGAAAAAGAAGCTAAAGCCCTTCTTTCAAGTTCTTCCCAGATACATGGCTTACATACCCGGGCCCAGCTCAACATTCTTGGAAAAAAAATAGAACCTAGGCGGTTTGAAAGGACTTGGCCATTCAATCTTGTGAACTAATTGAGACCGAAATTGGAGTTGGAGATACGAACAGAGAGGAATAACCAATCGATGAAAGAACATGAAACCATTCTGTTTCAATAGAGGTACGGGAAAGGGTTGGGGGAAATGAAGTAGGTGAAGTGTTTGGATTTTTCGAGCTGTTCCAACCACTGCTGGATGTGATTCCGAGAGCCGAACGAGAATGAATACCACATAGAAGAGTCAAGACCAGGCTCCCTAATATCATGTTTAACCGATCCATCGATCGAATTGGTACGGAAGTTGTAACATGGGAAAACCACGGAAAACACAACTTATTTGAATAACCCGGTGACCTACCAATTGTAGAAGTAGGATCTTTGGCAAACAATAAGCACTTAAATAATACAATTCGAGTGTACCATCTTCTTTCTCATTCCGAGGAAAATGTGCGGAAGGAAAAGGAAACAACGGAGGAATCCGAATCGGACCTAAATGGGAATGACATTAAAAGTCTTTTTCATAACCTAGCATTAAGGGTGTTACGACAATATATGATAGGAATAAAAAGAAACTCGTGATTGATGTGGAGGGGAAGATCTGCTTATGAAATAGTTCAAGGAAGAGTCGTCTCATTTCCCCAGGAATAAGATGTAATCAGATACTAGAAAATCCATCAAAAAAATCTTTCTTGTATACTAGCTTTCTTGTTAAATGAAGAAAGACTTGAAAGTATACCAATCGCCGGTGGTTTTTTCCACCAAGAAAGGCATGGGACGCACCATGTCTCTCGGGGAAGCGCTCTTTCAGCTACCTTCTCCTCGAGGTATGGTTTGAGTCCTGGTGCGGAACTCCGTTAGAAAGGAGCGAATGGATTCCTCTCTTTATTTATGAAAATTTGGATGATGCCCTCTCTTCCTTCCCTATCCACGAGGGCAATTGGAATTACGTGCTCCTCGCTCGAATCAAAACCTTTCTTTTCTACGAGGGAAAGATCACTCGTAAATGCAGCCGTGATCATATATACCATACCACCAGACCTTGGTACTTCTTGTTATCTACTCCTTCATAAGCCAGATTCCAGAATGAAATACCTGGGAGAAGCACATCCAGAGGAGTTGTGCAACGCTCCATGCATACTTAGGCCTCTCGCTTCTCTCATATCTTGCTTTAATGAACCTACTATATAAGCTCCGCGAGAACACATAAGCCTAACGGAGAGATGACACTAGCTGGAGCCGAAGAACCAAGTGAAGCTAGTCCGAACCAAGCAACTAACTATGCCAGCAGAAGAGAGAAAGACTTGCATCACGGACGGAAGGCTTTCAGAAATTTGTTGGAAGTAAGTCGCACGCCTATCTCTTCTTAGACGTTCTATAATATAAGTCAAGTCCTCCTTAATATCATACCTGAGATAGGTAGTTCCATACAACATGAAATACCTGGGAAAAGGACTTATTATTGAGTTGTGCTTCGCCCCAATCAACCAACCGACTTCGCTACACGAAGAGATGCTTGGCTGCCGACCTATGAAAGAACACCTTTGGTTGGTACTCACTGCTAGAGTACGTAGCTCACTAGGCTCCCTTGCATTCGTTCTCTCTTTATTTTCCATCCTCGCCTCAAGAAGAAGCAAAGAAGGTAGCTCGGCTATTAGTCTCATCTTCGGCTTGCTTGTGTTAAGCATAGTTGCTATCAATTTCCATGTTCGAAATTCGAAGAGACTGGGTTCGACCAGTTGCATGGGAAGCATTTGGGATTGATAAGAAAGAAGGTATAGAAGAGGAAGTCTTCACTTGATGGAAGAAAGATCTACTGCAAAGAAATGGTTGGATTCCCGGTATCAACATGACAACCGCATCAAACATTGCACTCGAAGTTCAGTAAGAACTAGGGAACTCTCCAGTATTAGACCAATGGCAAGTCAACCTTTGTTCAATCAGAGAGAAGTAATAATAGTTCACTCAACTTCTCCTTTTATGTGTTAAGCATAACTCTAGCGAATTTGACTTTATTTCTCAATATTTACCGGTCAAAATCTTTTATATCTTTCTTGTTATCTGCCCCGTCATGCGCATCTGGCTTTCAGTCAATGATTCAATCACAAATACCAATCCCAGCTGTTCCCATTGCACGGACTACTCGACGGTGGACTTACTTTGTGATTGAACCAGAAAGAGTAGACAATCAATGTTTCAATCACGGGAATATACTATGCCAGCTGGTAACCCGACTATGCGAACCCCTCGGGGCTTGGGCAGAGAAGAATAGATTGGACTCTCCCCAAGGCACATTAGCCATGTATGGATTTGCTGGTTGTTCAAACCTGCTCTTTCATCATGAATGAGTTGCGAACACAAACAGAGATAATTGTCTCGTACGCAACGTCTTTCATCGAAAAGATGTGAAGGCTATTTCAAGATACCATAGAGGTACATCTTCTCATGGTCTTATTTTCGCTGTACTGAAGGGATGGGTTGCAAATTGGTTGGTTATTGTGACTCAGGCTATGCCAGTGATAGGGATTGGGGAAAATCAACTTCCAGATACGTCTTCGCATGGGTGGTACAACCATTAATTGGAGATCGAGATTGCAAACCATTGTTGTTTTAATCACTATGGAGGTGAAGTTGATAGCGACGACGGAGGCGGCAAGGGAACCACTCTATTTGTAGTGATTGTCTTGTGACTTGGGTTTCGAGCATGGTAGTTTCGATGCTCGATGTAGTAGCCATAGTGTTAAATACTTGATAAAGAATTTGGCATTCAGCTCACGTACTAAGCATATTAATGTGAGAGAGTCATTTTTGGTAGTCACGGATGAAGTTAAGGTAGTATACCTTCGGAAGGTACATACGACGGATAACTTGATAGATATGTTCACTACAACATTGTCGATTAGGAAGTTCGAGCATTGCTCGAAATGAATTTGCTTGTTAAAGTGCTACATGCCGGAGGTGGTACGATTGAAGAATTTGGTTAGTCTGATGATGATGAGGAGTATCGTAGAGAGATTGAGATTCTATATTCTTGGTAAAATACTTTTTGATACTCCTAAGTACTTTGTCTTTTGACGAGAATGATTTTGGCTTGCATATTTTCAACACTTCGTTAGCGAGTGGTGGCTTTGTCGAAGCTCGTTAATAAAGTGCAATGATCGGTGATTTTACCAGAGCTCATTGGGGAAGTATTCATGTTGATTGATTGAAGGTAGAGTTAGAGATGTTTGGTGCATTGGAGTTTGGAAATGATTATAGTGTCGAGGCGAAGTGCTAAATTTTATAGCGACATTGTATGATAATTAAAAAGGTCCAGGATAACTTAGAATATGTGAAAACAGTGTGTGATTCAGAGTTTAGAAGCTCAAGTTTTCATGTTATGAAGATGTATGGGAACTGGGACCAAACCCTGAGTCCCCTGCATGTCCGGCAGTTAGGACTTGTGCTAGACCTCTTACACCTGAGCCATGTCTAGTTCTCTGTTATAACGATCCAGATTTTTCAAATGTTAATTTTGAAGATTTAGTTTTTTTTTTAAATATTATATTGGAAATATAATTAAATTTTTATGTTGAATTCATTAATAAAACAAACTACGAGCATATAAATTTATATTTAATTAAAAACGAGTTTGTAACGTCGCGGTAGTTCGTATTTTACGATTCGAACTTCAATTGAATATGCAAAATCCGATATAAGTCGGAATTCTTTGAAGTAAGAATAGTCCGAATCTATTTAATTATGATTTTCTATGAAAGTGAAAAATGAAGATTTCATATTATAGATTGTGAGTTATGTCCAAATCAAATTTTCAGAAAATCTCTAGAATTGTTTATAAACCATAATGATTTATTAAATAAATATAAATGGATTTTATATAATCTGAATATTGTTTAAACCAGAATTTTAAATGTGAGTTTAAAATCTGTGTTGGTCTATTTTGAAGTTGTATAAAACTTTTGGAAATATATGATAATAATAATTTATTATTATTTAAATTGAATTGTTCTGGATTTATTTATATTATATAAGCCCTAGAAATAGTTATTTTTCAACGACCTCCTTTTTCGACGAAATGAGATTTATTAAATCTGTAATGTCTAGTCATTGAAAGATTTCAGATTTGGAGCCAATCAGAGTTATTTTGTGAGCATGTGCAATTTAGATGTAAATCGATAAACGATTTGATATTATAATAACACCATTTTGCAAACGGAGTCGGATTTTGACCAAACAAATTTCATTGGATCTGGAACATCAAGCCATAATAGACTAGCTATTTTCATTATATTTGGAGTTCACATGTGATGGTGTGTATATTTATCGTTCTACGTAAATAACGGTAGGATTAAACAACCATATACACATAAGCGTACAAAACCAAAGCAAAATAAAATATAAAATATAGTCAAAGCCTTACTTCCAAGCCAAGGAAAAAAATATAACTTCATGATTAAGAAATATGGTACACCCCTATCTTTGGCTAACCTATTCACGCACATGCCTTATTAAAATGTTGCACCTAAATTTTCTGCAACCTTACTTCTACAGCCTAATATATACACACGCAGACCAAAAATTGAAGCTTGCACATGCCTAGGTGAATATATGCAGCTACCCTAACTAATAGGCACATGAAAACAAGTTGCCTACGTTTTCAAATCAACGTACAACCATCCTATGTTTGCAAATGCACATGCCTCCGAAGTGAAATCACACCGACCTATCCTATTATATGCTGCATACCTATAAGTTTCCTTCCATGTTCGCTAAGTTGTTCGACATCCATATATAAAGGACGGTAGTTTTCATTTCATAAAGGAAAAAACAAACAGAGCTTCCATTTTTTATTTTTTATTTGCTTTCAATTTCTAAAAAATCACACACACCTCCTAAAATCACGAAATAAAATCCATTAAATTACTAGAGAGTTTCTCTTCAATCGGATATACATTGCATTGTGTTCGAACATTTTTTTGTTTGCTGGAAAAAGAGAGCGTGCAGTTAGGGTTGGAAATATGGTGGACTTGAGGAAGCAACGCAAGTTTTTTGATGTGATATTTTGGTTTAGGTGATCGAACGTAGTCTGCATCCATTTTCATGGGACGATTGGAGTTCAGTATTCACTGTAGAGGAGGCGGGCTGGTCTAGAGACGCAAAGTGAATTGGGTAAGGCCCAAATTAAATTATAATTTAGTTTGGTTTTAATTTAAATTGTATACACAAACATGTAAACGTTATATCTTACTTATACGATGTCGGATTGACGCGCCGTCAGTCACGTTGGACCTTATCGACAAGCACAACATTTTGGAGATGGTTTGTACACGTTTGGAATCAACTGGAAATTCCATTTAGTTTAAACGCTTGTTTAATTTAACTAAAACCAACCGTTTTAACAACAAATGGAAACTAAGGTGAGCATAACTCACTCGGTTTATCCCACTTATATTTTATATAAGTCGACTTTAATATTTGTGTGCTATGATTGTTTATTGTTGGATGATTACTGAATAATATTTATATATATTGATTGAACTGACTAAATTAAAGGTTTTTTTAATTTAACTGAAATCAATCGTTGTATTTTAACGATTGTAACCAATTGAGATAACTTACCTTGTTAGTCATGTTTATAATAATATAAACATATAAAACTAAGAGTTGGATGCTTGAATTTGTTGTTATTGATTGATTATTGAAAGTTTATCTGAATATTGAATTAAATGATATTATTTTGAGGTAACCTATTTGATGTAGGGAAAAACAGGTCGAAGGGATCCGATTGGATTCCTCAGATATATTTAATGTTATTCATTTTCATATTATCGTTATATGAACAGTTTAGCCAATCTGACTGGATGATTGATTTGGTTGTTGATCAACTTGAAATTCAGTGTTTGTTTTGTTTTAACCAATAAGCAGTATTGATTGAGTAATGTGCAGTAGATGGCCTAAGAATGAATCGTTTTATAAATGTTGATTTACCATCAGGTGGATCGACTAATTGAAGTTATAAAATTTATTTTATAATTGAAAGTAGTTTTTTATATATATTTCATATAAATTATTTTGAATGAAAGTTTATTAAAAGAAGAGTAAATATCCATTATTTATCATTTAAGTTATAAGTAATTATGCTTTTTATTCTTGTGTTAAACATGTTATATAAGCTAGTAAAATTCGGAATTCACCGAAGAACTAATAGTTGGATTAATTGTTGTTAAGAAACAATTAAGACGAGTTATTTAAATTAATTATACTTTTAATTATTTAAAGGAAGAACTAATTAGAATTGGTTAACAAATTAACCATCTTTTGATTTGACTAAGTCTACTACTTCAAATGTAGTTGATTATTAAATTAATTTTGTCAATTAATTTAATGGAGATAGTGTGAAAAATAGTCGTAGGCATGTAGTACGATTTCTTAAAAATTGAAAAGATATTTTAAATAAATTGTTTTAAGGAAAATTATTAAGTTGTAAATTATAAATTAAATTGATTATTATTTTTAATACCTTCTTAAGAGGGATTAACTATTTTGTTTATAGTTTTATAAATGTAGAAATTAACGATATAAGTTCCAATAATTAACGCCATGATCTTTTGATTAGAATTCATTTAATGAAGTTATCGACCCTATGTTAAAGTGAATTGAATTCATAAGTGGTCTCAGTCAGTTGGAACAAAGATATTTTGTTCTTATGTTGAACTTGTAAGTCCATTGTAGAGATAAGGTTGGATTTTGGAAAATTGAAGATATATAGAGGTTAGATATGTCAAAAAGAGTTTAAGCAAGTGATATGAATATAAATTAAGTTATCATAAGGGTTAAAATGAAACGTTTGTAAAGAATTTGGTAAAAGATTTGGTTAGTGAATCTGAGTTATGCTTAGTTATGAAAACTAAGTTTTTATGAATAAGATTGGGAATAATTCCAACTACTGGAACAAGTTTATAAAGTGGTTTATAAACGTAAGAAGTGACCTGAGTAGAATTAAAGCTAAAATGCGGAAAGATATGAGTTTGAAGTAAACAAAAGCCTAAAATGGATTGAAGGCGATATTGTAAGTTAATTTACAATGACTCAAGGTAAATTTGAACATTTTCAGTAAGGGAGAAATTTATTAAGATTTAACTAAAATAAGTTTCGTAATAAAACTTATTAGGAGTTTATAAAAAAGCATTCTATCTTAATAAATCAAGGTTCATATATAATGTGTAAAGGATGTTAAAGCTAATGGGAAAGGTTTTAAATAATTAATAATTTAATTAAGTAAACGTGTTCAAGTTGAAATAATGTATTCAAAATAGAGAGTATGAGTTTAAAATCCGTATTTAAAATCAAATAGTAAATAGAAACGTATGTGACGCTCACTGGAGTTGAGTTTCGTTAATAAGCTTCTATCTAGTCTGAAGATAAGAATGTTGTCGACTCAAGGTCTGAGAGGTAAATAAAAACCCCAACTTGAATGACTTCGTAATTATCCCAGGATGATATTAGTTTAAAACGAGAGTAGTTGAGGGAAATAAAATTATTATTTCCGTGAAGGATATTATGAATTGTAATTCGAAAAGTTTATAAGTTGAATAAAATGGTTTGAGAATATTCTTATTTTATAATAAGTAAAAAGCTGTTATTCGAAATGTTTAAAGATTTAGAAGTTTTAAACTAACGAACGGATAATTAAAGAGGCCAAGTAACGCTGTGTACTGAACTGGTGAACTCATTTTATTTGCATGATTGAATGATTATTTATTTGATGTTAAATAACCGACTATCAAATCTGGCTTATACGATTGTTGATGCGGAAAGACCGGAATCGAATTTATATTCGAAAATCATTCCGAACCAGCGAATACGTAAACGTGGAAGATGCCAGTTGGAGATGGAGCAGTTGAAGACAATGGATCTTTATAAGCGGAAGGACTACTTGTTAAATTCTCTGACTTGCAACCAGAGATATTTTAATGGTGATCCTATCGTGGTTGAAATCTATGGATTGCAAGGACTAAACGTTACTGATCCATATGGTGATTTCTAGAATGAGATAGGAGGGTGTCTTTTCTAGTCGCATGACAACTTGTAAGGATGAATGTCTGACAGAATATTTACTAAGAGCCACGTACGTTGATTTCTACGAATATACCAAGTGATGGCAGAGAAGGAAACTTCTTTAGCTTAACACCCAGAATATATTTGTAGACGTCAATTAGTGATTTAACGGATCTAACATGTGATATTCAATGTTTGATGTGCTATCTAAAAAAGATAATAATAACGTCGACTACAAGAAAATGTTCTATTATAAAGCTAAAACATAGCTTTAGTTGCTAAAGCATAACTTTAATTTCTAAAACATTGCTTTGAACGATGCAATGGGTAACCAATGCCCTAAAATTTTAGCGGTCGAAATTTTACGGTTCTCTCTGATTCCTCTGCCGCTAATTTTTCCTTGGGTCCGTCTATTTCCACCCCAATAATTGCTCTTCACACCCCCGTTAATAATTTAAAATTTCAATATCAATTATGCCCTTTAATAATATTTTAGAAATTTATATACTTATTTACAATATATGCAGTATAATCAAACTTATTTTGGTAATATACTTATTTACAGTATAATCATTTGCAATATATACCCAAAATTTCATCCAAATTACCAAAATTTAAATTGTTTTTAGTACATCAAACTCATCTTAGGTTCAGGAATAAATAAGATTGTTTTGTATGAAACTAAGATGATTTATATATACTCTATGTTTATGTTTATGTGCATGTATAATTACCAAAATTTAAATCGTTTTTTTTTTGTTGCTTGCGTTTTTTTTTTGAAATTTAGGGATTTGGAAACTGAAGATAAAGAGCATATGATGTATTGATGAAAAAAGGAAGGGGTAATTTGGGTATAAATGGGGTGAGAAGAGTAAAAAAATGAAATGATTTTTTTTTTTTTTAAAATTACTGCGATGGATAGAGCAAACATTGGGGGTGTGAATGGACGGACCCTTTTTCCTTTTGGTTCCACTTCTCCACCGCCAATTCAGTCACTCCAAGTCCTTTCTCTACTCACGAACTCTCCAGTCGCCATTCCTTTTGCCCCAAATCCTTTCGCCCCAAATCCCTTCTCCACTCACGAAAACTCTTCTCTCTTCAATCGCCATTCCCTTCGATTCCTGATTCGAAGAAGCCCGCGTGCGATTGCCACGGAAGTGAATTCCTCGACCTCAACGACGACGAAGAAGAGCGATTCCTGATTCGAACAAGCTCGCGTGCGATTCCTGGTTCGAACAAGCTCGCGTGTGATTGTCAGGAAAGTAGATTCCTCGACTGTCGAACGTGATTTTAGGTATAAACTTGCAAACTCGATTTTTTTCTTCTTTGAATCATTGAGCGATCATTAAATTTGTGAAGTGAATTTAGGTTGTTCTTGGTGACTTTAGTTTGTTGATTTCAGTTTGTTTTATTTTATAACCATTTAGATTTAGGCAATAACTTAATTATCTTTTCTTGGTTGTCTAACGCTGGAAAGACATATGCTGTCTAAAGTAGTATTAGTGATCCGATTGTTATGAAAACTTACAGTATATCCTTATCTTTTATCAATTAATTATTATTGCCAACTCTAATGCATTTTATTTGTTCCAATTCCAAATCACGGGTCAGTCTCTGTATTTTTTTCTGGTTAATACTTTATAGTTATCTTTTTTTTTTCCATTCTTTTGTGCGTAGTATTTGTAAATATTTTCAATCGTCTAGGTAATCCAATTGTAATCTACTAACTAACAGCCCACTATCATAAACTTCATAATGTTTAATTATTTTAAATGAAGGTTATCAAAATAAGATTCGATTCGTAGTTCTTAAACTTGAACTTAAAATTGAAACTGTATTTAATCGTGAACCATCGATTCATTTTCAATGAATAAGTTTCGATTCATTATTATTTTCCTGTTGCATTTCTAATTATTGGAGTATTTTCTAAAAAAAACAAACGATGCAGTATTGAATACTAAATGATGCAGTATTGTTTTCTTTACAATGCTTGTATTGGTTCTTTAGTAAATTCGTTATTATTTTCCAGTTCCATTTCTAATTATTAGAGCATTAAAAAAAAAAACAGGTTGCACTTGCAAATGTTTCTCTGAAACTGTTGCACTAAGCTGTATATGGAAAAAAAATCTAACATTTCGAACGAAGTAGCACATGCTATAGCGCATAATGCAAAATAGCTCATAGCGCAAGCCTTGCACTATTTGTAATTAACTACTTTGGTTTGTATATGTACAAGCCTATCAGGTATATATATGTGTGTGCGCGCATGCACTTGTGTGTGAGCGAACTGGTGAACAACTGAATGGTGATGAAACTATCAAAGCCTTGTTTGATTCAACAATGTACCAGTATGTGCTAGTTTAATACATTATTGTAGATCAATCTCACCCTGCCGTATCGTACCTTTGTTTGTGTATATGGACATACTGTGTGTGCTTGTGTGACAATTTACTATATGATATGGTCGCAAAGAGAATACCATTGGATTTTTGTGAGCTTCATCGGTTGTTATCTAGATCATCTTATCATTTAGGTATTGTAAAGAAAGAGGGTTGGCAAAATAGTGTGCAATTTACCCAAAGTATCTTAAGACCCCACCTTAGATTAACTTTTTTTCATATATATCTACAAAGAAACAATTTCGAGTTGTAACTTTTTTCAAATAAATAGAAAAAATAGCAGAAGGGTTTGGATTGTTTAAACTGAAGTTTGGACCGTATTTAGCAGTGAAATATGAAATGAAAGCCAACTATTTTCAGCTGTAATATATTAGCTTATGAGCAACTTATAATCAAAATCTCACGTTGTTATGAAGCGCACTAGGTTACATGTTAAATTAGTAAATTTATACAGTTTTCAAAATACTTATAAAATGACGTAAAATGCCTATTATGTAAACTTGGGGAGTAGTTCTGGTTTGCAACTTAGTCAAAGGAGAAGAAAATAGTCAAATCAATATACTAGTAATGCAAAAAGTAAGAAGTAAATAACTTGTTTTGATTTTGAAAACTAATATTTTGCTGATACTTTGTAAGTTCATTTGAACAAGCTTTTTGTTTTTGTTGTTTAGCTATACATGAAGTCAATCGCAAAAACTAATTTATACTGTTTGAAGGATGATATATCAGATTAAATGATAATCTTCAATATAATCTCCTCTAGTAGTATGGGACAACAGGGATCTCAACCACACCTGAGGATCATGTACAACATATTCTAAGATGCTTTGACATAGCTCATATGCTAGTAATTGGTATATGAGACTTATTCCTTCAGTGTCTGTTTTATCAGACTGATTATCATATGTCAAATATTACATCACATTCTATTGAATACTATACCAAATTATCATTTTTAACTATAATGTTTAGTCTCGAAGGTAAAACGAATAAAATGAACAATTAGATGTTCAGTCTAAATTTTCAGTTTGTTGGGGAGTATGCCAGTATTCCATTTCATGAATTATGCAGGCGGCATTGAATTTAGAAAATTCTACTGAAGAGTCGGAGAATGAATTCACATCACCTCCTAAAGTTTCTTTGAATTTATCTTTTATCTTAACCCATTTACTTTTGGTTATTATTTTGGTGTGAAATAAGCAACTATTTTCTGATGGATATTCTCTGACAATATGGTAGTTTAACTAAAGAATAAATTGACAACCTAAATAAATTATATAGGTAGTTTGTGTCCTTGTAGGGGTGTATTAGCAATTTTTGAAAGTTATTCAAATGTGGATACTTAATTTTAGTGATAGTTGATTTCTGGTAATTTGACGTAATTGATGAATGTTCAAGTGACATTTAATGTTAGAAACATACATAATGGGAATGTAATAATGTGCTGATTTTGCTAAATTCACGGTGTTAATTATTTAAACCTGGCATGTGTTTAATACTAAGCATTTTTATCCGTATTTTCATGGAATCCAGTGGATGTGTATCAAAATTTTGCTTCCTTTGCGTTGTAATTTACGTTTTTTTTGTTATGACCTATGGACAGTTTCAGTGTACTGTATAATGCTATGTGGACGTCATATGTTGGAACTAAAGAAATGTGGTTTATAGACACAAAGTTTACATCATCATTGAAATCGAGTCAAAAGCAAAAACTGATTTTTTTTTAGCATTGGCGTTGGATTTTCTACTGTATCAGATTTGAAGTTATTGTGTAAATTTGATTAGTATTATTTGTTTAATACTGTACTCTGTTGGACTTGTGATCATATAGGCAGTCCACAGTGCACGTCATAATTGTAATAAACCAAAGTTTATTTTGCTCTACTATTGGAAAATTTTCCACCCCCTTGTTAAGTTTATTTTTTTTTCCTCAGGGACTTGTAGGTTCTTTATTTTTCGGTGCCTGGGCTGAGTGTTTCTCATGGTGGGTGGGAGAATGGAGATGTCCAGTTGAAAAGAAAGGTTACGATGCATGTGGAGTTAACAGAAAAAGGGAACATAATAGCAGAAGGAAGATGAAGAAGGTGAAACATAGAATATTACATAAGTAATATAAGAGAAAAATGCAAGAACAAGAACCACGAAAATCTGGTAACTTTTTTATTACAATCTAATATCTCTTAAATGCTTTGATCTCTATTTATACATGTTATTCATGAAAGACTTGGTCACACTAGTCACCACTAACGACGGTTCATTAAAATACACTCAGCTAATCTCAGTGTAGCTGCATTGAATCGAAGGAGGTGTGTTTTTGTAAATCGAGGAAGGTATTGAGTCAAGCTATTTTATTTGCAGTTTGAAAGGGAGTAGTGAGGAAAGTTGTCATAGTATGACAGAGGTGCAGATTTGTGAAGCAGCCGGTGTTTGCTGGTTCAGTTGTTGAGTAATGAGTTGAGGGTATTTTGAATGCGACAGTATGGTTGATTGAAGGGGTAATTAAGTTCTGGAGTAGAAGGCAGTGTATGAAGAGGATGGGTATATTAACAGGAGGGATAGTGTATATTCTGATTAATCTTTTGTTTTGATTTGCAAACGTAAATGAAGATTACAGAAAAGAAATGAGTACTAATTTCTCCATATACTTATGTTAAAATCCAATTAAAACGATGTTAATATTAAATGAAAAAAATGGGTGAATGTCTGTTTTATTCATAGCTCTTATTTTTTATTCTTTTCATTATTCTCTATGATTTCAGTTTCGAATAGAAGTAGAAAAGTAAACTGTCAACTTTTTGGAAAGATCACAGCAGCATTTTATATGATTAATTTTCCTACCTATTGTTTTGAAAGTTGCTTTGCTATTGGATTCTTCCGTTAGCTTAAACCTGATGCTAGGCATCTTTGCTCAGTTTATTACAATAATTCGGTCTTGTGTACTTGAACAGATAAACCTTAAAAAAAATTACTTATTGTTTTGTTACTCAAAATTTGTTGGACTGCACATCATTTTAGCTACATTTGTTCTATGCTAATAATGGCAGCATCTTGGCTGAAGCCTTTTTTGAAACTTTCAAAATTATAACTATACAAATCTACTTTTTGCAATGCATTTATTCTCATAGAGTGCTTTTTCATCTTCTAAGGAACATATCATGGGCAGTTATTTCATGATGTAGTTTTTAATAAGATGGCTGTGAGGGAATCATATATTAGATATCTAATCTCATAACATGGGTATTTTATAATTAAAACTGTTACTACTCTCTTTGCTTCAGAAAATAAATTGTTAGACATGGAATGTTATGATTCAACTGTACCTTTCCTCACGTTTTTGGTGCTTTGATATTATCTTTGTCAGCTCAATATTTATTCAATAAGACATGCACATTAAGAATGAGCCTTTAACTATGTAGTCAAGGCGCGCGCCTAGGCGCAAAAAAGCGCAAGACGCAACTAGGGGGCTTTTTTTGAGTTCAAGGCGCACCTGTTAGTGAAGCGCGAAAAAGCCCAAAAGCGCAAAAAAGCCCAAAGCGCAAAAATGCCCAAAGCGCAAAAAGCACACTTTTTTCATTTTTAAGTATTTTGTTATAAATTTTGGTTGAATAGTTTTTCGACTACTTATTTTGGTTTGTGACATGAACTTATGAAGTTTTATCATTAAAATTGCAAACTCGGCTATTATTTATTGTCAAAACTATGCATTAAGTTGTAGTTGTAAGTGCAGTTTTTACAGTGACAACAGGGAAAAAAAAGTGCAACTAAGGCACACAAAAAGGCGCAAGGCGCAAAAAAGCCCAAGACGCAAACCTTGGGCTTTTTTGCGCCTTGACTACCTAGGCTTTTAATTGTAACAAGGTATAAGTTGTGAGATTTCTTATGCAAGTACATGCTTGAGACCTATGTAATTTGCTGTTAGTAATGAATACTGTCTGAAAATCTAGGTAGGTTGCAGGGACCAGCCAAAATGTACGGAGGAGTTTTGTGAATGGGGTGAAGTCTAAGATGCCATATGGTTCCTATGTAAGCAACAATGCATATCTGTTCTGTTCCTATGCCCATATGATTACATAAATAATAATTAGTAGTTGATAATATTTAGAAGAATCCTATTATGAGCTATTACATCATCTAATGATGTGTCTGAAACTCACAATTTACCACGAGAAAGTCTTAGTACACCCTCAAAATTCTCCTTTTTCTGCTACTTTAATGACTTGAATTAGTTTTCCCACACCATTTTATCCTGTACTTTCAGCATATCAGCACCGAATGACACAGAGCAATCAATGACATCATGCTTGCTCTTGATGTTTATGTTTATTCCTTTATAGAAACAACAAATGATTTCATTCTGCGGAATGGAACTTACGAGTATTCACCCATACTTGGTTTCATTCTGCAGAGTCGAACTTGTGAATACTCACCCATACTTTTCAATGAAATGAGAGAAATTGAGCTTTAATTTTTTGGTAGCATGGTAATACAGAGTATATTAGTAATACAAAGATTATATTGCTCATATTGATCTCTTCCAGTAACGAGGCTCTGTATCGACTTATGTATGTTCCTAATTCCTACAGGTGGTAATTGTAGGGATATGTTGATCTATATGATGTTCTTATAGAATCTTACTGTTCAAGAGATGCTACACTACTCGACACTTCTGCAACTTCCTGGGTTCTGCACAAGAACAAAAAATGTTGTGGATGAGGCAATTACAACTATGTCCTTGGGAGATTATTCTAGTAAATTGATTGTTGGGCGTTGTTTTATGAAACGACTTCCTAGAGGAGAAAGAAGACGACTCAGTATTGCTCAGGAACTTGTCATGAGGCCACATGTGTTATTTGTAGATGAACCTCTATATTTGTCTTGATAGGTTTTGCTTCTACCAATGTTAATCCTCATCAATTTTTGCATTGACTTATCTTATTTTAATTATTAATTTCGTACCTACTTTTATCAGCGTGTCAGCTCTTTTATTGATGGTTACGTTGAAGAAACTTGCAAGCACATGTTGCACTATTATTTTTACGATGTATAAGAGCAGTACCAAAGTGTTTGGACTCTTTGATAGAATTTGTTTGCTTTCAAATGGGAATACATTATTTTTCGGTGAAACGTTGGCTTGTTTGCAGGTAACCTATTAGTGTTTGTTAAATTTGTTGCATCCTTTTCTTATCATAAATGATAAAATGCTTGTCCTTTTGTTCTAAATTCATAGCACATGTTTTTCTCTAAGTGATACGGCAGAGTTGAACTAATGATATGCCTTATGCAGCACTTTTCAAATGCAAGCTTTCCAGGCCCCATCGACCAGTTTGTTGACCTCAAATAAGTGAGGTCACTGTGACCTCGGGCTCCCATTGGTGGAAATCAGGGGGGCCCGTATGGGTCCCCCGGTCTCTATCAATGGGAGCCCTGGGGTCACCGTGACCTCACTTATGTGAGGTCAACAAACTCCTACACCCATCCCATCGACCATCATGTAGAGTCCTTCAGACCATTTTCTGCACGGACTTTGATAGGATTATAGCCATGTGCAAGAATTTACAGGTATCAGTTTTTCTTTGAGAATCTTCCTGCATCTCTGTTAAATATACTCACGTGTTGCAAAATTTTCTAAATATTGTAGTAATGTATTTCTTGGAAAATGTAACAGGATGATAATGGTGGTTTTTCGTCTATGAACATGGATACAGCTGTAGCAATCCGAACCCTTGAAGCGCCATACAAGTCATCAGCTGATGCCGCAGTTGTTGAAACTATGATACTGGAACTTACTGAAAAGGTTTAATAGTTTGCTAGATCCATTCTATTTTTTAGTTGTTTGATTTAAATAGCATTCTCCTTTCTGCCTAATGTGGCATTGAAGCTCCAAAATTACAGACAATAGTGTTCTGTCTTTTTATAAATAGAATGATAAATCAGGATGGTTTTTATCATGCTCCTTTAGCTAAATTGAGTATTTTTATTTTTCATCTTTCAGTATTGCCTCTGTGATATCGCGTGGTCCAGTCAGATTTAAATCGTGCTACTTTCCTCAGCTAGGAGTTTGTAGCTTTGATTGTCCCTGGTATGAACTGCACACTCTAACTACCCAAGATACTGTTCAGACGTTGAACTGTTTCAAAGGTAAGACATTCATACATTTCGCATTTTTTTTTGGGTAGAACAACTGTTTGATACATTATAGTATTGAACTTCTAATGCATCAATGCTCAAACTTTTAAAAATGACAAAATTATACTAAAAATTTATTGCCTTGTACTACATATATAAATGCGAGGAATCATAATAGTATTTTCTATCAGAATTTTTGACACAATCAACAACTAGATGAAAATACTAGTATATAGTGTTGCACCGAAATTACCAATGTAAGTTTGAACCAAACGTATGTTGATGCTCTCTACTTTCATCGTTACGTAAGCCCATTAAAACCTATTTTTTTTGTATAACCTCATGCTCCGTTGGTTGCACTTGAAAGTCTATTATGTGTCCATGGAGGATTTGGATATTTCCTTCCAAGTACCCACATTCATTTGTCTATAAGAATTAATTAAGTTTTATAAAACTTAAATAAATTTATAAAATTTAACCAAGTTGTATAAAATTTTAAGTTAGATAAACTAGTTTTATATAAATTAAATACTATCTAAATAATGACAAATTTTAGGGATACTAAATAAATTTACAAAAATAATGAAAATTATAAAAAAATAATAAACTTACTTAAGTTTTATAAAAATTAAACGATTTTATAAAATTAACCTAATCTTAAATTAACTAATTTTTATACAAGTTATTTAAGTTCTACAAAATTAATTAAAATTTATAAAAGAGGGAGGGAAAGAGAGTAGTGACCATGACAAGAACGTCAAAATGCATTATGTTAATTATTTTTTTATAAATACTTAACTAAGTTAATTATGTGAGCTTTATAAAAATTAACCAAATGTATATACTAATTAACCAAGTTACATAAAAATTAACTAAGTTGATTGAGTTTTATAAAAATCAGCTAATTTTTTTAATTAATGTAACTAAAGTATATCAAAATTAACTATTTTCAGTTAAGTTGGTTTTATAAAAAATAAAATCATGTTACCGTTATAAAGATTGATTAAGTTTTATAAAATTAGTTAAGCTTACAAAAAGTAATTAAGTTTATAATAATAATAATAATAATATAGTAATATAATAATAATAATAAATTTATAAGCTAAGTTTTATAAATATTGAACTAAATTAATTAATTGAGTTTTATAAAAACTAACTAAAGGTATATAAAAATTAACTAAGTTAATTGAGTTTATAAAATAAAATGAATTTCATTTTAAGTTGGTTTTATAAAAAAAATCATGATATCTATTTTGAAATCTTTATTAAACTGATTAAGTTTTATAAAAATTAGTTAAATTTACAAAAAGTAATTAAGTTTATAATAATATTATTAGTTTTATAATAGTATAATAATAATAATAAATTTATAAACTAAGTTTTATAAATATTTAACTAAATTAATTATCTGAGTTTTATAAAAACTAAGTAAAGGTATATAAAAATTAATTAAGATAATTGAGTTTTATAAAAATTAACTAATTTTTATTTTTTAATTAAATTAACTTAAGTTCATGGAAATTAACTATGTTCAATAAAATTAAGTTAGTTTTATAAAAATCATGTTCTCAATTAACTAATTCTTCATATAAATTAATTAAGTTTCACACACACGCTCCCTGTATCTTATACATATAAGTATGTGTGTGTGTATAACTATTAATTGTTGAATTTTTTTCATAGGCCTTACCCATTTATGATGCATACAAATGACAACATGCTGCAGTATATTAGGGACTTGAAGTCCTTTTGAAGTAACAAATTTTTGGGTTTGCATACTGTATTGTCATATGTAGTACATCTTTTTTAATTTGTATTATTTACACTTCTAATATAATTTCATTAAATATTGTAACGTACTATGCATTATTTTATATGAAAGTTGAACGTTTAGTTAATTTTGGTTTAATGTGATTTATATGATTATGTGAAACGATACATTGTGTTTATGTAAATCTGTCGATGATAGTGTGATAATGGATACATATATAGTGCGATAATCACTTTTAATAGCATACAATTAAATAATTTAATAGCGTTTAATAAATGCTATCAAAGGATTTAATAGCGTTATAAAAATACTGTTATACGAAACAATAGCATTTCATGGAAGTTGTAAAACCAGCAAGCCATTGGAATAAAGTAATTTTATAGCAGTTTAAATACGCGATTAATATAAATTTTCATAGCATTTTGATAACGCTATAAAAGTCCTTGTTTATAGCGTGCCTTTTATAGCGTTTCTTATGTTGTTATAATAGGTCCCTGACCTATTATAACATGTTGATATACAGCGTTTAAGAAAATGAATAGTAGCCTTTTACAGTGTTTTTTAAACGCTGTTAAACGGTCATTTTGTTGTAGCACTCAAGTCTAATCAACCGGGGAGATGGCGAAAATCGGGTAGGCAGCATGGCTAAGTAGATCGCTCCCATTAGGGTGTCTTATCACATAATCTAGAGAAAATTCATTTGCTTTTTTATTTTATCGCGGCTGTATGCTGCGGTAACGGTTGCTGATCTCAATCATTGGTGATATACATTCGGTACACTCAAAGGAAATGAGTGGTCGGTCATGTGTGGCCGGCTTGCAAGATGTTCTTGTCGAACCGTGTATTCCTCTCTAGAGATACACTATCGAAAGGTGGTCCTATACCTTGTCATAGTTGGAATCCAATCTCCGATAAGCGCCCGTCGTTTTTGGTTATATACTATGTTTGTGGAGTGTGAGATGCAAGCGTTCTGCTAGATGGTTATTTATTTGATTTAGACACTATTATAATATCAGAATAATTGATATCAATTTTTTTTATTATCGTAAGGTAAAAACCGTCCATATTTATGTGTGGATTGGTCTTATGATTATCCTTTTCTTTTAAAAGGATGTTTTAACTTTAAAATCAAGTTGGATGTTGCCTGTAAATTTAGTGAGTTTTCTCACGCGGGTTCACCAGACTGATTTGTGGCGTTTGCAAATCCTCGGGTCAGACCGGGTTTTACAGGTTTAAGTTGTCAGATGCTGTAAAGTCCAGAGATGAGCTGGAGAAGTCCGGACGTATGATTCATATCTAGTGTTTTCCATTGTGTGTTGTATATGAGAACATGTTATAACTATGTAGACGTATTGGTTTTATGTTGTACTCTGATGACTGTAAGTATTATTTCAAGCTCTCGATAAAGATTTGATTCTATATTATATTTTGTTCCGCTGCGATATGAGACTCTGATTCTATTGTGTTCTTCTTTTCTTTTATTCTAATATTTCTTTCTTCCTTTCTCACCCTCTAATTTACTTCTATTAACTATCTGGTGTTTTTGATACTTGAGTTTTGTCAAGTAATACATAATTAAGTATTATTGTCGAAATTCGAGCGTCGTATCTCTTGGGTCATTACAGCGGTATCAGGGCATAAGGTTTAGTAATAACCTTGGCTATGTGGCATAAGTCGATAGAGATGGGGTTAGTAATACCCTAGATTGAGTTTGAGTGTGTTTGTATACATATGAAAGAGAGAGCGTATTTGTAGATTTTATATACAAATGTTTTGTATTGTGTTGTTTGATCGGTTCAAGTATTATATTTGAACTATCAACTGACACGATGTTGTTTTGTAAAGAGGGTAAATGAAATAATTTTGCCTAAATTATATTTTTGTATAGAAAAGAAGTAATTTTATCAAATTATTGAGATATTGGTATGATTGATTGACTGATTTGAATAGAATTCAATTTTGATTATAAATTTGAATGTTTTAATATGAACGTAATTAAAACAAATAAGAATTTGGATTATGCAATCAAAGTGAACTAATTAGAAGATAAATTAGTTGAATGAATTTGAATGGAACCATTCATGAACAAAATATAATGTATTTATTATTAGTTGAGTTAAGTACAGGTTGGAAGAAGAAAACATTGTTAGTTTATTTTCTTCGGAATTAGATGCTCGACAAATAGGTAAACCTTAATATTATTGTTTGGGTGATTGATTTTATACCCCTGAGATGGGTAACCGCTTGGCTTTTGTTTTCGTTTGATCGATGTGAGGACTAGAGTGGCATTTGTAGCTTTACCCATCGAATCGTGCAGAGGAGGTGCTAACGAATTTTTAGTATTTTTTTTTTAAACTTAGAAATTTTAGATGATAGTTCTAAAATGATTATTTTGAAAATAGTTGGATTTGGAGCATTCTCCTTACTTAGTAATTTTGGGGACCAAATTCTTTCAAGGAGTGAAGAATGTAACGACCCAGATCTTTCGAACGTTAATTTTGAAGATTTAGTTTTGTTTTAAAATATTATATTGGAAATATAATTGGATTTTATGTTGAATTTGGTAATAATACGAAGTTTTAACGTATAAATTTATATTTAATAAAAACGAGCTCGTAACATCGCGGTAGTTTGTAGTTTACGATTTTAATTTCAATTGAGTATACAGAATTCGATATTAGTCGGAATTCTTTGAAACAAGAATCATACAAATCTATTTGATCTAATGAAAGTGAAAAATGGTGATTTCATATTATAGTGAGTTATGTCTCAATCAAATTTTTAGAAAATCGCTACGGAATCATTTATAAACCACAACGACTTATTAAATAAATATAAAGGGATTTTTATATAATTTGAAAATCGTTTAACCTAGAATTTTAAATGTGAGTTTAAAATCTATATTGGTTTGCTTTGAAGCTATATAAGATTTTAGTTGGAGATATATGGTAGTAATAATTTATTATTATTTGAATTGGATTGTTTTGGATTTAATTATATTAAATTGATGTTTTATAAGCCTTAGAAATAGCTATTTTTCAATCAACCTCCGTTTTCGACAAAATGAATTTTATTAAATCCATAATGGGTAGTTAATGTAAGATTTCAGATTTAGGGCCAATCGGAGTTATTTTGTAAGCATGCGCAATTTAAATGTGAACCGATAAACAATTTGAAATTAAAATAACATCGTTTTGCAAACGGAGTCGGATTTCAACCGAACAAATTTCATTGGATTTGGAACGTTAAGACGTAGTAGTGTGGCCATTTTCATCATATTTGGAGTTCGCATGTGATGTTGCAAATATTTAACGTTTCACACAAATAGCGATAGGATTAAATAATTGTATAAAAATATGCACACAAAATCAAAGCAAAATTAAAATATAATCAAAGCCTTACTTCCAAGCCATGGAAAAAAATATAACTTCATGCTTAAGAAATATGGTACACACCAATTGTAACGACCCAAGAATTTTCGACCCTGAAAATCGATACAAAACCCCATGTCGATTATTCGAGTATCAGAAATACCAGTGTAACATCTCAGAAATTTCGACAACTGGAATACATAATTAATTAAATATTTAAATATGGATATTCAATTTATATTGATACTTGAGTTAAAATCAAATATATCGTTTGAGTTGAATTGAATTCCATATTTAAGTCAGAATGGTAAATTGAGGATCAAAAATTTAGTATTAAATATTTGAATGGAATTTGTTTGAATTGAATTTAAAATTCGCTTAAAGAATTTATATGGTTGAATTAAAAATAATAAAGTAAACATTAATTATCGTTAAGTAAATTGGAGAATTTTATTTGTTTAAATATATGGAAATTAGCTTGGATATATGTGTATTTGTGTATATAAAGAAAATGGAATTTTACATTTTAAATTTGGAATCAAATAGAGTTGTTGGTGGACATTTTGAAATAAAATCGGTGAACCGATAAAATAATTTAAATTTTAATGTAATAATATGTACAGACAAAGTCGGTTTACAACCAAAATAATTTTATTGGATTCAGAACGCGAAAACGAATAGGTACGTATATTTTTTGTCGCATTTGGAGATTTTGTCGGTGGTACGAATTAAACCGTTCCATGGTAATTCGTGGTAAAAATTTATTATTAAATTAAATTTAAATACCACCTACCTCAGAAAAACCAACACCGACCTATATCTGATAATTCGCAACTACCCTATAAGTAGTAACGCGACGTTGTTCTTATCCTTGTTCGTTCCCCCTCTATAAAGCACGCCTTGCCCAATTCTTTCAACAAGAAAATCATTTCCTCCCCAAACAAATAAAAATCATAATTTTCCCAAAAAAAATCGTCTCCTTTCATTTTAGTGACTTCCTCAAAAACCCTCCGTTCATCGTTCACTACTTTACCCTTTCCTTGGCTTCATTCACAATAACAAACCCCTCCTCAAAAGTCGATTTTTCCCAAATTGATTTGCCACTGGAAAATGACCACCACCGTCTTGATTTCCCCCTTCATCAACTAGCAAGCCACCAACCATCGAAAAACCTACCCATTTCGCCACCTCGCCAAAACCAAACCCGCGTAACCACGAACCGCTTTAACCTCCCTGCTTCGCCTCCAAAGTCATGTCTCTGTATCTGTGCCTCATCTTCCTTGCAAATCGAAGTCACCGCTACACTTTCAGGACCGATGGAGTCGCCGCAACCGAGCCAACAAGTTGAGTCACTTTCGGTCAACTCCGGCACGTCGTCTCCCAAACCTAGCAACAGAAATCGATTTTTAAAGCTCTACTTCTTCGAGTCGTTTTCCAACCGTATCCGCCAACCACCTGCCAAATTAAGGTGATTGTCAACTCACTTAACGATTAATTTTTATTCAAGCAATTCAATTTTGGATATAAACTAAAAATGTTAACAATAAATGTTGGTTGTTGGATCGACTGCAATGCTTGACTGCTTGAATTCAAAAATCCCTGAACTTAATATATATGTGTTTCCCCTTTCCTAGAGCTGCTTGTATGCGTGTCGGTCATTTATTTTAGTGCTTTAACATGAACCGTAGGCATTGTCATATGTCTATGCGTATAAACTAATTAAATGATTAGTTTTGATTAAAAGTTACCCTGTTAATATGCTGGAAACAATACATGTTGCATGTGTTCGAGACCTGTTTTTGGCCTGACTTGTATTTAATGAGATGTACACATATATCTTGGTCATGTGTTTGTTTTGCTTTGTGTGGCACTTGCACACTGTGCACTTGAATGCAATATTTCAAGTTGGCCAATGCGGTAATGTAAAAAATAAACATGGAAATACAAGTAGTACCCACATTTAAAAGATTCTGCATGCATTTCTTTGTTTAAGATGAGAGCTGTTCAGCAAAACCTGTTTCTAAGCATACCGGTAGACCTACATAAAAATCATCTAACATTGGGATACAAGAGGAGGAAAAATCTACAAAAAATAGTGATATTTATAAGTACTTGCAGATGTAGAACAACGTTTTATCATAACGAATCAGTCAATGACTTCCCTACTTAGACACAAAAATATTTTCAACAACAGCGAATGATAAATACATTTCCTACCATTCTATTATACTTACAGAATGGTTATAATGCAGTCAAATGACCACTTACAGAATGGTTAAAACGCAGAAAAATGATCCCATACATAATGGTTAAAATGCATACAAATGACTACTTACAGAATGGTCAAAATGTTGACAAATGCTATTTGACTATGAATATTGGATATATTAACATATATTCAATGATTTGGGAAACTGTAAATAATCATTGGTCTAGTTTATATTGAGATTCTCAAACTTAATGGCCACCATTGGATGTCCTTTATATTCTGGCATGACTTTGAATTGACTTAGTTAAGGCCATTTCTATACATAAGTTGATGATACTACCCATTTTTATAAATTCTGAAACCTGGAAGATATATTAGTTTATAAATTTGGTAACATACAGAACTTCATCTTTGACGTAGGCTATTGCCTTAAATGTTAGACTGAAGCATGTATTTGTGAACTTCTGCCTTGAATAAAATATACGTTAATAGATTACATGCATTCAACTAAAAAGGCCTGTGTCATTGTGATTGAATTTTGCTTCATTAGTTCACTAAAATAGCTGAGCTATTGTAAGATCTCATATATATATATATATATATATATATATATATATATATATATATATATATATATATATATATATATATATATATATATGGGCTACTCAATTACTATTCTTACATGCTTTGATTTCATTCAAGGATGTTGTATATTTTTCCTGATTAATACACTCGAAAAAAATAATTGTTGGGTTAACTCGTATAGCCAAATTGTGTGAAACTTCAATCCGTTTGTTTTGCTATGTTCAGTATGTTATAATAACTATGTATGTTGACATTTGGTATGTATTCAGATTTAATCACTTATCATTTATGTTAGGCTAAATTATTGTATCTCAGTTTATATTGAAGTTGATTAACTTGAACAAAGATTAATCCTGACTCGAGTGTTTTATGTTTTTGGATGGAATGCTCAGTCAGACCCGGGTGTTACAGATGTAAAGATCATAGCCCCGGGTGTTACAGATGTAAAGATCATAGCATAGGATTCGAAGATTGACGAAACTGGGGTTTCGAGGACGGCGCACTTTGAAGATTTTTTAACGAGTAGTATATTTATCTTATATTTAAACCGTATTTTCAATTCTATTGCATACAAACATCTTGTATTCAAAATTTTTGATAAATAAATAAAAGTTTATTTAGTTGTTCAATATTATGTCATTTATTTATTCTGTATTGATTCTGTTTTTAACTCTGTAAGTTAAATAACGATTCGTCGATTTGAACGTTTTAAGTTTGTTTAATCACCAATTTGAAGCGGCCAAAATGGCAGGACATTACAAGTGGTATCAGAGCTTTGGTTTATTCAAAGCCTAGCTTATCGGGTTCAAACGAATAGGATCGACACTAGAAAAAAATGGATTTTGGAAATAAAAAGAGTTTTGAAAAGGAAATTATTTTGGAAATATTATATATTTTGAGTATTAGTATTTTGGAACCAATACAGTGGAGAAATATATTTTGAGATTTTTTTTTTGGATTCCCAAGTCTTCAAATCCGGATTTGCCAGAGTTGTTCTTCGATAAGTTCTCTTAGGTTTGAATCTCGAATCCGTCATCGAATAGTATATAAGGAAGATAAATACAAGAGGAGAATCAACGAATTGTATTTTTTAGTAATTAGAAACAACTGAAATTTGTTGGAAATAAGAATTCAGATGGGAATATAAATGATAGAGAAAATTTGAAATCGTTTCAAAAAAAATTGAAATGATGAATTTATTTCGGTATATAAATTAGTGGGAATAAAATTGAAAATGGTATAATTGGAATTCGATTGTGTCAAAGTTTATTGGCAAGAAAAATTATAATTGGTTTCGAGCCAATAATGTATAATCGAATATATGAATTCGATAGTAAGTTATAAACTTGTTAATTAATTAACAAGGAGTGAATTGTAGACGAGAGTTATAAATGAAGCAAAATGTAAATGAAGATTTTAAAGAGATTTGAACCTATATTGAAATGAAATCAAAACTAATTTGATGTGACGAGTTTAGATTCCTATAAAAGGATGATACTCATTTTTAAAAGTAAATAACGTATGAAAACAAAAATGTTGAGAATAAGGGAAATGGAGAATGAGATTTTTCTAGGGTTCGAAATGTATTATCGAATAAGGGATTATTCGAAGGAAATTATTCGTGGAAATCAATTATGTCGAATTTCAGGAGAGACTATTTACTTTCCGTTTAAATTTAAAATTTAATATATGATTATTAAATTGTTTGTTTAGAATAAAATATAATATTTTGAAGGCATGAATTATTGTTATAATCAACGATTTTTGTAAAAGAAGTGAATTCTTAACTTGAAATCAAAAGTTGCGAGAATGAATGTTTTGTTGGAAGTTGTGGATTTAGTCCATTTCAAAGTTAATAATGCTGTTCAGTTAAGGTCTGAGAGGTAATTATACCCCAACTTGATTGACTTCATTGTTGACTAAGAAATGGTTAAGATTCGATAACAAGAGTTGGTTAAGTGAAGTAAGTAATGAGTGTCAACAGTTGAGTGGGAATAACAATATTTTATTTAACATTTGTTTAAATCCAAATAACGAACTTAGAAATGTTTCCCAAGATGAATAAAATATATTTTCTATGGAGAATAAAGATTTGCGAATATATGGAAATGTTTTTCCAATAGGAATTATAGGAAATAAATATGATAATTGGAAATGTTTTTCAAAGACCATGAGAGGATTATGGGTTTTGATAAATCAGGATGACAAGAACTGAAGAATAAAAAGCCACACGACGAGAACGAAGAGCGACAAAACGTAAGAGAAGTGGATCCATAAATTGAATCTGGGAACTGCATAAGCAATAACTGGATAAGAAATAGAGTTAAGGAAATTGGAAATTGACTGGAGACTGGTCAAGTTGGATGACTTTCTGAGTGTTGATCTGATGTTGGTTTCGACCTTCAGGGTTGATACCTGTGGAGTCGTTCACTCACTAAATTACGGTCAGAGATTGATGAATATGGAAGGATAGAAATGTGTGATAATACGTATAACCATTTGGTTAATTATATATAGTGATATTTTCAAGAAATGAAAATAATATAAAGAGAATTGAGGAAAAGACAATGATATAAAAAGATTTGTTGAAGATCGTAAAATTTCGAAAATTATGATAAACGAGGATGATGAATACCATGGAGATGGCTATGCAAGAAGACAATCATCGATGATTGTAGACCCCAACTAATTAATTAATAAAATTTTTGGAATCTCTATTTTTAGAAGTGCAAATGATTTTATATAAGGGTTGTTGGAATTTAAAGCGATAATATAGTGGAAATCACATTAAAGATATTAATTTATGAATTGGTAAAGAAAAATGGAATATGTATAGGTCTACTCTTGTCTTCCTTGCGAGTTCCATTGAAATGGAATAAGAAATAATGAATCTGAAGACGTTAAGTCGCTAAAAGGGATGAAAGGGAACGTATTCCATTCAACCAAATAATTGATTGATATAATTAAGGAAATCACTGAAGGAGATGAAAAGGCGTATTTGATATGAAGTCTGGGTGTGAAATAAATTGCATATCAATCTAAACTGCAATTAAGGAGATCGATTGATTTGATTAGAGAATTCGATTCCGGAATATTTTGAAACTGATTTTAATTGTTTTGAAAGTCAATATTAGTAGTATATACAAATATTTTCAAATAGAAATTGTGGAGAAAAACCATTTTAGTGGCTTTGCTGCTTATTTGTTTTGGATAAAACAAATTGATTTCTGAAGTATGGTTTGATATACAAATATATATATATATATATATATATATATATATATATAGTTTTAAATATTTTAAACAAAATCCGGAGTTGATTATCGAGTTGGGTTGAATGGTAATCCATTATATCAAAATAATGAATTTGTACACCTTAAGAAACGTTTGGTGGGAATAATTGGATTCGTGATTTCCAATTACTGAATTGAAAAGTAAATTGCCAATTATTGAATAAAAAAAATCTTTGTCAATAGGGATTTAGATTTAAGTTGAAATGAATTGGTCGTTTATTTTAAAAAGCTAAAATTAAGAGAAAGATTTAAATAGAATTTGAATTTGAATTCGAGTTTGTTAATACAAGGATGTGTGAAATCTAATAGTTAATGGATTTGAATGAAAAATTTAAATCGGCAAGATTGCAATTAAGTAATAAACTTAATAATTGGAAATTTGGGAGAAAATTTGGTTTATAACCAATAGAGCCATAAATCTGAGTTTGGAAAGGATATCATATATCTGAATTAATTAAGAGTTCAAAACTGATA
Source organism: Allium sativum (assembly GCA_030737875.1). Lineage (NCBI taxonomy): Eukaryota > Viridiplantae > Streptophyta > Magnoliopsida > Asparagales > Amaryllidaceae > Allium > Allium sativum. The sequence continues at coordinate 740,674,782 of CM060909.1, read as the reverse complement.
TTTTGAAATTTGAATGGAATTTGAGGATATTCGATTTTAGATAATGGATAAAGAAGTTTTTGGAACTTATATGAGAAATGTATAAGAATATAGCGAAGTCGAAAACTACTGGATGGGAAGATGATCAGTTTGAAATGAAATCTTATATAACAGAATTTATATAAGAATGAAGGGTAGAAAAACATGATTTGGAAAATGTGTTGAGGAAATTTTATAATGAGATATGCGGAAGGTAACAGGATTACTATATATGCATAGTATTATATGTTTTCAAAGCAAAATAAGGAAAGTACCTTCCTTCTTCATTGAATTTCGAGCTTAGTTGAGATGTGCTGCTGGTGGTAGTAGGTTGTCTGGACATAAAACTCGAGTTGTCTGAAAGAACACGACCCTATAGCGAAATTTGCAGGGCTGTAAATGGCCTACGACGGACGGATATTTTTTGGGGGAACCAAGCGTAATCATTGTGTTTGCTACGATCTACAGTCGTGATAATGACGTAATCCGCAGAGCTGTGAAAGCTTAAGGATATGGATGTTTTCTGAGGGACCCGGGTGTAACCTTTGTGTACCTGCGGTTCACATGGCGTATCTATAAGTGAAAGAGATGTAACCACTAGAGTTACTAAAGGTAGAATGAAGCCATATGATGTTTGAGATATCTTAGTGATGCAGAGCCATCTGGTTGATGCATCACTGTGTTTTCGTGACTTGATTCGTCTTGGTGACGTGAATTGTCCTCGTGATTTGATTGATTCTTGTGTCTTGATTTATTTCATGTTTTGTTTTTGTGACCGTGAGATAGAGTAGTCAACGCTCAATGACCTCAAATTTTCTTTTGATTCTTAAATATTTCCCGTTGATTTGTCCATGACGAAATTCGCTGGGAAGTGATTTCCTATGGATACAGATATTTTCTGCGGGATCCAGACGAAACCATTGTGTATCTGCGATTCATGAACAATCAACGTATATATCACATTGGTACTTTCTGTATTTGTTTTTAAAGGAGTTTTTGAAATATTTTTCATTGGGAGTTGAAGCAAAGATATTTAGTACTTGGAGATTTTAGTCGTACGCCTGGATAGCATATGCCTAACATCTGTAAGAGCGACAATAGACTTGTCAAACTTCGAGTTATCAAGTATTTTTAAATAAATAATGTGAAATTAAAATATAGCTAACTTAATAAATTAAGAAAAAGGATTTTGGAGTATTTTCAAATTCATGGCTTTGTAGTAACAATACCAATATTTTATGTATATATGTTATAAAGATTTCAAAACTTTCTAGTCAACAATTTGTAACTTGAAGAGGAGATGTTATATACACTCTTCAATGAGTGACGGGAACGATTAAATGGATTGAAGGAGATTGGGTCGAACCGGATAAGTAAATATTGACATATGAGTTCGATGAAGGAATTTTGAATAAGTTGAGATGCATACATCCAACTTATGCAGAATTTGGAATTTTAAAAGAAATAGGTTTTGAAGGAACTTTTGTTTTCAGAGTTAAATGAGTATGATGAATAGACAAAGAGAATCGATAACTTAAATATCGATATTTAATTTAGCTGTGGAAGAATTTCACATTAATAAGATAATTTGAAATATACATTGGTATAACACTCACAATCTCTCCTTTTCGAGGATGAAAAGTTTTAAAAGGGGAAGGGGAGATTGTAACGTCCCAGAAATTTCGATAACTGGAATACATAATTAATTAAAGATTTAAATATGAATAATCAATTTATATTGATACTTGAGTTAAAATCAAATATATCGTTTGAGTTGAGTTGAATTCCATATTTAAGTCAGAATGATTGATTGAGGATCAAATATTTAGTATTGAATATTTGAATGGAATTAGGTTGAATTGAATTTGAAATTCGAATGAAGAATTTAAATGGTTGAATTTAAAATAATAAAATAAACGTTAATTAATGTTAAGTAAATTAGAGAATTTTATTTGTGTAAATATATGGAAATTGGCTTGGATATATGTGTATTTATGTATATAAAAAAAATGGAATTTTATGTCATAAATTTAGAATCAAATGGAGTTGTTAGTTGGCATTTTGAAATAAAACCGGTGAATCGATAAATAATTTAAATTTTAAAGTAACGATATGTACAAACGAAGTCAGTTTACAACCAGAATAATTCTATTGGATTCAGAATGCGAAAATGAATAGGTACGTATAATTTTTGTCACATTTGGAGAATTTGTCGGTGGTACGAATTAGACCGTTCCATGGTAATTCGCAGAAAAAAGTTATTACTAAATTAAATTTATACACGACCTACCTCAGAAAAACCAACACCGACCTATATCTGATAATTTGCTGCTACCCTATAAGCTAGTAACGCGACGTTGTTCTTATCCTTGATCATTCCCCTTCTATAAAGCATGCCTCGCCCAATTCTTTCAACAAGAAAATCATTTCCTCCCCAAACAAATAAAAATCATAATTTTTCCCCAAATAGAAAAAACCGCCTCCTCTCATTTTAATGGCTTCCTCAAAAACCCTCCTTTCGCCGTTCACTACTTTACCCTTTCCTTGGCTTCGTTCACAATCACAAACCCCACCTCAAAAATCTATTTTTCCCAAATTGATATGCCACCGGAAAATGACCACCACCGTTGTAACACCCCGTAATTTTATAACATTAAAATTCACAAATTAAAGTATACTTAATTTTTAGAAAAGAATTAAGTGAAATGGGTTGCGCAGAGAAATATATATATTGATATATATATATATATAAATTAAAAAATAAATAAATAAATACGCGAAAAAGTTCAAAACAACGAATTGGGAGGGGGAATAACCGAACCGGCCCATTTTTGAGGTCGACCCGAGCCCCGCTGGGTCGACTAGGGGTTAATCCCAGGGTGTTTGGCTGTCAACCCGTGGGCCGATTCGCTCAAATGCAGATTTTGCATTTGATTGGTTCTCATGGTTCAGGGTTAATCTAATGGTCCTAAATAACTTCCTACACCTATAAATACATCCTAATGCTAACCCTAAACCTAATTAAAATAGAATAGTTACCGTCATACCATCGCCATGGAAATCAATGGAACCGCCGCCAACTAAGAAAGAAGAAAAGAAAATTCAATTCTAATTCTCTCAACCCTAAAGTAAAGCAAAACTCTCTCTTTTCTTCTCTAAATAGTGGGTATGATGATCTTAACAAGATTATTATCATTTTAATTAGGTTGAGTTATGAATGGATTATGAGTAGATGATGTGAATTATCATATATGTTGTTGTAAACCCCTTTTGCTATCATGTATATTGTAAATCCAATGTTATGTGATGATGATATCTTACATGTTGTAAATCATGCTATGATGATGTTATGTATGTTGAAAGTTTCTATGCTAAGTTGTGATGAATCATACATGTTAAAAAGGCCATGATGTTACCATCTATGCTAGTTAGTTCATATTAATTAAATCATCATGTTTGGGTTATGTTGATCTATATGACAAGTCACATATGCAAGTTAGATTGATTAGAAAAGTTATGAACATATGCCAAGACATCTATTATGGCATCTGGAATTATGCTATGACATATGTGATATCCTATGCTAGTTCACACCATCATTATGTTGCCTAAAAACCCCATATGCAAGTTTATGTATAGATTTGGGCTATGATCATATCATGTAAATTGAGACATTTAACAAGTTGACACCTTTTGATCCTTAACATGTGTAGTTTATGCAAGTTTCACCCCTATTATGATTAGATTTATTTTAATTGTCTATATGTTGTGATAATTTATCTTTGTGCTAGGTGTTAGACTATGCAAGTCTAGCCTATATTATGCGTTGAATAAGCGAACGTATAAACGTGGGGTAGGGGTAATATTAAGGATTTAATATTAAAAAGTTGGGGTGCAATTGATATGATTTTGCATGCCATAATTGGATGGCCATAATTGCGTCAATTATGGACATCATTAAAAGTTGACTTAATTAATAATTTGAATAGGGAATTATTAAAACTGGGGTAAAAGATTTTAAGTGTTAATCAATGCTTAGGACACGAGGTTGGACTCGTTTGTGACGTAAACCTGCCCGGACCCGCCCGGCAAATCCAGTGGTCACAAATGTCAGCCCAATGTGAGAGGTGCTAGGCCTAAACTAAAGCATAACGGTTGTAAAGACACGAGGTTAGACTCTTTTATGGTGTAAGACTGGCCGGACCCGCCCGGCAAATCCAGCTGCCATAAATGCCAGTCTAATGTGAGAGGTTTTTATGAGGTTATGGCCTGAATGAATTAAGAAATACTTAACCAGATAAACATGTAAGGTGGGACATGGGGGTTAAGTAGGTGCCTTGGGTGGCATGAGGAATCTAGGGGGTGCCTGTAATAACCCAGAAAATGTGAACCAGTTTAAAATTTTTAAATTTGGTTATTAACAAGAAATTTGAATAGTTGAAATAGTATATTTCAATAAAATATAGAATTGTGTATAATATGGCAGTTTGAAATTTTGAACATAAACTTTGTCTGACTGTACCGGGTGGAAAATATAACGGATTTTAACGAAACTAAAAATATTTAAATCTGTTCATCAATACCTTTCTAACGAATCTGAAAAATCGAAATTTCATAACGGAAATCAAAAGTTATGGTCAAACGAATTTTCAGAAAGGTCGCTATATAGTATATATAGCCCTTGAAAATTGAGATTTTGCATACGACCTCGGAATTCGACGAAACCACTTTTGTTGGGTCCGGAATGTCAAATTATTGCTAAGTTTCAAATTTCATAATTTTTGAAGCTAGTATGTGAGCGGGGCAAAAGATAACGTGTTTGGTCAAATTCTGTTAAAATGGGTCGACCTAAAAATGGCCGTTTTGCAAACGAGCTCAGAATTCGACGAAACTGGTTTTGTTAGGACCGTATCGTCAAAACAAAGCTAGATTTATTTTTCTGGAATTTTTCGATTCAGTTTGCGGCCCTGGCAAATTGAAATATACGTTTAAATTAAATATCGAATGTTTTATATTTTAATTTGAAAAATAACTGACTGTAACAGTCGAAATGGCCAACGAAACATATCCCATTGTGTCCGGAATGGGGGTATTTAGCTAGGGGCGACAGTCGTTGGGTTTAAAAAGGAGTCCGTTTGCAAAAACACTATTTAAAAATTTTCTATAAATATCGGCCAATAGGAAATTTTCTTTAAAAAAAAAAAAAAAGCTCAAAAAAACCCTAGCCGCCAGAACTATCGACGGCTACAGTCGTTCGCCCCTGCCCGACGAAAATCCCGCCGCCACAGGCGACGCCAGCCAACGCCACCACCCTCAATCGACGCCGCCCACCTCCTTCTTCAAATCCGACCAACCCCCGCTCTTCCTCCCTTCGCCAGCGTCGAGAACGACGACCAGGAAGTCGCCGACTTCGCGTCGACGCCACGATCGCCAGAGGCGATCGCACCTGCTCCTCCGACCACCGATAGGACCGCCTCGCTCCCCTCTTTCAAGTCCCACTCTCTGATCGGAGCATCGATTCACGGATTTTCTGAAAATCCGAACCCTAGTTTCGAAATCAAAAAGGGGTATACGGCTAAACTGATTTTTACACTTTAAAGCGTTGCAAATTTGTAAAAATCATATCTTTTTGCTATGTTAACGAAATTCGATGAAACAGGAGACACCGTGACCGCAAGGAGGCTCTCTACATTCTAGAAGAAGCCGCGGATTTTTCTGACCTTCCTACGATTTTTAGCACTGCAAGAACCAATGTGAGGAATCTAAACTATTTGTGTGAATGTAGTCGCGTTGTATAAATTATATAAGCGAAGTGTAAATTATATACGCATTGTATACCTCATGTACATGTGTTGTATAAGTTATATTAGCGATGTATAAATTATACAAGCGATTGTTTGAAACATATATGCTTTAAATTGTGATGAAATGCAAGTGAATTATTATATTATATATATATATATACTCCCCTCGTCCACAAACCATGGACGGTATTTATTGCTTGTGTTTGACGTGATGTTATATGGTATGACGAATGGTTAGAAATAATTGTTTGTGGTTGATATTATGGTTGAAAAATACCTTTATGGTTGAAAAATACCTTTGTGGTTGAAAAATACCCTCTTGTGGTTGAAACAAAATAGAATAGGATTGTGGAATTGAAAATAAAACATGCCGCCTGCGTGCGAACTAGATGCATGATCCCCATTGTCAAAAACCGCGAGGTTTTAAGGTAGAGCGAGGAGCCGTATTAGGGACGGTCCCGGTTTTAACTACCCTGCCGTTATGCTGCCGAAATTTTCTGAAATATTTATGTGTTAGAATAATTTTCCTTCATTGAAATTATTTACATATGCTATATCGAATATTCATGTGTTGAGTTGCAATTCATTCGTTGAGTTGAAATTCATGTGTTGAATATTATTTGAATTTAAACAAATGGCTTTAGCAATAAAAATCACATTTATATATATATATACAAACGATATCGAATATTCATGTGTTGAGTTGCAATTCATTCGTTGAGTTGAAATTCATGTGTTGAATATTATTCGAATTTAAACAAATGGCTTTAGCAATAAAAATCACATTTTTATATATATACAAACGATATCGAATATTCATGTGTTGAGTTGCAATTCATTCGTTGAGTTGAAATTCATGTGTTGAATATTATTTGAATTTAAACAAATGGTTTTAGCAATAAAAATCACATTTTTATATATATACAAACGATATCGAATATTCATGTGTTGAGTTGCAATTCATTCGTTGAGTTGAAATTCATGTGTTGAATATTATTTGAATTTAAACAAATGGCTTTAGCAATAAAAATCACATTTTTATATATATACAAACGATATCGAATATTCATGTGTTGAGTTGCAATTCATTCGTTGAGTTGAAATTCATGTGTTGAATATTATTTGAATTTAAACAAATGGCTTTAGTAATAAAAATCATATTTATATATATACAAACTATATAGTATATTCATGTGATGAATTCCAATTCATTCGTTGAGTTGAAGTTCATGTGTTGAATGTTATCATCTTTTAAAAAAATAAAATGAATCGACATTGAAAACTATATTTTTATGATAAATATGAAGTGTTAAAAATACACATGTGTCGAATAAATATTTTTGATGATAAAAATATTCCTTTTATCATGTATACGCTTAGTTAAAAATACACACGTGTTGAAATAAATAATAGTTTGCTAGAAATATTATTATTTGCTTGTTCTGCATATATATACATGTGTTGAACAGGAAAAATGGATTAGCTGTTGAGTAAAGAAATTATTTGCGTGCCCGACAAATAGGTAAACCTTGATGAGTTGGCTGCGCAATTTTATTTATATATCAACTCCTGTGAATGCCATTGGATGCGGAGTGCTGGTTCTTCTATGTGAAATAATAAACAACGCCATAGGATAGTAACAATTAATTTTGAACTACACTACATGGCATACTTCTTGACGATAGGCATACTTCATCATATTCCACATAAGCAATTGGAGCTTGTGTGACGAGGTGGAAGATTTACCATACAAGCAAGAGGCTTGTATGGCGATGATTAAGTACTACAGGTTGAACTGATGACTGATATGGACTATATAAATTATAACGATAAATTGCCAGATTAATAAAAACCCCACACGGGTCTAGAGTTGACAATAATCACGTCGCTCTAGTTATTAGATACGGCACATGGACTATTTATTTCCACACGGAAACGGGGTGACGGGAATTTATTCTCTGGAGTGATTATCAGTACATGCTCCCCCGTAAACACCAAAATATATCACTAAAAATATGTGAATGCTTTTTAGGATTTATTGGATACCTAATACGACCCAATAAATTTCCAAACCCCTCCCCGTACAAAGGAGGTTATGGCGAAATTTTTCGAAATATTAAGGCGTTAGTGAAATATTTGAAGTGAAAAAGAAGTTGAAAATATGAAATGAACTATAGTTGAAACTATGGAATGAACTATATTTATATATATAAATATAAATATAAATATAATTAAAAGGAATAGAGGCTGTGCAGTTCGCGTTTCGGAATCGTAATTTGAAACGATTAGTACGAGAAATCCGACCATCGGATCTTCCCGAAACCGCAACCGCTGAGTTCGCCTTGGAAATACCTTTCCAACGGCACCAACCTTGTAAAAATCCAACGGTTGGATTGTCCGGAATGTTTAATTCAAATCTGAAGAAAAACAGCGCCAGAATCGTTTATATTTATATATAAATATAAATATAATTAAATTTAATCGAATAACGACGCTGCAGTTCGAATTTTGAAACCGTAACTTCAAACGACTAGTGTGGAAGATCCGACCGTCGGATTCTCACGAAACTGGAACCGTTGGGTTCGCTTTGGGAATACCTTCCCACTGATATAGACTTTGTGGAAATCCAACGGTTAGATTTTCCGATATGTGTAAAACAAATTAAGGGAAAAACAACGCCAGTGACACGAAACGACCTGAAACGTCGTTTAATTAAATATGGCCATTTTTAAATAAATAAAAATGGCGAAAAATCGTTATGAAATATTATAAGCAACATAGGTTGCAAATAAACCGATTGGGCTTGAATTGTTTGATATTTGATGGTTGTATGTGTATGACATGAAAATAACACTAAATAACTGAAAGATGGATGTCGAATAAAATAACCATAAAAGGAATCGATTTGAATTTTTAATGACGTGAATTATTTGAAAAGGCCGAGCTAACCCTCACTTCAAATAATTTATCGAGCGATTCGAATTGGAAGATACAAAGACGATTCAAGACCGACGATCTTCGTATCGGTTGGATGGGCGCTACTGAGGTTCCTAACCGGAGTAGCTACCGGAAGGGGACGGAAGTAGTAGCCGTCTGAACGTATGTGTTGATTGGACGGATATACGAGGAATTGACGCCTCCGGTTTCGTTCAGACCCAGGACGGACTTGTAAATGGACTGTGTGTCCGACATTGGATTTTGTTCTATACTGATTGATCTCTGTTAAATATATATCTGTTTGGCGGCGGAGAATTTATTCTTTTGCTTAACGCCCTTCTCTGAGACGTACGAGCTTAGAGGTTATATATTGATGGAAATCAATCGTATGGAGTGGACTGCCTATGTGGCATGCCAAGATGCTGTGATGAAGGCTTCTGTTGCAAAGCAAAGTCTTGTGGATGATGATCAAAGCAAGGTCTACGTGGCCTAGCTTTGTGTATTTCATAGATTCACGAACCTCACACCCCGGTATGAGTTAAAAACGGGATAAGGACCCAAGGAGAACATGACGTTTCTTTCTAGCTATGGTGGTGTCAGTGACCTACCAGCCCTGACATATATATCTACTTTTCACCTTTGTGGTTGTTGGAATGCGAGGCGCCTCGATTATAGGTCTGTAAAAACCGGGAAACGTGTGTTCAGGAATTGCCAATCCTCAAACGTAAGAGAGGACCGACCTTGGAGGATCCAGGGGTTACCCAGAGTGCGTAGTCCCGAGGCATTTGCTAGAGTGTCTTGAAGCGGAGAGGAGCTTGCCCCTTGCCTCGACTCATGACGGAAATCCAATTTCCAATGCGAGATAACGGATTTGATTGTAGAACTAGTATGGAGACATAGCAGATGGTAGCTATGCCGCCTATGATTGTTATTTATGATGCTATTCGTTTTTGAAACATATATGCACTAGTAATAATATCAAATGATTTTGCTTTATACGTATCAAGCATATTTGGCTATTATAAGGTAAAACTCTATCCTCCGGCTTGCGTTGCATTGTGTGATGGGACCTGAGTCTTATAATGGCTTCATTCTTTCTAAAAGCATTGCGTTGTTTTAAAGGAATTTACTTTGTTTTAAATGCACTAGCAATCACTGGAGTAAACCCGTTCCGCGAAGGTGGCGTGGTCCTATGATTTGCTATTTACTGTTGTTTAACTGTTAAATAGATTCCTCATACCAGTCCCCATGACTGACTCGTTGTTTGTTTCACTTTGCAAACGCGGGTGCCCTTATTTTCACACGGGCAGCCTAGTACACAGGTGACAGGTGGTTTTTGGTTCCGCACAGCTGCATAGCGTGCACTTTTGGCTCATGGCGAGACTGACTTCATAGAGATGACTTAGATATTTTCCGCCATTACTGTATTTATATTATGATTCCGCCACTGGCGATGCAGACTGATTTACTTTCCGTATTCCTCACTATATGTATATGTATTCCGCCATCGGTGATGTAGACTGATACTCTTATTATGTCTCACTGCATGTATGTATTCCGCCTCTGGCGATGATGACTGATCACTTTCTTTTTTATTTACTAAGTATATCCCACGTTATGCTATTATGATATTCCTACATGTTGTGATTCCGCTGTCATATCCATGTAAAAGTATTTTATTTATTATTTCTGCTATTATATGTACTCTGCTATGATGATTAATGTGTTATTTCCTAATGATTATCCTTAATACCGCCCCTCGGATTTTGGGATCGTCACAGTGCCCTTAGTGGCATGTGAAATACGATTAATAAGACTTAACCAAACACACATGTAAATGAACATGACTAAGAGAGTTAAGTGGGATATACTAGTGACAAACTTAGGTGGGTAGCTTGTGGGGGCCCATTTCGACCAGTATCCCAAACATATCTTTGTGGGCTCGACCCAAGTCGAGGACGGGACATGCATGCTGGGTTTGACTGTAAGAGACCAAAACGGGGAGCGGTGGCAACGCAAGTCCAACGGGTTTCGTATGCGTGTGTGGACTCGGGCTGGTAGGTAAGACGTTGTTGCATCGTGTAGGTATAAGCCGTGCATTCTCAAGTTGTATCGGGTTGCCACTTTAGGGGAGTGATACACCCTACTGTGGGGCCAGCATGGGTATCTACGAGTAGGGAGCCGATCGAAAGTGGGTAGTGGGGTACTCCTAGTGGAGATAGGGGCAGACGGCACCTATGTAGTCAACTAGGGGTACGTAAGGCTATTTATAAAGTTTCTGTGTGAAGCAAGTGGGATCAAACAGAGTGACTGGTGTGGTGCAGTGTCGTAATGTGCGGTGCAGTGTAGCAATCATTCGTTAGAAAAGAAGGTAAACATGCATGGCTCTATTTATTTTTATATATTGTTTTTTTGCAGTAGTGAGAACAAAATCCAATTTACTCCACGGTGACAAGAGAAAAAACAATAAGTTAGCTAGGAAGTAATGGCAACGGTTCGTTTATCAATGAAGTTTTGGCCAGGTAATATATATTCCATAAATCATTAGTGACTTCTCTTGTACCATCGTAGAAAGTACAACGAGCCTGACATTATTATTGTTCTGTAGTCCAAAGATTAACAGTAAAAGATTTCAAGAAAAATAATACCACACACACAATAAATCAATGTAATGTTCCTGATTAATATTTAGAGCAACAAGGTAGCAACCAACTTGATTGAAACACAGTGGCAAACAACCCAAACAATCTTTACTTTGTGAGAAAACGAAGTTGAAGACTTGTAATAAATTCAATCGTAAGTAAACTTACTTCTAATCACGACGAATTGCAACGGTGAGGTGGTAACGCTCTGCTCTGATGCAGTAGCTCTAGGCTCCATTAAAAGGTGTGCAATAAATTGGGTAGATGGTTGATGCAGCGACCCAAATTCACCCGAGGGGCTGCGAGAATTGGCCAGCGGCCAACAATTGCGGCTCTGACGACTGTGTCTGCTGGTAGGTGAGCGACGGAACCAGGAAAGTACCATATGATTATAGGAGGGATGGAGCGGATTCATGTTGCCAGTGGATGTTCGAACAGATGAACAGGTGTTGGCGGCTTCGTTTAGGGTGGCATTGTTTTGGGTACGTGGTGACGACTGGTTGGCGGTGGCGCGACGGAGAGGCAGATCAATTTGGGGATGGCGATTACTTCGAGAGGAAGATAACAAAAATGATTTGAGCAAAACTGACAAGGGAAAACAAATGAATTGGGGCGGAATAAATGGATAGCATACGGTGAAAATAAAGGGACGGACGCGGTGAAGATCAAAAAAACGTAGACACGTGTTAAACAATCTCAGAACCAAACGGACAGATGGCAACCCACTTCATCGAGGTTAAAACAAGTGTAAAACCAAGTAACAAATATATTTTTGAGTAAATACAATTTGTAATACCATGGATATACAACAAAATAGGGTATTCTAAATATCTTAAATACAATTCTCAAATTAATTTTTAAAAGTAATTTAAAATTTCTAAATCAACATATTCAAATTATTATACAACATTGCTAGAATATTTATACATTCCAACCTCAATTTACATTAAATAAGAATCTAATTCAAATCTAAAATAGAATAAAATAAAATAAAATTACTTCTCAAGTTAAATCAAACTTTATTTAAAAAATTCATCAACGCATTTACATTAATTTAAAAATATTACAATCACTAAAATTTACGAACAAAATTAGATTTAATAGTTAGAATTTAAATTCACCCTTATAAAAATCAAATCAAAACCAAGTTAAATAAACAAGATTTCAAATTATAAATAAAATTATTTCCTTCAATACCAAATCAAATAATTTCATTTTTTAAAACGTTGAAAATCTTGGTTCATTACAATCTACCCCCTTAAAGCTTATCGTCCTCGAAAAGAAGAGATTGTTAAATTTGAAATCAAAGTATGAAACAATTCCTTCAACTTAAAATCCTGGTTTTATTTTCAAATAACTTGAAATAATATATTTTCTTTCATATCGAATCATACTCGCTTCGGGATTTCAAAATCAAAATTCATTTCAAAAATTTCAAAAATTTCACGATAAATGACATAAAACATTTATGTCTCGAGTCGAGAGGTTTCTCCCAGCGACAAAGCCACTAGGCACGGCCTACGAATGTATCGATATTGTAATGTCCCGTAATTTTGGTAGTCAAATATTTAATTTAATTTATTGTTTTAAGTATTGATTTGAAATTTTAAATGGATTTAAAATATATATATATATATATATATATATATATATATATATATTTCAATTATATAATGAACTTTTAATGTTAAATTTACATATATTATAAATCGAGCTCGAAATCGCGCGGTAGTTCGTAATATTGAGTTTTGAACTTCAATTGAATATACAGAATCCGTTTTAAGTCGGATTACTGTGAAATAAGAAACGTTGGATTCTTGTGGATTATAATTTTCATATGGAAGAGAAAAATCCAGATTTCGTGTTAAAGATTGTTAGTTATGTCCAAATCAATTTTTAAAATAGTCGCTATGGAAATCGTTATTAAAATATAATGTTTATTAATTATAATAGGGTTACAATATAATTTGGATACCGTTTTAACTCAGAATGTTGATATTTAGTTGTATAATTTATATTTGAAGCTATATTATATTTGCAATGGATATTTATGATTATAATAATTTATTATTATTTTATTTGATTATTTTAGAATTATGTAATATTTTATCAATACTATATAAGCCTTAAAATAGCGATTTTTGCAAACGATCTTCGTTTTCGATGAAATTAGTTTCATTGGAAGTGTATCGTTAAATTATTATATGGTATTTAATTTCATGGAAAACTGATGTCATATGTTATAACGTAGCCATAAATGTCAGGTCATTTTCTATAGCGCATAATTAAATTAAATTAATAAAGGGATATTTGTGTACAACTTGAGAAAACGATCGAACTAAGCCATGAAACCAATTTCGTTGAGTTTGTATCGACGTTTATGGCCAAGATAGGTATATAGTTTGTTATTTTTGAAGACCGGGTAATTTGGTGTCCAAAATAACATTGTGGTGCGTATAAAAATAGTGTACCGGGAAACAGTCTCGGAATGCGACAAAACTGATGCCATTGGATTTATTTAATTAATTATTATAAGATTTCAATTTTCGTGTCATTCGTACTTACCATTTGATCGTGGCAGCGATAAACGCCTTTATCGTTTATATTATTTTGGTCAATTTAGACAGGGGTAACTTTAAACGAATAAACGATTGGCCAAACAAACTCCAAATTTAACGAAACAAGTTTCATTGTATCCGCTAGGAAAAGGTCTAGTAGAGTGTTAAGGTTTCAAGTTTTTTTGATTTTTTTTTTTGTAATTATAGGAATTTTAAACGCTTGATTTTTCATCGATAATTATAAAGGACTTTTCAACGACCTCGGAATTCGACGAAACCTATCCCACAGGGCCTGGAATATTTTTTATGTTAGGATTAAGGGTTTAATCTTTATTTAGAAATCATATGGGGTGTTAATTGTATGAAAAGCTCCACCTAAATTTCATAACATTAAAATAATAATAAATCCATCCTATTCTCTATAAATACCTTGCGCGAACCTAAGACTGAAGTCAAAACCTAATGCACGGTCAATGAATTTTCCAGCCGCCACCATAAACGAACGGTAGTAAATGATTCAATGCTTCCTTCCTTGAAATCTCCTAATCCGTTCGTTAAAATTAAAATCTCCTTAGTACAATTGTATTCATCTCTGCAAGTACTCAGATACCAACGGCGGTGATCGAAATTTGGACGGCGAGATGGCAAGAATCGTGACTAAAAGGGTACAACGTTCGTGGGTTGTAGTAGGCGTTGTAGAGCATCAGGCTCCGGCGTGCTTCTGATGGTGGATGAGGGTAGCAAGACGGTTGAGGCGGCGGTTCTTGATCGGCCTCCAGTGGTCAGGAACTAACGTAGCAGGGTTCCATTTGTGGCATCGTGTTTTTAGATGGATGAAGCATTATACTGGGCGCTGTTAATTGCATGAGCATATTTCATGGAGGCGACGTGAGCTTCAAGGACACATAGAACTGGAAAAGAAGTAATGAAGTAGCGAAGGGGAACGTGATGTTAGGTGAAACAAATTTGAGTGGCCCACGTTGGTTTGAGGTGCGATGGAAACAAAGACTGATATTTTGTGATCAAAGTCGTAGAAAGTAGGACACTTAATTCCATAAAAAGGATCGGCCGTTGTTATCAATTAATAAACATAAATAGTTTTATTTATTTATTAAAGGACTAAGAGTTAATTTATTATTAACTTAGATCACGAATTATGTACAGGCACGTTGAACAGGATCTGGCATATTGGGGCTTTTCGAATGAAGAAAGCTCGGCTAAATAGCACTTTTAACCAAAACAGTTAAACTTAATTATATTATGATTAAAGTGTTAATTAATTTAATCAAATCATAATCTAATATTACTTATATATCTCATATGTGTGTATCAGGTCTGAGCAAAGTGAACGCAGCTAACATCGCAAGGGCGGATAGGAAACAAAATCGACCGAATTAATGTAAATATATTTAGTTTAATTTTAATTAGTAAAATAACATATTAGTTAATTAAAAATAGCGATTAACTTTAAGAATTAATAACTCGTTCATATGTGGTCAGAATTCAACCAAACAAGAAACACTGAAACCGTATTGAAGGACAGAACATTTTGGAACAGGAATGGACGGAATTGGAATCAACTGGAATTTTTAATTAAATTAAGCAACTGTTTAATTTAATTGAAACGATCCGTTGACAACGAAATCAACTCAAGATGAGTTAAACTCACTTGGTACTTCCCGCTTATATTTTATGTGAGTCGGGTTTTTATTTTTGTGTGTTATGGTTGCTAATGGTTAGTTGTCTGTTAATTTTATATTCATATATTGATTGAACCCATGGAATTAAACAGTTGTTTAATTTCAGTGAAAACCAGATCGTTATTTTAACGGTTGGTCCTAATTAAGGTAACTTATCTTATTGGTCACGTTTATAAAATAAATGTGTTTAATTTAATGAATTGTTTTGAATTTCTATGGTTGTGTTAAATAAATTGGTTGATGTTGAATTGTTGTTATTGACTGTTATGAAACCATTATTTATTTGAATTGACTGATTACATTGAGATAACGTATCTGGATACAGGGAAGAACAGGTTGGAGGGATCCAACGGGATTCCTAAAATATATATAATGATATTATTTTCATATTATCATGATATGAATTGTTCTGATTAGATGATTGATTTGGTTGTTGACCATTGATCTGAAATTCAACATTTGTTTTGTTAAAACCAATGGGCAATATTGGTTGAGTAATTGGCAATAACTGGCCTATAAATCAATCATTTTCCAAGTATTGATTTACCGTCAGGTGAATAGATATGAATGAAGTTATAAAATTTATTTTTATAACTGAAGATAGATTTTGAAATATATTATTTTGAATAAAAAAATTATTAAAGGAAATAAATATTTATTATTTATTATTTATTATTTAAGTTTATATTTAATTATTAAATTGTTTTATTAGCAAATTCTAATATTAGTTATATTTATAAGCAAGAGAGTAGAAAATTTTACCTAACGGTTAAGAGTTGAATAATTATTTTTAAGAAAACAATTAAATGAAATTAATTATATTTTTTATTAATTTAAAGGAAGGACCGACTAAGTTTGGTTATCGAGGTAATCGTGTTTTGAGTTGGCTAAGTTGACCATTTTAATTTGGGATTGATTATTAATTTAGTTTGTTGTTGATTAACCTAATGTGATAGTTTAAAGAATATTTGTTTTAATTTTAATAAAATTTTAAAAGGGAATTTACTATTTATTTTAGTCAATAAAGAAATTAACTATTTCCATGATAGTTAATGGTTGAAGTAAATTATTATTTAAATAATAATTTAGGAGATTACTTTTTAATTGAAATCATTTAAAAAGTAATCGAAGTTGAAATGAAATCTAATTGAATTGTGAAAAGAGTTTGTGAATGGGTTTTATATTAAAATCCGATTTTTTATAACAAAGTTATAAAAGGAAATTTTAAGCAAGTACGATAGCTTAATTAAATTTTTACTAAATTTTTGAATTAAGGAAAAGGGAATTGAGATAAAAAGGGTTTATATTAAACAAGAATGGTGGAAACATTTATAAAAAGAAATGAGGTGTTAAAGCGTTAATGTTAAATTAACGATACTTAATAATGGAATTGAGTAAAATGGAGAAAAGTAAAATAAGGGTTTCAAAGCGGGAAATGGGTGAAATTAATTAGAAAAGTGATTGTTAGAAGTGAATTTGATAAAAGAGTGAGTAATAGGAATTTGGAAATAAAATTCCGTGTTGTATAATGAATTTTTAAAGAGGAAAAAGTTAAAAGGTGGTGTTTTTAATAAGCAATTACTTAATTGATGAATTAATAAATAATGGTTATATTCGAGAAGGAGATTTTCAAAAGTAAGAAGGTTTTAAAACCATATTTTGAATAAAATAATTAAATGAGATTTGTTTAAATATTAGAATAAAGCAATAGTTTTTTAATTATAACTCATTTCTATCTTAAGATAAGAATGTTGTTGATCAAGATCTGAGTGGTAATTAAAATACCCCAACTTGAACGACTTCAGGATTATCTGAGGATGATATTAGTTGTAACGGTAAACAGGTATAGAATGATTTATTATTTCCATATGAAAAATAATAACGCAATAATAATTAATAAGATTTGAAATATGTAAAATGAGATTTCCAAAGTGACGGAAATGGTAAGATTGGAGAATATACATGTATGATGAATTTCCCAATGTAAAAGAGATAAAAGGAGATAATGTGAAATTATACCGGTATTTTTGAGATAAAAAGGAAATGAAAAAGGGTGTTTGTAATGGATAAATTCCAAAGAATAAAGTGTTGGTTTTTATTTCAAATAATAAAACAAGAAAGATTTTGTAACATTGCTTACTAGCGATAAGATGAATTTATTTCCCCATCATAGATAATGAGTAATGAGATAACAAATGTTACGAAACGATAGTAAGATAGAAATTTTAATACGATTACGGAATATTTTCCTAAGTATTAATATAAAATAGTTTTGTGTATAATCCTATGTTATACGAGAAGTGAAAAGCTATATTTGTTATATTTAAAAATTTAAGAGATTTTTGTTAATCGTTTTTAATTAAAGGGGCCAAGTAATGCCAAGTACTGAATCAGTGAATTCATTTTACTCTCATGATTATTTATTTGATAGTTAAATAACCGACTATCAAATCTGGCCAATACGATTGTTGGTACGGAAAGACCGGGATCGAATGTATGTTCGAAAACCATTCCGAACTAGCAAATACGTGGAAGATGTTGATTGAAGATGGAGCATTGAAGATCGTGGATCTTCATAAGCGGAAGGATTACTCATCATCTCTGGTTAGCTCCCAGAGATAACCCATGATTATGTCGTGGTTGGAATCTACGGATTGCAAGGACCACTCACTACTAATTTATAGGGTGAACCTAGGATGTGGTAGGAGGATGCCTTCGGTTCATTCTGTTCCTAGATGACTTGTATGGACGAATGTCTGATAGAATATTTCCAAAGGGATTACGTACGTTGATTTCTTCAAACATACCACAATTGTTGCGAAGAAAGGCCTTCTCTTAACAACTAGGGTATTTTTATGGACGTCAATTAGTGATATCCGGCGGATCTGACGATGTGGCATTCAAAGTAGATGGAGATGTACTGTTCTGAAGGATAAGCTCAACCTCTAGCCTCATCAACAGGAAAATGGCATAAAATCGGGTAGGTCGCATGGCTATGTGGGTCGCACCCATCAAAAGGGTCTACCATTACCTAATCTGGAGAAATCAAATGCCTTCGGTTGTCCCAATTATTTTTATATGTATGTTATTGGTTCGGTTGGCTGGCCCCCAACCGTGGTAAAGATATATTCGATACTCTCAAGAGAAAGTGAGGGGCTGGTCATGTTTAGCCTGGGTTGCAAGATATTCTTGTTGAACCCTAATGTATTCATCTCTGGAGGTACATTGTCGGGAAGGTGGTCCCATACCTTGCCAGGAAATCCATTCTCCAATAAGAGCCTACGGTTTTGATTGTATAATATATATGTAGAGCATGAGATGCAAGCGTTCCGCTAGAGTGATATTTATTTGTATCTAAACACTATTATAATATCAGAAATATATTGATTTCAAAAATGTTTTGGGTTATCGTAAGGTAAAAACCGTCCGTATTTATGTGTGGATTTGGTCTTACGATTATCCTTTTCTTTCGAAAAGATTTTGACGTTAAAATCAAGTTGTGTGATGCCTTTAAACTTAGTGTGTGTTTCTCACTCTGCTTCACCAGACTGACCCGGTGTTTGTAATGCTCGGGTTAGACCGAGGTGTACAGGTCCAGGTTATCAGATTCTATGAAGTCCAGAGACGAGCTGGATGTGTTCAAACGTATGATATTATATAATATATTGTTCTGCTGTATGTTGTATATGAGGGCAGGTTATTATAACTGTCCAGACGTGTGATGTACTCTAATGACTATAAGTTTTATTTAAAGCTCTCAATAAATATATTTCTATATTATATTTTGTTCCGCTGCGATATGAGACTCAGTGTTGTGTTAGTTCTTCTTCTTCTTCTATTCTAATATTTTTTTCTTTCTTATCTCACCTTCTAATTTCTTTCTAATAGCTATCTGCTTTTCTATATAATTTGAGTTGACATGGTTTGATAAATGTCGGCTTAAACTGTACTAAAAAGTGGGTCGTTACAGATATAATGCTAAGTATCTC
Source organism: Allium sativum (assembly GCA_030737875.1). Classification (NCBI taxonomy): domain Eukaryota; kingdom Viridiplantae; phylum Streptophyta; class Magnoliopsida; order Asparagales; family Amaryllidaceae; genus Allium; species Allium sativum. Next base: position 740,655,134 of record CM060909.1, on the reverse strand, counting down.
CCGGCTAACATCCAGACTCGAACACTGAATATAGAGCTCAAAGTATATATCCCGATTTTCATCCAGACATCGGACACCGTATACACTTTATTCACAAACACAAGCTAAGTATCTCCCGGTTAACATTTAGACATCAGATATTGAATACAAAGCACGAAATATTTACCTTTCTTTAGTCACGGGTTACCCGAATCTTGGCAACAAATCATTTCATTTCATATCCTAAAGTTATAAATCATTTTGAAATATTAATTTACAAATCAACTATTACTTTGTTTTTCAAACATTTAAAAATGTAGGGATTCATGTCGTCGAACTTTCTATATTTATAAATCACTTTATAAACCATTTCAATTTTCAAATCATATCGAATTTCCATAAATTTCAAATTATTAATACGACTTGCCCTCGAATTGATCGATGTAAGGCAAAAGGAACAGTTCAAGAATATGAACTGGACAGTTAACAATTCAAGCACGAATAGATCAAATGATAAGCGAAAGGCGACGGCTGGTCAAGGGAGAAACAAACGCGTCAACAAGTGAAGGGACAATATTAAATTTTCAAAATATTCGCTTCTATTCAAATTATTCTTAATTACAACTTATTACAACAAAAATAAGTTATATAATTTAGGACATCAAATTTTTTCTGACGCCTGGATTTATGGAAAATTTCGGCAGCATCTCCCCTACATGGTTCGAACGGGAAAATTTTCCTGTACACAAAAACAAAAAAAAACACGAAATATACATCTCATATATACGATGAGGCATCCCTAAACAAGAAAAACAACACAAAAATCCGGAGTGCGATATTAAATCAATATACGTACCTTATATTAGCGTTTATAAGCATGTTTGCTTAAATTTTAAACATTTAGCACAAAAGCGAGCTCTCATGCAAAGCGTACGCCATGGCTTCCTACTAAAACACTTAACAAATAATGAGAATCATGTATATAACAAGACTTAATATATAAAGCATAAGCAAGCACGGTATGTAAATTTCGCTATACATGAAACAAGATTTATTTACAAAACAAATGTTTCCATTTAAATACGAACTCATTTCATTTAAAGAGTTATCATCCTTCTTTTTCTTAGTTGCTTAATGGTTCACATTTGTCGAATTCAAACCTTTTTACATTGAATTATTAACAACCAATTACACTTAGATTCAATTTATTTTTGTCTGGATTGATCTCATTCAAATTCATTTATATTGGTTTCAATTCATAATTCATGTTTTCCATTTAATGCTGAATTCGTTAGTGGATCATTTTTTTTTCATGTTCGTTCGGTTGTATAAATTTTACCATACTCATTTGCCATTAAATTTATTTGAATGTCACAACTCTCCTTTTATTAAAACTTCAATTCAGTTGTAACAAAACATAAAATTTAAACTTGCAATTCACATTTTGGGAAATTTTAAAAAAGGTATTTTGTTATATATTTCAATGATGTGCACTTGCAAAGCCTTCAGAACCCTCTTCCTTAGTTTATTTGTTGAAGTTATATAAGATTAAATTTTCGATTATTGATTTGTTATTTAAAGTTCGAAAACACTTGATAACTCAAAGTTTAACAAGTTATTATCGTGCTTGCTGACGTTAGACATACGCTGGTCAGGTGAATGACTAAAATCTCCAAGTACTTAAATATATTTGTTTCAACTTCCAGTGAAATTACTTTAAAATATTTTAGTAAAACAGATATGGAAAGTACTTCACTTCCCCCATGAATCACAGACACGCGATGGTTACGCTACTATCCTAGTAAAATCGCTTGTGTCTGTAGATATCACACCCCTTGAATTTCGCCATGGTTATTTACTACAGATTGTAGTTACGTGGCGGTTACGCCACTATGTATATCCAGCATCAGGCAATAATCCATCATATTAACAAATGCATATTTGCAAATCATATTTGAATATCAGAAACCCAAATGTATATCCAATATTAGGAATTAATCAATCATATTAACAAATTCATATTTGCAAATCATATTTGAATATCAGAAACCCAAATATATGTCCAGTATTAGGAATTTATCGAAATAAAGAATAATTCATGCTATTCTAGTGGAATCGCTTGTAACTGTAGGCATATCGCTCCTCGAATTTCGCTAGAAAATCAATCACAATATATAATACATGTCCCCATCGCACAAGCACCGATTTCAATGAAGGTTCCAAACATTGGAGCTCCAACACGGCTGCGGTTTTCAATGGACGCTCCACGGAGCTCCAGTGCCTTCGCAACTTTCAAATGGACACTCCCAAAGAGTTCCAGCGCCTTCACGACTTTCGAATGGATGCTCCCAAGGTGTTCCAGCGCCTTCGCGACTTTCGAATGGAATCTCCCGAAGAGTTCTAGCGCCTTCGCGACTTTCGATGGAAGGTATTTCTCATATCTTTGGTCTTGAAAACATACGATACTATATACATATAGTACTTCATTTCACGTTTCGATATATCGCACTTATATCACTGTCAATTTTCATAATACTTCTGAATAATGTTTTCAAACATACCATTTCAATTTCCTTATATAAAATTTCATTTCAAATCAATCTTCTTCCAAATTAATAGTACTCGAATCAGTCATAATTCTTATATACATCTTCCATATATATAAGGTTCGAAAATTTCATGTTCATAATCAAAGATTTCAATATTTCCAATTTCCACATCAATTTTTTTTTTCCACAATCGATTTGAGTTTCAATAACATTGCAAATCCAGTTCATATAGTACTTCATTTCAAATCACGTTTATATAAATATCCATTTACTTAAAATTTTCAAATCTCAGTTTCAAGTTTGTCATTCTCATATAAATCCATTATATAAGATTATTAGTTTCCCATTAATTATATTCCAAATCAATAATTTTTGAATCTCATACTTATATAATTCACATATATAAGTTTCAAATTTCATATTAAAATATTTGTATGTCGATAATCTTCAAAATTTCCCTTTTCAAGATCAAATTAAATTAATTTCAAAATGATTCGAGTATTCAAAATCATTTCAAAACTTAAACCAACATTTACAAATTTGATTTATTATCAAAATTCATACACAATGTGGATTCTACATTATGATTATAGATATTCAATTGAGTCTTGACATTCAATCATTTTGGATCTTAACTTGTTCGGATTGGATATATACGTTTATCAAAATAACTAAGTTACATAAAAGTAACTTTGGAAAAATAACAGCTTGATGTAAAATTAATTTGAATAAATAGATAGATTTTTAAAAATGGGTTTGAAATAAATAAATATGCTTTGTAAAATAATTAGCTTGATATACAACAGATTTAAATAAATAGATAGCTTTGGAAAATAAGGTTAATGATTATATAGGTTTTCAAATGGTTTGAAATAAATAAATAGTTTTTTGGAAAAGTAAGTTTGAAAATAAAGATAATTAGGCTTGTAACAAAATAATTTAAAATAATATGAATAAAACTAATACCATAATTTCAAATAAAATAGTTTATAATGAATACTACTTCCAAAATATTCCAATCCGAATCAATTATCTAAAATTCAAATTTCGTAACCATTGCTGGTTCCAATTTCGAAATTAAACTCGATTTTAGCTCGAATTCAATTCATTTACACTCTAGTCAGACCCAAGGTTCAAATTAGCTCAATACTTGAGTTTCATTTTCAAATTCAATCAAGTTCAAAACATAAATCTCAATATCAACTATACTCTGAATTGAATTAATTATTCAAGTTTACATTCGAATTCTTCGAGCATATAAAAAAATATAACTCAAAATTCAATCTTTCTTAAAACAAACAAATTTATTCAATAAGTCGAAAAATCAAACTTCTACTCCTTTCATTTGAGATTTAGATTCTGTAGTTTTCTTTGAGATATTCATTCGAAGTATACATATTACATTATCCTAATACAATAGGATGGATATCATTCAAATCATACTCAAGATTAATTCCGGGTTTTTTTCGAATATTCAGAAATATACATATTTACATGTCACATCATGTTTCATCAATCAAACTTTGTTTGAAAAAAGCTACCAAAGCGGTCTCCCCACTTTGAGACTCGAAAATAAATTCCAATGATGTAAAATTATCATTGAACATAATCCCTAGTGACAAAAATGGGTCCTCCATTCGTATTTTTCTTTTTGAAAATATTTCAGAAAGTTACTTCCAACATTTTTCCAAAAATACTAGTATATACCACTAGTTTTTTTTTCAAAACCGTAGAAATGAATTTCAAAATTTTCCGAAATTAAATTCTCAAATTTTAGTCAAAACGATATCCTTTGTTATGACTAAATTAATTTTAGCTTTATTCGAAATAGACTTCTTATTTTTATTCTTAATGGTTCAACATTCTTAAATTTTTTTCATTCATTCATCACGTATACTTTATTTGTTAACACCCACAAATCATCTTACACAGCCATTTTTTTCTTGAAATAGGTATTTTCCAAATACCTTATTCAAATTCAATCAGTGAATAATGAATTTTATTAATTTACTTAACTTATATTTATATTTTTCGATAAACCACGGCACAATACGATGGATTCAAATGGATTCCGGACTCAAATCTAAGGAAATCTTACCAAAGAGAAGCTATCAAAGAGGACGGATTCGAAAAGTGGGGATTCGAAAAAGATTTAAATTTCAGAATACCTCATATTTCAGTTAATTTAATTTTCTTTTCAAAATACTTTATTTTCAAAATATGCTCTCTCTAAAGTAATTCTGATGCTAATTCCACTCATTCTAGGGTATTGCTACCCTATCTCTAATGAGTTTAAACCCTCTAAGCTACACTTTGGTCAAACCAAAGATCTGATACCAAGTGTAACGACTCGCTATTTTTTACGTCTTGGATCGGTATTTGAACCAACTCAAGACACTCAAAATGGCGAATTGTTATTAGCTTACAGGGTTTAATAGAATGAAAACGCAGATCACAAACAGAAAATAAATAGTATCTCACAACGGAATTTTTTTTTATACAAAATCAGAGTTATACAAACTTATTTTACAGCGGAAGAATTAATAAACATATACATGAATTTCTAAAATAAGGTTTGCAGTTTGTCGAGCATGATTGTAAGCGTCTTGCGTCTTCACGTTCCTCTCCAGGTTGCGAGCTGAATCTTTAAATCTGGAACACTTAGGATCTGACCCGAGCGTTCCATGCAAAAACACAAAACACTCGAGTCAGGAATACAATTATTTCAAGTCAGTCACTTCGTAATAAACACATAAATATAATTGGTTTAACTCGAGTATCCAAATCAGTGAACCGCCGAAAATATAACTAACCAAACCCGGTATCATGAGACAAGCCAAACCGTATATGTACCGGAAAACACCCATTTCCAAAGAGTAGGAAGTACACAACTATATGATACTTTGGCAGACTTTAATACAGCAGAAACTAACACATGCATGGTAGAGACTAATGCCAAATATATACATAAATAAGGGTCGTATGAAGCATCCCAGGTATTGCGCCCAAATAGGGACTTAGGGAGCGTTAAGCATTCACAATCTAGGATATGTTACTACAGGTAGAATGCAAGGTAAAAGATCCATGTGTATACAGCAATGACCAAAAGTCTTGGGAGAAACAAGTGACAGCAAGCTAATATGGCACCAAATATATTACATAATTCTTGAGCAATAAATCAAGCATGAGCCTTAAGTATATAAATCAACGAATTGCTTAATAATAAGTGGGTAACCATTATGCAAATAGCACACGAAAATTTGATGTAGCCGGGTTTATGGCAAAGTAGTCAAACACTTTTCTGCTTGCCAAAGTAGTAGTATATAGGCATGTAAACTTCAGAGCATATAAATGATACAAGGGTCACTGCATGTAAATGCTGACATACATGCAAACTAGAAAAACAGGGGGGGTTCCATCTTTTATAAATAAGAGGGAATTTCTAAGATGTCCCAAATCAAATGCAAAGTGTTTAAGACTTTAAGACTTCCTACCCATATAAACCTTCCACTGATCCACACCATAGTCGATGTAATGGAATTTAAACTCAAAATTAAAAATATTAAAGTGATTTGATATTAACAATGTCTGTGCACAATTTGTGGCTTGATTTAATAATAACAAGTATACTAACTACCCAGCTTCCTAACCATTAGGTTCATCCTAGAAAAGAAGGTTAGCATGCATGGCTCTATTTAATTTAATTTATTTTTTTGCATCAGTGAGAACAAAATCCAGTTTAGTCCATAGTGACAAGAGAATAAAACAATAAGTTAGTTGGGATGTAATGGCAACGGTTTGTTTATCAGTGAAGTTTTTTCTTGGTAATATATATTCCATAAATCATCAATGACTTCTCTTGTACCATCGTTGACAGTACAACGAGCCTCACACTATTATTGTTCTATAGTCCAAAGATTAACAGTAAAAGATTTCAAGCAAAAGAATACCACACACGTAACAGATCAATGTAATGTTCCTGATTGATATTTAGAGCAACAAGGCAACAACTAACAAGATTGAAACACAGTAGCAAACAACCCAAATAATTTTTACTTTGTGAGCAAACAAATTAGAAGACTTGTAACAAATTCAATCGTAAGTAAACTTACTTCTAATCGCAACGAATATCAATGGTGAGGTGGTAACACTCTGCTCCGATGCAGCAGCTCTAGGCTCTGTTGAAAGGTGCACAATAAATCGGGTAAATTGTGGACGTAGTGGCTCAAATTCACCTGAGGGGCTGTGAGAATTGGCAGGCTACCAGCAATTGCGGATCTGACGACTGTGTCAACAGGTGGGCAAGCGATGGAACCAGGAAAGCATTATATGATCTAAGGAGGGATGGAGCGGATTTGTTTTTCCAGTGGAGGTTCGAACAATGAACTAGGTGTTGGAAACTTTGGTTAGGGTGGCACAGTTTTGGGTGCGTAGTGATGAGGTGACGACTAGTTAGCGGTGGCGCAATGGAGAGGCAGATCGATTTTGGGGATGGCGATTATTTCGAGAGGAAGAGAAACAAAAATGATTTGAGAAAAACTTAGTTGGGAAAACAAATGAATTAGGGTAGAATAAATGGATAGCATACAATGAAAATAAAGGGAAGGACGCGGTGAACATCAAAACAACGTAGACACGCGTTAAACAATCTCAGAACCAAACGGACAGATGGCAACCCACTTCATCCAAGTTAAAACAAGTGTAAAACCAAATAACAATTAGATTTTTGAGTAAATATCATTTGTAATACCATGGATATACAACAAAATAGGGTATTCCAAATATCTAAAATACAATTCTCAAATTAATTTTTAAAAATAATTTAACATTTCAAAATCAACATATTCAAATTATTATTGTAACGACCTACATTCTACGCATCGAAGGATCGAAGAATATTTATTTCTTTCTCATACAAAGTCGTATGGTCATGTAACTTTGGTGAACGACTATTGGGGTCATTCCCCATGTTCATGATTTTTGCCGATTTTTATATGACCGTTTTGCCCTTAGCTGACCTTGTTTTGGCCATAACTTTTGATTGGTAAGGGATTTTAACTTGAAACCACTTCCATCGAATCCGAATGATGGTTTACTTTTCCGTAGAGTGGATACAATAGCCAAACGGACTTACCGTTTGGAAGATGTGGCTAAAACAAGGTTTAGAAGGTGAAAAACAGCTTAACCGAGCCTAATTAGGGTGATTAGCAAGAGGGCCCATAACCCATTTCGGGATTAGGGTTATGGGGAGGCTGCAAACAATTAGGAAACGAATTTTATTTCATTTTTCAGCCGCCTAAAACATTTCTCTAACCCTAGCCATGGCCTCCACCTTCTAATTTCATCCCAAATCGCCCCTAATCGCTTTCTAATTGAAGATTAAGCCAAGCTACGTCAAATCAAGGGGAAATAACACCAAATCAGAGTTGGAGCTGCTGTGTTGCTTAGAATTCAACCCAAAACAGATAATATTTCATATCTATAGTTTGTTTTTTGTGGCCAAGGTGAGTGATTTGCATCGTTTTTCACTAATTACGGCTAATTATGGGTGATTAGTGGTAATTAGCAAAATTATACGTAATTAAATTCTGGAAAGTTTGTAAAATTCTAAAATACTATTTTAGGGCTCTATTAGAAATTTGGGTTAATTTGGATAAGTTTTGCTAATCCTATCATTAGTTGTGCTTAAACATGATTAAGGGGAAAAACATGGGTTTTGGGTATGTTTGATCAATATTAACATGATTATTTGTTGTTTTGGTGTTTATGATTGATTATATATGTTGTTATAACTGTTTGGAATGTTTTGTGGTTGTTTAGAATAGTTATAATAGTCGAAAACACCGTCGTATGACATAAATAGCTGGCTGGAAAGAGTTGCAAGAAATTGGTCATACCCATTCATGAAGCACACCCCGATCGTGAGGATGATCACGAACCCTCACACCACGACCGTGAGGAAGACGACGAAGCCTCACACCCTGATCGTGAGGATGATCACGAACTCCACACCCCGACCGTGAGGAAGATGGAGAACCCTCACACCGTGAGGAATAGGACGAACCACCTAGATGTTGCACGAGCCGAATCGGTCACCACGAGCTGGAGGAGGCAGACCATGAGCCGCGAACCGATGTTGGAGCATGATGTCACGAGCCACGAGCTGAAGGAGGGATCACGAGCCGATGGCCAGGGGAAAATCACGATCCAATCTTTGAATCTGGACAACGAACAAACCGAATTGAAGAATCAAGAATGGAGATGATGACCAAAACCCGAGATGCAAAAGGTAGTCCAAATGGGAAGTTTGTACTCAGGATCCAGACGGGAACCAACGAGTTAACTTCGTGATTGGGCTTTGCTGCGAGACGTGTGCTAAGGAGTTGTCGACGTCCGTAGATTTGATTCATCACCGAGAGACGATTGTTAGGCTACGGGTCAGTGCAGTGGGGTAGTCATTACTCCATGGGGCAGAGTGATCGTAGCACGTCTATGAACCAGTGCAGTGGAGTCGTCATGACTTCATGGGGCAGGGTGGACATAGCAAGGACTAGTGGCTATGGATCAGTGCAGTGGAGTCGCCATGACTCCAAAGGGCAGAGTGATCATAGCAAGGATTTGGGTAATCAAACCGGTGGATATCGTATGCTTTACACATTGAGTGAGAGATGTGAGGATGGTTGCTATGCTTGATTGTTTGCCATCTCTACGACATGCACACCCCCTCCCCCGTTATCTTGACACCTTATGTTAGTGTTACCTTAGAGTACTGTACATCTTGTTATGCTGACTCTTTGGTTATAAGTCCAGGTTCAGGTATGGTTTAGTATACCTGTTATTGTTATGTTTTTGCTGCTTATCGCTCATACCAGACTTTTGCCTGGCCCAAAGTTTTATGTCTCTTCTTATTACTTTGGGTGCTCTTAAACGGGTAGACTAGAGATGGGTTAGCTGGTTGTGCACGAGTAGCTATCCGGAGACGAGCAGGAGGCTTACACGTATTATTCCTATATATTCTCCCTATGTCGCAGCTAGTCACCACTTTGGGCATTTGTTGTGTACCTTCCTTATTTTGCTTTAGAGACAGTTTTCGAAAGTTATAATAATGATGATGTGGAACATAAGCTGTATTTGGATTTTCCGCTGCTATGATGTTTAGTTTTCAGCTTATGCACTGTCTCGCCTGTTTTATGTCAAAGTATGTTATTATTATATTTTATTCCATGCGCTGTGAGATATACTACAGGTTCCTTTGTTGGTTAATAGCTTCATATCCCTTTTCTCTTGACAACCATCCTGTGCTGGTTGGACATCGGTATAGCGCATTTTAGGGAAATGTCGGCTGGTGCGGGACATGCCATCACATTTGGTATCAGAGCTCTAGGTTGCATAGTTAACCTAGGGAACTCATCAGGGAGAAATAGTGTACGTATATGAGAGCGTGTATTTGTTATTATTTTGGTTTTCAAAAGCCATATATATATATATATATATATATATATATATAGTATTAGTAGATGTAAGGATGAAGTCGTATTGCACTTGCACCACTATGGAGATGGTTAATCGTTTTCTCATTACAGATTTAACGATGAGCCAATATACGAGGAATACTAGTAGAGGAGCCAATAATGGGAATGCTCCTGACATGAGGACTATGTTTACTGATTTCATGAGAGAGATGCTTAGGGATGTTCAGAGGGAAATTCGTAATGCTGCAAATGGTGGTGGTGCAGTGATGCAGGCGCCTAGGGTCTATTTCACCAAGCTCTGTAAGGATTACACTTGCCTTGGTGGAAAGTTGTTCCACGGAATAGAGTCGACTACGAATGTTCAAGATTGGCTAGATAGTTGTGAGCGTATCTTCGAAGACTTGGGTATCGAGGATGCAATGAAGAGAAAGCTAGCATCCCGTCAGCTGCAAGGACGGGCAATGAATTGGTGGAATGCTATGAAGGCAGCTACTCCCGGGGATCAGATTACTTGGGATCGGTTTAAGACTCGCTTTAGCGACAAGTTTATTCCAGCTTCTCAGAAGTCAGTATTGTTCAAGAGGTTCTTGGAGCTAAAGAAGAATGGTAGAGCTATCTCGGAGTATATTGCTGAGTTCGATACTCTATCGAAATATGGATTATCCCTTATTAAGATTGCCGTGAAGAAGAACGAGAAGTTCATAACTTGTTTGGATGGATACTTGGGGGAAAGGCTTATTAACCACATCGATGAGACATTTGAATCAATTGTGGGGAAAGTATTGAGGTCGGAGAGTCTTTACCCTAAGACGAAGACTGAGGTTGCATCTGTAGAGGAGCCAAAACCGCAAGCAAGCAGTGGAGGCAAGAATGGTTCTCAGAATAAGAGGAAGTAGAATCAGACCAAGGATGTCCAGAAGAAGACGAACAAGAAAGATGTAGAGTGCTTTGGCTGTGGCAAGAAGGGCCATTATGCTAAAGAATGTCGAGCAAAGACAGCGGACGGGAAGTACTTCAACTGTGGGCAAGTTGGACATCAAAAGGATAAGTGTCCACAACCTTTGAAATAGAAGCAGATAGTGAAAGCATATTCCATCAATGCTATTCCTTCTTCGTCGAATGCCCCAACTGCGGTGGAGAAAGGAAAGAATATCGTTATACAAGGTATGCTTTCCATTTATGATGTTCCTGTTCGAGTACTATTTGATACCGGGGCTTCACATTCCTTCATATCTAGTGACCTGGTAGATAGGTTGGGATTGGAACCCGGGATAGTCGATAGACCTTTAGCTGTGACGAGCCCAATTGGTGGCTCGACTAACCTTGGTACGATTTGTCGTAATTTGGTCTTATCGAGTCATGGATGCATGTTTTCTTGTGATTGCTTTGTTTTGGGCTTTACTGAGTATGGCATTATTTTGGGAGTTGATTGGCTCCAAAGGTATGGGGTGGTGGTGGACTGTGAGGGGTCTTCGGTGACCATTAGAGAGGGCGATGGGCGGAGGGTACTGCTTGGTAGCCTACCTAGTGATGGGGTGACGGCTAGTTTTCTAAATTCCCTCAACATCCCGCATGATGAATTAATAGAGGTGACTATTGTTGGCGAGTATCCGGACATCTTCGGGGAAGTGACCGGACTTCCACCACACCGAGAGATCGAGTTTCGTATTGATTTAGTGAAAGATGCCGGGCCTATAGTGATGCCACTTCGTCGTATGGCGCCAAAGGAGCAGCGAGAGCTCGAGGTGCAAGTAAGCGATCTTTTGAAGAAGGGATTTATTCGAAGAAGCGTTTCCAAGTGGGGAGCACCAGTTGTGTTTTCCATTAAGGCAGATGGTTCCCTTCGATTGTGTGCAGACTATCGCGAGTTGAATAAGGTGACAAGGAAGAATAAGTATCCTCTCCCACGGATAGATGATTTGTTTGATCAGTTGAGTGGAGCAAGGGTGTTCTCCCAGTTGGGTCTCGCGACAGGATTTCATCAGCTCAGAGTAGCGGCTGAGAGCATAGCTAAAACGGCCTTTTGGACGCCGTCTGGATTCTACGAGTGGTTGGTCATGCCATTCGGTTGACCAATGCACTCACATATTTTGTGGATCTCATGAATATGGTATTCAGGGATCAATTGAATAAGTTTGTTCTTGTGTTCATGGATGATATCTTGGTTTACTCGAGGACAAAAGAAGAACACAAGGAGCATTTGAGGATTGTGATGGAGGTGTTGAGAAAACACCAGTTGAAAGCGAAATTTTCTAAGTGTCACTTCTGGAGGAGGGAAGTGAGGTTCTTGGGCCATGTTATTTCATAGAATGGTATTGTCGTGGATCTTGCGAAGGTGGCTACGGTACAAGATTGGTCTACGCCCAAGAATGCAACAGACGTAAGAAGTTTCTTGGGGTTAGCAGGATATTTTCGTAAGTTTATCTAAGATGTAGTAACCCACATTTTTAGCTGTTGAACAATTTATTTATTTAATTATTAAATATCGATTTATCGATAGCGAGAACGTGAATTAAATAATATTGAATATTTAATTAAGATTTATAATGAATAATAAATTGTAAATATCGAAATAGTCGGAAATAGTGAAATTCACAATATCGTGTGAATTGAATAGCATACGAGATTTGGTGGAGTTTCGATTCGAAATATAATAACGATTATATTGAATCAACGACAGTTGAACGTATAGTTTATAATATATTTATAAACGAGCTCGAAATGGCGCTGCAGTTCGTAAATTGGCGATTCGAACTTCAACTGAATATACAGGATTCGTTTTAAATCGGATTTCTGTGAAACAAGAAACGTGTGGAGCTGGTGGAGTATATCTTTCTAGTGGAAGAGAAAAATCGGGATTTCGTCGTGTAGATTTTGATGTACGTCCAAATCAAATTTCAGAAAAGTCGCTGTGGAATTCTTTTATAATTTGCGACGCTTTATATACGTTATAAATCGATTTTTTCGATACGAACTGAATATCGATCAAATCAGAATTCTGAAAATCAAGTCATAAATTCTGGCAGGATATTCTGGAGCCGTACGACATCATCTGCGAATATATACGAGAATAAAAATTTATTAATATTTAATTTAATAATATTTAAATATATTTATATATTTAAAAGGTCAGCTCAGCGCTTGAAAAATAGCCAGTTTTTCATACAACCTCAGAATTCGACGAAACCAGTTTTGTTGGATCCGTAACATCAAATTATTGTTAGATTCCAAGTTCCGTGATTTTTAGAGTCACTGTGTGGCCGTACGGATTTTTAGAGTGAAAAACAGTCAATTTTTGACGGTTAAAAATACGCTGTGTGAGCAAACGGAGTCAGAATTCGACGAAACTAGTTTCGTTGGGTCCGTAATGTCAAAATGTAGGTATATGTCAATTTTCATGATTTCTAGATATCATGAGTGGTCACAGGAAATTTTAAGGACAGATGTAAACAGCGTTTGCTTAAAAATAAAATAATCGAATAAAAAGTTTATAAAATCCAACCTATATAATACCTCATCCTTCACTCAACCCTAACCCTCATTTTCTACTATCAAAAACATGCGCCGCCACTCAAACAAAATCCTACAGTGAAAATTCCTCCTTTTAAAATCATTTTAAAAACCAAAGCAAATCCTATAAATTAGGAAACGTATGTAGATGGATTCAGCGTTGAAGGAGCTTCAGGTTGATGCCTGTTATGAGATGTGCGACGCGAGCCTGGGTTGCTCGATTTTGTAACGAACCGGGATTTTCGACTCCGAAAATCAACATCAAACTATCATGTTGACCATTCAGACATCGAACATTCCAGATCGTTAATAGAAAGAAGTTAGAGGGTGAGAATAGATAAGATAGAAATATTAGAATAGAAGAAGAAGAAGAAACAACACAACACACAGAGTCTCACATCGCAGCGGAAACAAAATATAATACAAAAGTAAATCTTTATTGAGAACTTTGAAAATACTTACAATATCAGAGTACATTAACACCTGGACAGTGATAATCTGTCCTCATACAACACACAGCGGAATACTAGTAATATCATACGTCTGGACTCTTCCAGCTCGTCTCTTCACAGTAGTCGATAACCTGAACCTGTAAAACCCGGCCTAACCCGAGCATTTACAAAACACCGGGCCAGTCTGGTGAACCAGAGTGAGATAAACTCGCACAGTAATAAGGTAAATCATCCAATCATGATTTTTAAGTTAAAAATCTTTTCAGAAGAAAGGATAATCGTAAGACCAAATCCACACATAAACACGGACGGTTTTTACCTTACGATAACCCAAAACAGTTTTGAAAAACTAATATCTTGTCTGATATTATAATAATGTCTAAATACAAGTAAATAACAATCTAGTGGAACGCTTGCATCTCACGCTCCACATATATAGTATACAATCAAAAAACCGCAGGCGCTTATTGGGAATTGGATTCCAACTTGACAAGGTATGGGTCCACCTTCCGATAGTGTATCTCTAGAGACGAATACACTGGGTTCAACAAGAACTTCTTGCAACCCGACCCTCACATGACCGACCACTCATTTCGCTTGAGTGTATCGAATGTATACCACCGACGGTTGGGATCAGCAACCGTCTGCCCGAAAAGGGACAGCATCGAAACATAGATTTAAGAAGCAAATAGGATTTCCTCTAGATAGGTGATCATACACCCTAATGGGAGCGACCCACATAGCCATGCTGCCTGCCCGATTTCTGTCATCTCCCGGTTGATGAGGCTTGAGGCCAGAATTAACTTCTGATCATCTGGTCACCATTCACTTTGAATGCCACATCGTCAGATCCGTCAGATATCACTAATTGACGTCCCCAAAAATACTCTAGTTGGAAGCTAGAGAATGGCAATTCCCCGCCAACAACTATCGTACGTTTGAAGAAATCAACGTACGCGATCCTTTGGAAATACTCTGTCAGACATTCGTCCATACACGTCATCCAGGAACAGGATGAACCGAAGGCACTCTCCTACTGCATCCAATATAGGAATCACCCCATGGATCAATAGCGAGAAGTCCTTGCAACCCGTAGATTCCAACTACGACAGAATCACAGCTTATCTCGGCTTGCCAGACAGAGAATATTAGTGGTTCTTCCGTTTATGAAAATCAACGGTCTTCACAGCACCATTTCGACCATCTTCTGATATCTTCGCGTATTTGTTGGTCGGAATGGTTTTCAAATATAAATTCGATCCCGGTCTTTCCATACCAACAATCGTATTGGTCAGATTTGATAGTCGGTGTTTTAACTATCAAAATATATAGTGTTTCAAACATGACACTCCAATGAGTTCACTGATTCAGTATTTAGCATCACTTGGCCTTTGACAATCTAATTTCCTTTTTGTTAAATTAAAACTTCCAATTCTTTTAATATTTAACAATACGATATTTGAATAACTCTAATTTCAATTAACTAACATTCGACTTACTCTATTCGCTCGACTCTAGACCGCAGCGATCATAATGGTTACGCCTGATTCCCTCAGGAAACATCCGACCGCCGTAGGCTATCTGCAGCCCTGCGAATTACGCTAGCAGTCGTACGAAATGGCACTTAGCCGAATAATTATGTTTGGCTAATTCTATCTCGAATAACTATATTCAATTTCCTACTTTGAAATCTCATGTAAAATTCTCCTTTTTACTTGATCTCGTTTTCAAGTAACGTTAATGTAAAGTTAACGCTTTACACTTTAAATCTTACTTAAAACCTCTGGTTTATAATAAACCCTTTTATCGTAATCTCCTTTCACTTAATTCATATAATTGAGTACGTTTATTTCCTTTCATCATTCAATTGGGTTGCATCTCACATTCGGTAACTTTTTAAATGAATTCCCATTTAAAAATATTTTCCTAAATTCCTCATTAATTAAAATAATAACTTATTTTAAACATTAACTACTTTAGTAGTAAATCCCTTTATCAACTAAATTAAATATTAAATCCCTTTTAAATCCTTATTTCAATTCAAACAATATTCATTTAACTATTTTAGTCAAAACACATTAACTTGATAAACAATTCTAATTCCAAACGGTCGATTTAATTAACTCAAAACTTGATTACCTCATTTACCGATTTCAACAATCCTTGCTTTAAATTAATTAAAAATATAATTAATTTAAATAAATTCTAATTATTTGTTTCTTTGCAAAACAAATTTTCAAGGTTTAACCATTTAATTCATTTCTTATTCTTCAACTGGTAAATCTGATTAACATCAGCATTTGCTTTGCAAAATGACTTCATAACAAATCAAAGTCTTAACAAATAAAATATTTATTTATTTCTCTTAAATAACTTTTATTCAAATAATATAATTCAAATCTAACTCTGGTTATAAAATAAATTTTATAACCTCAACTCTATCGATTCACCTGACGGTGAATCACTGTCTATAACTCGATTGGTTTTAAAGGCCATACTCTGCCAAACACTTAACCAATATCGCCCATTGGTTTAAACCAAACAGATGTTGAATATCCCGTCAATAATCAACCATCAAATCAATCACACAAACAGATTAGTTCATATATGATCATATGAAAATAAATAATACATTTGAGGAATCCGGTTGGATCCCTCCAACCTGTTCTTCCCTGTATTCAAAACGGTTATCACAAATTAGACTATTCAGTTTTGTTTAACTGATAAATTAAATGACGATCATTTAACATCAACCATAAGCAATTCAAACAATGCAACCATTTAAACACGTTTATAAATAAACGTGACTAACCAAGGTGAGTCACCTTTATTGGGACAAATCGTTAAAAATAACGATTTGGTATTTCACTGAAATTAAACACAGTTTAATTTCATCTGTTCAATCAACAAACCAATGTATAACTAGCAAATAGGCAACCATCAGCAAGCAGAGCACACAAAATAAAAACACCCAATTTATATAAAATATAAAAAGGGTAACTGAGTGAGTTTAACTCACCTTGATTTGACTTTGTCGAACGGTTCGATTTCAATAAAATTAAACAGTCATTTAATTTTATTGAAAAATCCTGCTTCTTTGAATCCCGTCCAAGGTTAGTTCCAGAATGCTCAGCTTTTCGTCACGATCATAATGCAAGTTGTTTTATCCAATCCTGTTTCTGTATGACACGGTTACCATTTTAATACGGTACTCACTTTAATCAATATTTTTAATATTTAATAAATTGTATCTAAAACCTTACTTAGGTTTTAAATAAAGCCACATACAAGCTAGGCTGACATTTTAAACAAGATTGGTCACTTTGAAATTTATACCAAGCTACGTTATACTATTTAAAAGTAATATAAATAAAATTAACTAATCATATTACAAATAAATTAACCTTTAAACTAAACATGTACTGATTACTTCTTTTAACTGCTTCGTTCAAAACATTATAACGTATTAATACTCTAAACGTGCATCAAGAGACTGGGTTCCCGCTTTTGAGTGATTTAGTGATTTACCCTTTTGATCCACTTTAAACTTTCAGTAAAGTAATTACGTTAAAACCCATTTATCTTCTTTTCTTCAACTGTTAGTGAACGATTCAACGTAATGTTTGATTTTTCATTTGCAGTATACATTTCTGCTCAGTCCAGCGCTGCTGGATGCAAAATGGAAGATGCATGTATACGTTCAAAACATTATATACGTTGGCCACATTATCTAATTAACTAAAATAAAACTTAATTAAAAATTTAAAACTGGGCCTTACCTTTCTTTTAACGGAACCCATTAACATAATCCGCTCACCCCCTTTAATCCACAGTCCTTTCTTCCTACAAACGTTCTCATTAAAATAATTAATAATTAAGCCTTAATTATAAATTTACTATGTTAAGCAACGTGCTTGCATTAAAACCAAACCACTGTTCATTACCTTGTGCCATTCGAAACCGTATGTTGTCTCCTTCCTGATGCACGAAACTCCTCCACTCCTTTGATTCCCTCACGTCCTCACCCATCTCCATTTACACAGAAGCTTCGTACTGCCTGCACGCAAGGAACCCAACTCCACAGCACCGTTCCCACATCATCCAGGCTACCCCACTGATACCATGCTCCATTCGGAACATGACTGTCGTACACGCTTGGGGAGCCGCATATGAAGCTCGCACCCCCTCCTGCTGTTGAGTCCAACCACCAGTTCGCATTTCCAAGTGGGTTGAAGGCTTCGTACCCGTTTACAGAAGGTTGTTACCTTTTTCTAAGGTGCGGTTTAAACATAGAAGGAGGTGGAGATCTGAAACATGAAGTGGAGCTCGCCTTTTTCTCTATATAAGGGAAAACTGTGGTTTTACTCTAAATAGAAAGAACTTGGGTGTTTCGCCATTACCGGGGAAGAGAGGATTGAATGGAGCGAGATATTTATACAGGAGAGTGAACGTGGTCGCGAAGTCGTTTAGTTTATAGGATTTCAGCAAAATGGTAGGATAGCTGTTTGATGGGGCGTGTCTCAGAACGTGGTCGGCAAGGCTTCATAAGTTTGGGACAGAAGTTTGTACGTCTGTCACTTGTTGTATGTATATATAGGAAACCAAAATGAATAAAATAATATTTGTGAAACTGCGCTACGAAGTAATTGATTAAAATCACTACAACAAATTTCTGTTTTTTGATAAAAAGTCTATTCTTAGTGTAAAAAGGTATTCCGGATCCAATGGGACAAGTTTCGTCGCAATCCGAGGTCGTATGAAAATTTTTCCTTTATGAAACCAGAAATGAACACACGTTTAATTTTTCTACGATCACCAGATAAATCAAATCAACTCGAAACTGCGAACATTGACAATAACTTTTTGATACGAACCCAATGACACCAATTTCGTCGCATTCTGAGACTGTTGCCCCGGTAGGCTGTTTTTACCCCGAACCGCAATACCCCATTTAACACCAAATTTTCCCGTCTCTAAAAATAACAAACTATATACTTATTCTGACTCTAATCGACGATACGAACTCAACGGAACTGGTTTCGTGGCTTAATTCGATCGTCTGCTCCAGTTATATTCAAATATCCTTTTATTGAATTAATTACGCGCTATAGAAATTATACGGGCGTTTATGGCTATCCTGGCCACATACAACATCGGTTTTCCACGCAATTCACCACCGTACAATAATTTAGCGATACGGTTCTAACGAAACTGGTTTTGTCGAAATCTGAGTCCGTTTGCAAAACGGCCATTTTAAAGGCCTATAATTAAATAACGATTTTCCATAGCGACTATTTCAAAATTTGATTTGGCCATAACTTATTATCTATAACACGGAATCTGGATTTTTCTCTTTCATATGAAAATTATCGTCAATACGGTCCCAACGTGTCTTGTTTCACAGAAATCCGACTTATATCGAATCCTGTATTCTCAATTGAAGTTCAAAACTCCAATTTACGAACTGCACGCCATTTTCAAGCTCGATTTATATTATATATAAATTATAACGTTCAACTTCGTTTTTAATAACGAATTAAATATTAAAATTCCATTAATATTTCCAATATAATATTTAAAACTAATTTAAATATTCAGATTCATATGGTCGGAAAACACGGGTCGTTACATTCTTCCCCCCTTAAAATAATTTCGTCCTCGAAATTGCTAAGGTAAGAAAGAACGTTATAAACCTACTAACTTTCAAATCTAATTTATTTTTAAATTAGAAACCAATTCAATACTGTAAATAAATATTTTCAAAAATATTGAAAATTTTCTAACACCTTAAATTTTCGAAAAATTTCGCCAGCACCTCCTCTGTACGGCTTAATTGGTACAACCACAACTCGCCTTTCTAGGCCTTCTCCAATCCAAAAGAAAATAAAACAGCCAAGCGGCTTGCCAAATCGGCTCACAAATCACCAAACCCATATAAAAATAAACGTGTACCTTTTTGTCGGCATATCATTATATCCTTTCCATCTGCTACTCTGTTAGCATATACAAATGCATTCCCAAAATTCCAACTTTATCCTCAGAACCAAACCCTTCATGCGTCCAAGTCAAATCTCATTCTTAACTCAATTTCCATCCATCATCAATTTCAACCCTTAACTTACCAGTCCAATACCATTTCAGATTCCTGTTTCACAATTCAAAATCTGATTCTACTCGATATATTATATCCCGATTCAATTTCCAGTTAATTGATTTCAATTTAAATCTGCTTTCACAAACTTCTTTTTAATTTTGGCTTTGTTCAAACACTTTTCCCGGGAGTTTCTAAATAGTTCAGTTCTTACAAAAATCAAATATTCCTTTTCGGGATTCAAAACAACTTGTTTTTTTTTTTTTTTCAAGCAATTCAAAACAAGATCTTTGGTAGTAATCCGTCACTTACCACTCGAAAATGAACACCGATGATGTCCGGATCATCATCGGAATCTATTTTCCAGCTATTGAAGTGAGTTCAATACTATGTCACTTTCAAAACCAGTTCTAAACACTTTCATTTTGAAATCCATTTCAAAATATCCCTTTCAAATGCTTGTAACAAATTTAAAATCTCCCAGGATTTTAAAATCTCATATATTCAATCCAAGTTTATTTGCAAACAACTTTCCCACTTTTTGGGAATTTTAATTCCAATTCTGATTTTAATTCCAGATTTAATAAATCTGATTTTATATTATACGAATTCTAATTGGTTATTTATATCACCATTATAATCAACCAACACATCCAATATACTATAACACTTCAAATATATATCATTCTTTATATCAAAATATAATTTGGGTAAAATTATTTCATTTACCCTCTTTCAAAAACATACTGTGTCGAATTATTCTGTTCAAAAGTTTAGAAACACTTATCGACACAGTTTGCATTACTGTATCGACCAGAATTCATAAACTACTCGACAAACCAATCAACACAATATAAACAGTTTTTATATCAATTTACAAATACGCGCTCATATATATACACTCAAACTCAATCTAGGGTATTACTAACCCCATCTCTACTGAGTCACGCCACAGAGCCAAGCTACTTACTTAACCTTAAGCTCTGATACCACTGTAACGAACCGGGATTTTCGACTCCGAAAATCAACATCAAACTATCATGTTGACCATTCAGACATCGAACATTCCAGATCGTTAATAGAAAGAAGTTAGAGGGTGAGAATAGATAAGATAGAAATATTAGAATAGAAGAAGAAGAAGAAGAAACAACACAACACACAGAGTCTCACATCGCAGCGGAAACAAAATATAATACAAAAGCAAATCTTTATTGAGAACTTTGAAAATACTTACAATATCAGAGTACATTAACACCTGGACAGTGATAATCTGTCCTCATACAACACACAGCGGAATACTAGTAATATCATACGTCTGGACTCTTCCAGCTCGTCTCTTCACAGTAGTCGATAACCTGAACCTGTAAAACCCGGCCTAACCCGAGCATTTACAAAACACCGGGTCAGTCTGGTGAACCAGAGTGAGATAAACTCGCACAGTAATAAGGTAAATCATCCAATCATGATTTTTAAGTTAAAAATCTTTTCAGAAGAAAGGATAATCGTAAGACCAAATCCACACATAAACACGGACGGTTTTTACCTTACGATAACCCAAAACAGTTTTGAAAAACTAATATCTTGTCTGATATTATAATAATGTCTAAATACAAGTAAATAACAATCTAGTGGAACGCTTGCATCTCACGCTCCACATATATAGTATACAATCAAAAAACCGCAGGCGCTTATTGGGAATTGGATTCCAACTTGACAAGGTATGGGTCCACCTTCCGATAGTGTATCTCTAGAGACGAATACACTGGGTTCAACAAGAACTTCTTGCAACCCGACCCTCACATGACCGACCACTCATTTCGCTTGAGTGTATCGAATGTATACCACCGACGGTTGGGATCAGCAACCGTCTGCCCGAAAAGGGACAGCATCGAAACATAGATTTAAGAAGCAAATAGGATTTCCTCTAGATAGGTGATCATACACCCTAATGGGAGCGACCCACATAGCCATGCTGCCTGCCCGATTTCTGTCATCTCCCGGTTGATGAGGCTTGAGGCCAGAATTAACTTCTGATCATCTGGTCACCATTCACTTTGAATGCCACATCGTCAGATCCGTCAGATATCACTAATTGACGTCCCCAAAAATACTCTAGTTGGAAGCTAGAGAATGGCAATTCCCCGCCAACAACTATCGTACGTTTGAAGAAATCAACGTACGCGATCCTTTGGAAATACTCTGTCAGACATTCGTCCATACACGTCATCCAGGAACAGGATGAACCGAAGGCACTCTCCTACTGCATCCAATATCGGAATCACCCCATGGATCAATAGCGAGAAGTCCTTGCAACCCGTAGATTCCAACTACGACAGAATCACAGCTTATCTCGGCTTGCCAGGCAGAGAATATTAGTGGTTCTTCCGTTTATGAAAATCAACGGTCTTCACAGCACCATTTCGACCATCTTCTGATATCTTCGCGTATTTGTTGGTCGGAATGGTTTTCAAATATAAATTCGATCCCGGTCTTTCCATACCAACAATCGTATTGGTCAGATTTGATAGTCGGTGTTTTAACTATCAAAATATATAGTGTTTCAAACATGACACTCCAATGAGTTCACTGATTCAGTATTTAGCATCACTTGGCCTTTGACAATCTAATTTCCTTTTTGTTAAATTAAAACTTCCAATTCTTTTAATATTTAACAATACGATATTTGAATAACTCTAATTTCAATTAACTAACATTCGACTTACTCTATTCGCTCGACTCTAGATCGCAGCGATCATAATGGTTACGCCTGATTCCCTCAGGAAACATCCGACCGCCGTAGGCTATCTGCAGCCCTGCGAATTACGCTAGCAGTCGTACGAAATGGCACTTAGCCGAATAATTATGTTTGGCTAATTCTATCTCGAATAACTATATTCAATTTCCTACTTTGAAATCTCATGTAAAATTCTCCTTTTTACTTGATCTCGTTTTCAAGTAACGTTAATGTAAAGTTAACGCTTTACACTTTAAATCTTACTTAAAACCTCTGGTTTATAATAAACCCTTTTATCGTAATCTCCTTTCACTTAATTCATATAATTGAGTACGTTTATTTCCTTTCGTCATTCAATTGGGTTGCATCTCACATTCGGTAACTTTTTAAATGAATTCCCATTTAAAAATATTTTCCTAAATTCCTCATTAATTAAAATAATAACTTATTTTAAACATTAACTACTTTAGTAGTAAATCCCTTTATCAACTAAATTAAATATTAAATCCCTTTTAAATCCTTATTTCAATTCAAACAATATTCATTTAACTATTTTAGTCAAAACACATTAACTTGATAAACAATTCTAATTCCAAACGGTCGATTTAATTAACTCAAAACTTGATTACCTCATTTACCGATTTCAACAATCCTTGCTTTAAATTAATTAAAAATATAATTAATTTAAATAAATTCTAATTATTTGTTTCTTTGCAAAACAAATTTTCAAGGTTTAACCATTTAATTCATTTCTTATTCTTCAACTGGTAAATCTGATTAACATCAGCATTTGCTTTGCAAAATGACTTCATAACAAATCAAAGTCTTAACAAATAAAATATTTATTTATTTCTCTTAAATAACTTTTATTCAAATAATATAATTCAAATCTAACTCTGGTTATAAAATAAATTTTATAACCTCAACTCTATCGATTCACCTGACGGTGAATCACTGTCTATAACTCGATTGGTTTTAAAGGCCATACTCTGCCAAACACTTAACCAATATCGCCCATTGGTTTAAACCAAACAGATGTTGAATATCCCGTCAATAATCAACCATCAAATCAATCACACAAACAGATTAGTTCATATATGATCATATGAAAATAAATAATACATTTGAGGAATCCGGTTGGATCCCTCCAACCTGTTCTTCCCTGTATTCAAAACGGTTATCACAAATCAGACTATTCAGTTTTGTTTAACTGATAAATTAAATGACGATCATTTAACATCAACCATAAGCAATTCAAACAATGCAACCATTTAAACACGTTTATAAATAAACATGACTAACCAAGGTGAGTCACCTTTATTGGGACAAATCGTTAAAAATAACGATTTGGTATTTCACTGAAATTAAACACAGTTTAATTTCATCTGTTCAATCAACAAACCAATGTATAACTAGCAAATAGGCAACCATCAGCAAGCAGAGCACACAAAATAAAAACACCCAATTTATATAAAATATAAAAAGGGTAACTGAGTGAGTTTAACTCACCTTGATTTGACTTTGTCGAACGGTTCGATTTCAATAAAATTAAACAGTCATTTAATTTTATTGAAAAATCCTGCTTCTTTGAATCACGTCCAAGGTTAGTTCCAGAATGCTCAGCTTTTCGTCACGATCATAACGCAAGTTGTTTTATCCAATCCTGTTTCTGTATGACACGGTTACCATTTTAATACGGTACTCACTTTAATCAATATTTTTAATATTTAATAAATTGTATCTAAAACCTTACTTAGGTTTTAAATAAAGCCACATACAAGCTAGGCTGACATTTTAAACAAGATTGGTCACTTTGAAATTTATACCAAGCTACGTTATACTATTTAAAAGTAATATAAATAAAATTAACTAATCATATTACAAATAAATTAACCTTTAAACTAAACATGTACTGATTACTTCTTTTAACTGCTTCGTTCAAAACATTATAACGTATTAATACTCTAAACGTGCATCAAGAGACTGGGTTCCCGCTTTTGAGTGATTTAGTGATTTACCCTTTTGATCCACTTTAAACTTTCAGTAAAGTAATTACGTTAAAACCCATTTATCTTCTTTTCTTCAACTGTTAGTGAACGATTCAACGTAATGTTTGATTTTTCATTTGCAGTATACATTTCTGCTCAGTCCAGCGCTGCTGGATGCAAAATGGAAGATGCATGTATACGTTCAAAACATTATATACGTTGGCCACATTATCTAATTAACTAAAATAAAACTTAATTAAAAATTTAAAACTGGGCCTTACCTTTCTTTTAACGGAACCCATTAACATAATCCGCTCACCCCCTTTAATCCACAGTCCTTTCTTCCTACAAACGTTCTCATTAAAATAATTAATAATTAAGCCTTAATTATAAATTTACTATGTTAAGCAACGTGCTTGCATTAAAACCAAACCACTGTTCATTACCTTGTGCCATTCGAAACCGTATGTTGTCTCCTTCCTGATGCACGAAACTCCTCCACTCCTTTGATTCCCTCACGTCCTCACCCATCTCCATTTACACAGAAGCTTCGAACTGCCTGCACGCAAGGAACCCAACTCCACAGCACCGTTCCCACATCATCCAGGCTACCCCACTGATACCATGCTCCATTCGGAACATGACTGTCGTACACGCTTGGGGAGCCGCATATGAAGCTCGCACCCCCTCCTGCTGTTGAGTCCAACCACCAGTTCGCATTTCCAAGTGGGTTGAAGGCTTCGTACCCGTTTACAGAAGGTTGTTACCTTTTTCTAAGGTGCGGTTTAAACATAGAAGGAGGTGGAGATCTGAAACATGAAGTGGAGCTCGCCTTTTTCTCTATATAAGGGAAAACTGTGGTTTTACTCTAAATAGAAAGAACTTGGGTGTTTCGCCATTACCGGGGAAGAGAGGATTGAATGGAGCGAGATATTTATACAGGAGAGTGAACGTGGTCGCGAAGTCGTTTAGTTTATAGGATTTCAGCAAAATGGTAGGATAGCTGTTTGATGGGGCGTGTCTCAGAACGTGGTCGGCAAGGCTTCATAAGTTTGGGACAGAAGTTTGTACGTCTGTCACTTGTTGTATGTATATATAGGAAACCAAAATGAATAAAATAATATTTGTGAAACTGCGCTACGAAGTAATTGATTAAAATCACTACAACAAATTTCTGTTTTTTGATAAAAAAGTCTATTCTTAGTGTAAAAAGGTATTCCGGATCCAATGGGACAAGTTTCGTCGCAATCCGAGGTCGTATGAAAATTTTTCCTTTATGAAACCAGAAATGAACACACGTTTAATTTTTCTACGATCACCAGATAAATCAAATCAACTCGAAACTGCGAACATTGACAATAACTTTTTGATACGAACCCAATGACACCAATTTCGTCGCATTCTGAGACTGTTGCCCCGGTAGGCTGTTTTTACCCCGAACCGCAATACCCCATTTAACACCAAATTTTCCCGTCTCTAAAAATAACAAACTATATACTTATTCTGACTCTAATCGACGATACGAACTCAACGGAACTGGTTTCTTGGCTTAATTCGATCGTCTGCTCCAGTTATATTCAAATATCCTTTTATTGAATTAATTACGCGCTATAGAAATTATACGGGCGTTTATGGCTATCCTGGCCACATACAACATCGGTTTTCCACGCAATTCACCACCGTACAATAATTTAGCGATACGGTTCTAACGAAACTGGTTTTGTCGAAATCTGAGTCCGTTTGCAAAACGGCCATTTTAAAGGCCTATAATTAAATAACGATTTTCCATAGCGGCTATTTCAAAATTTGATTTGGCCATAACTTATTATCTATAACACGGAATCTGGATTTTTCTCTTTCATATGAAAATTATCGTCAATACGGTCCCAACGTGTCTTGTTTCACAGAAATCCGACTTATATCGAATCCTGTATTCTCAATTGAAGTTCAAAACTCCAATTTACGAACTGCACGCCATTTTCAAGCTCGATTTATATTATATATAAATTATAACGTTCAACTTCGTTTTTAATAACGAATTAAATATTAAAATTCCATTAATATTTCCAATATAATAATTAAAACTAATTTAAATATTCAGATTCATATGGTCGGAAAACACGGGTCATTACAGATTTTTTCCAGCGGAACTAGGGTTCGCCGTGGGGAGGTGTAGGGTCATCAATGATCAATTTTGAGGTTGTATTTGGGTTTAGCGAGGTGTATAGCATCTGGGTGGTGATTTTGCGGGAGTTCGATGCTTTTTGGGTAATAAGGTGTACTGTTCATCATCGTGGAGGGCTGGAATCGCTTCAGGGTAGGGTGCATCGAACTGAATGTCTGGGGTATGGATTTGTAGCGATTTTGATGAGGAGTAAGATGGTATTATGTGTTTGAGTTTTAACGATGAGATGAGGGAGCATTTGGTTGGGAAAAACACGGCCATGGTTTCGATTTTTGAAGGAGCAGACTTCGGAGTTTTACTGGGAGGAGGAGAGAAGGCTTAGGCGGGTATGGGTTTTGATGGGCCGGAAGGAATAAGCCCAATGGAAAATAAGTTAAGTTTTATTCGATTTAAAATAGTATATGAAATTGTAAAAGCTATATCTTTCTCATATATTAACGGAATTCAGCGAAATAAGATCCGTCGGGATCGTGTGAACGGGAGCAACACAATGGGACTGACCGCGAGTCAATCCGAGCTCGTTACAATTTATGGCAAAATAAATTGTCCAATCTGAATCAACGACAATTATCGTTATTAACGATGATAGTCCAATGTGAGTAAAAACTCACTAACTCTCCTCAATTTATATTTTTATATAAATTGTATTTTATTTCTGTATTTGACTGCTAGTTATGTACTGTTAATTTGGACTGTTAAGTTGTATTTTTAAATTGGACTGTAGATTGGACTGTTAAATAATTGATTGAAAACGGTATGGATATATATATATATATCTACATATATATATATATATCGTTATTAAACGGTGATTTTGTTATCAGTGTATTTCATTAGAAATGCAAGTAATGTTATATACGTTGTTTAACATCGGTGGATGCAGGGAAACAGGTTGGAGGAATCCGGCTGGATTCCTCAACATTTATTATACTGTTATTTGTATATTGTGATATATACTGTGATATATAATCTGTTGTTGATTGTATATGTTTGGATGATATTGATCATTGACAGTTGGTTGTTTAAAAACAATAGAAAACACTGAAATGTAGAAAAGGGGATTTTCAATATTTATATTGAAAATGAATCTATTTATAAAATCGAAGGATTTTATAAAAGGATATTTATTTAGAAATATATAAATAAAATAAAGGAATGTTTATTTAGATTAAATAAATAGAATAAAGGATATTTAATTAGGGATTAAATAATTAGAGTTATAAAGGAAAATCTATTTAGGAAAATAAATAGATTATACAAAAGGAAATCTATTTAGGAAATAAATAGAAGTTAAAATAAATAGAAATAAAAGAAAAGTTAGTTAGTCGGATATAAATATTCGAATAAGTTAGTTAAGTGGTCAAACCAAGCTAGTCGAACCAAACTAGTCAAGCTAGTCGAACCAATCGAGTCAAGATGGTCGAGTCAAACCAACCGAGTCGAGCTGGTCGAGTCGAACCAATCGAGTCAAGCTGGTCAAGTTAGTCGAACCTGGTCAGTACAACCAAGCTGGTCAAGTTAGTCGAACCTGGTCAGTCGAGTCGAGTAAATCAAACTTAGTTAATCGAAAGGAGTTTATCGATTTAGTTAATCGATAGGAGTTAATTGATTTAGTCAATCGAGATGAGTTAATCAGTTTTAATGAATCGAGAGGAGTTAGTCGAATATGGTATTCGAACCAAATGGTCAAACCTGGTCGGTCGAACCAAGTAGTCAAGCCCAGTGGTCAAACCAAATGGGTCAGGTTAGCCAAACCTGGTCAGTCAAACCAAATGGGTCAGGTTAGTCAAACCTGGTCGGTCGAACCAAGTAAGTCGAGTTAAGTTAGTCAAGTTAGTCGAGCCTAGTTAATCGAATCGAATTTGGTCGAACCAAGTAAGTCGAGTTAAGTTAGTCAAGTTAGTCGAGCCTAGTTAATCAAATCGAATTGGTCAAACCAAGTAAGTTGAGTTAGTCGAGTCAAGTTAAGTTAGTCGAGTTAAGTTCGTCGAGTTAAAGTTATCGATGTTAGTTTCATCGAAAGGAGTTATAAATGTTAGTTTCATCGAAAGGAGTTATCGATGCTAGTTTCATCGAAGGGGGTTATCGATTATAGTTTAATCGAAGTGAGATTTTCAAATATGGGATATTTGAAAAGGAAGAGTTATCGAATATTAGTTATTCGAAGAGAGATTATCGAATATCGTTTATTCGAGAAGGAGTTAATCGAATATAGGTTATTCGAAGAAGAGTTAATCAAATAGAGATTTCTCGAAGAGAGTTAATCGGCAAATTCGATTATATCGAATTCAGGAAAGTACTTATACCTTCCAGTGTTTAAATAGAGATTTATTTATTTATAAATAAATAAGTGTTAGGTTAATTATTCACTAATAAGAATAGAAGTTATAATTAAAGTTAGATAATTCGAAAGTAGGGATTATAACGTTATCGTTATAACCAACGTTTTAAATATAGAAGTGGACTAGTAAAATTGAATCCGAGAAAGGCGTAAAGAAGTTGGTAAAGATTAAAGGATAAACTTTGACCATTTCGAAGTTATAACGTTGTTCAGTTAAGGTCTGAGAGGTAATTATACCCCAACTTGAGTGACTTCCTTCTTAACTAAGAAATGGTAAGGTTTGATCGTAAAGGAGTTTTGGAAATGTTTTCCAAACAAGAATCAGAAATGTTTTCTGATAAAAGAAAATAAGAATTTAGAATATAGGGAAACAGGAGATAAGTAAATAAATGAATTAAAGAGATTAATGTTAAATGATTTTTGATCGATATAATTTCCATCTGGAAATAATATCATTGTTTGCACACTTGTTTTTCTTTGATAGTTAACTCACAGACTATCGAAGTTTTGACCATTTTAACGTTGTTAATATGGAGAGACCGGTTGGATTTTATCCAAAGAACCACTCTGTATTGGCATAAGCGTCGCGAATCATATATGCCAAAGATAATTGAAGACGGAGTAAAATGCAAGGGCTATCCTGTTTACAGAATAGTGCCTTCGGTTTGTCCAGTCCCAGGACAACTTGTATGGACGAAGGTCTGACAGAGTATATCCAATGGATCGCGTAAGTTGTTCTGTTCAAACGTATTCACGTTTGGTGGCGGAGGAATTCGTTTCTCTTAGCTGTATACCCGTGTTATTTTTGGATAAGTCAAATTTGTGATTTGGCGGGTATGACGATGTGACATTTTAAGTAAATGAAGATGGATGTCTGACAGAGTATTTCCAGAAAGGTCACGTACATTGATTTCTTCAACCGTATCAAGAGTGGAAGCGGAGAAGGAAACTTCTTTTAGCTAACACGTAATGTATTGTTGTAGACATCAATTAGTGATTTTCGATGGATCTGACAATGTGGCATTCGAAGTGAATCTATTGTGATGATAAAGCGTAGCTTCTAGCCTCACATCCGGTAAATGACAGAAATCGGGCAGGCAGCATGGCTAAGTCGGTCGCACCGAAGTAGGGTGTATAATCACCTATCTAGTGAATATTCATTTGTTTCTTAAATCTATCAATGCTGTCCCATATATATATACGGGAACGGTTGCCAATCCCAACCGTTGGTGATGTACATTCGATACACTCAAGCGAAATGAGTGGTCGGTCATGTGTGGCTGAGTTGCAAGATGTTCTTGTTGAACTCCAGTGTATTGTTCCTAGAGTACACTGATCGGAAGGTGGTTCCATACCTTGTCATAGTTGGGAATCCAATCATCCAATACGAGCTTGCGATTTTGATTGTATACTATATATGTAGTAACGTGAGATGCAAGTGTTTCTGCTAGATTGATATTTATTTGTACTTAGACATTATTATAATATCAGAATGATATTGCTTTGAAAAGTTATTTGGATTCTCATAAGGGAAAAACCCGTTCCGTATTCACGGCGTGGTCTTATGAGATATCATATACCTGTTTAAATGATTTGAGTTTATTCACACCAGTCCCATGACTGACCCGGAGTTTATTTGTTGTTTTCCCTAAACTCTTGGGTGCCTAAATTTGTACGGGCAGTCAAGTAGTCGGGATTTTACAGATACACTTGGAGAGCTTGGAGCAGGAGGCTTCAGGATTCTATAGCTATTATTATTTCCGTTGTTGTTGTAAGTGTTGTACTCTGATAAGTGATATTGTATACATATACTGATGTTATTTCAAAGATATGTTATGTTATATTTTATTCGTTCCGCTGTGAGATTCGTGTTTACTCTGATGATGATGTTCTTCTTCTTCTTCTATTCTATAAGTTCTATCTTATCTATTCTCACCTTCTAATTTCTTTCATTAATTACCGGGATTTTTCGATGTTTTGGTTATCGACGTCGAGCTTACGTCGGTAACCAAAGTCGCCGAAAATCCGGGTCACTACAGTTGGTATCAGAGCGAGGTTTAGAATTGCTTGGCTCTGTGGCGTGACTCAGTAGAGATAGGATTAGTAATACCCTAGATTGAGTTTGAGTGTATATATACGAGTGCGTATTTGTATTTGATATAAAAATGGTTTTATATTATGGAGATTCATTGGCTGAGTTGTTTATGAGTTCTGGTCGATCAGTTTGATCCACTGTATCGGTAGGAGTAAATAAACACTTGAATACGATGGACCGACACAGTATGGATATGTGATATATTATCATATATTAGATATATTGGTTGTAATTATAATCGAATAAGATTATAAAGTGAAATGGTTATATATAACTAATCAAAATCATATAAGTAAAGTATATGAAATAAGATGAATTAAACATGAATTTAAATCAGATTTGGAATTAAAATAAGGAAATTTTAAGTTCCTGGGAGATTTTGAGATATTTTCAAAATGGATGTATTTAGTAAGGGTTTTGAAATGATATAGTATTGAAATCACTTGTGTCGCTGGAAAATAATTCCAATGATGACTGCGCAGTATCATCAGTGTGATTTTCGAGTTCTAAGTGGTGGATTACTACCAGAGATTTTGATTTGAATTGTTTTGAGAAAACAAGTTGTTTAGAAAATTCAAAGGTTTTGAATTGGCAGTATAATTTCAAATTGATTTGAAATAAAACCGGGAATTTAAGTTCTAGAAATTAAAATTTAACTAATGAAGTTAAATAAAATGTGATGGTAAAAATAAATTGAAATTTAACTTGAACTGATTTAAATAGAATTGAATTGGATTAGAGAAGAATCTGTTATGGAATTGGGTTAATGAGTTAAGAATTTGAAATTTGATATTCGGGTTCGAATGAAAATTCGATTTGGTTTTGAGGATATGTACTGATTGGAATTTGATGGAAATAACACTGGTATATGCTGAGTTGATAGCATGTGGAAGTAATAGAGTTGATATTCCCGACAAAAAGGTACCAGTTTATATTATATATGGATATGAGTTTTATGAGCCGAATTGGCAAGCCGCTTGGCTGTTTGATTTTCTTTTGGGTTAAAGAAGGCCCAGAGAGGCGAGTTGGAGTTTGAGATATTGACCAGTACAAAGGAGGTGCTGGCAAAAATTTTCGAAAAGTTAAGGTGTTAGAAATTTTTTAGAATTTTTGAAAATTTAGTTAGTCGGAATAAATTAATATTTTAGTCGATATTAATTGGTTCAGTTGAAACCGGAGACAAGAGGTAAACAGATAAATTTTTACCCAGAAGATAGGGTCATCCCCTAGCTTAGCAATTTCGAGGACGAAATTTTATTAAGGGGGGAAGATTGTAGTAACCCACATTTTTAGCTGTTGAACAATTTATTTATTTAATTATTAAATATCGATTTATCGATAGCGAGAACGTGAATTAAATAATATTGAATATTTAATTAAGATTTATAATGAATAATAAATTGTAAATATCGAAATAGTCGGAAATAGTGAAATTCACAATATCGTGTGAATTGAATAACATACGAGATTTGGTGGAGTTTCGATTCGAAATATAATAACGATTATATTGAATCAACGACAGTTGAACGTATAGTTTATAATATATTTATAAACGAGCTCGAAATGGCGCTGCAGTTCGTAAATTGGCGATTCGAACTTCAACTGAATATACAGGATTCGTTTTAAATCGGATTTCTGTGAAACAAGAAACGTGTGGAGCTGGTGGAGTATATCTTTCTAGTGGAAGAGAAAAATCGGGATTTCTTCGTGTAGATTTTGATGTACGTCCAAATCAAATTTCAGAAAAGTCGCTGTGGAATTCTTTTATAATTTGCGACGCTTTATATACGTTATAAATCGATTTTTTCGATACGAACTGAATATCGATCAAATCGGAATTCTGAAAATCAAGTCATAAATTCTGGCAGGATATTCTGGAGCCGTACGACATCATCTGCGAATATATATGAGAATAAAAATTTATTAATATTTAATTTAATAATATTTAAATATATTTATATATTTAAAAGGTCAGTTCAGCGCTTGAAAAATAGCCAGTTTTTCATACAACCTCAGAATTCGACGAAACCAGTTTTGTTGGATCCGTAACATCAAATTATTGTTAGATTCCAAGTTCCGTGATTTTTAGAGTCACTGTGTGGCCGTACGGATTTTTAGAGTGAAAAATAGTCAATTTTTGACGGTTAAAAATACGCTGTGTGAGCAAACGGAGTCAGAATTCGACGAAACCAGTTTTGTTGGGTCCGTAATGTCAAAATGTAGGTATATGTCAATTTTCATGATTTCTAGATATCATGAGTGGTCACAGGAATTTTTAAGGACAGATGTAAACAGCGTTTGCTTAAAAATAAAATAAAATAATCGAATAAAAAATTTATAAAATCCTACCTATATAATACCTCATCCTTCACTCAACCCTAACCCTCATTTTCTACTATCAAAAACATGCGCCGCCACTCAAACAAAATCCTACAGTGAAAATTCCTCCTTTTAAAATCATTTTAAAAACCAAAGCAAATCCTATAAATTAGGAAACGTATGTAGATGGATTCAGCGTTGAAGGAGCTTCAGGTTGATGCCTGTTTTGAGATGTGCGACGCGAGCCTGGGTTGCTCGATTTTTTCCAGCGGAACTAGGGTTCGCCCTGGGGAGGTGTAGGGTCATCAATGATCAATTTTGAGGTTGTATTTGGGTTTAGCGAGGTGTATAGCATCTGGGTGGTGATTTTGAGGGAGTTCGATGCTTTTTGGGTAATAAGGTGTACTGTTCATCATCGTGGAGGGCTGGAATCGCTTCAGGGTAGGGTGCATCGAACTGAATGTCTGGGGTATGGATTTGTAGCGATTTTGATGAGGAGTAAGATGGTATTATGTGTTTGAGTTTTAACGATGAGATGGGGGAGCATTTGGTTGGGAAAAACACGGCCATGGTTTCGATTTTTGAAGGAGCAGACTTCGGAGTTTTACTGGGAGGAGGAGCGAAGGCTTAGGCGGGTATGGGTTTTGATGGGCCGGAAGGAATAAGCCCAATGGAAAATAAGTTAAGTTTTATTCGATTTAAAATAGTATATGAAATTGTAAAAGCTATATCTTTCTCATATGTTAACGGAATTCAGCGAAATAAGATCCGTCGGGATCGTGTGGACGGGAGCAACACAATGGGACTGACCACGAGTCAATCCGAGCTCGTTACAATTTATGGCAAAATAAATTGTCCAATCTGAATCAACGACAATTATCGTTATTAACGATGATAGTCCAATGTGAGTAAAAACTCACTAACTCTCCTCAATTTATATTTTTATATAAATTGTATTTTATTTCTGTATTTGACTGCTAGTTATGTACTGTTAATTTGGACTGTTAAGTTGTATTTTTAAATTGGACTGTAGATTAGACTGTTAAATAATTGATTGAAAACAGTATGGATATATATATGTCTACATATATATATATATATATATCGTTATTAAACGGTGATTTTGTTATCAGTGTATTTCATTAGAAATGCAAGTAATGTTATATACGTTGTTTAACATCGGTGGATGCAGGGAAACAGGTTGGAGGAATCCGGCTGGATTCCTCAACATTTATTTTACTGTTATTTGTATATTGTGATATATACTGTGATATATAATCTGTTGTTGATTGTATATGTTTGGACGATATTGATCATTGACAGTTGGTTGTTTAAAAACAATAGAAAACACTGAAATGTAGAAAAGGGGATTTTCAATATTTATATTGAAAATGAATCTATTTATAAAATCGAAGGATTTTATAAAAGGATATTTATTTAGAAATAAATAAATAAAATAAAGGAATGTTTATTTAGATTAAATAAATAGAATAAAGGATATTTAATTAGGGATTAAATAATTAGAGTTATAAAGGAAAATCTATTTAGGAAAATAAATAGATTATACAAAAGGAAATCTATTTAGGAAATAAATAGAAGTTAAAATAAATAGAAATAAAAGAAAAGTTAGTTAGTCGGATATAAATATTCGAATCAAGTTAGTTAAGTGGTCAAACCAAGCTAGTCGAACCAAACTAGTCAAGCTAGTCGAACCAATCGAGTCAAGATGGTCGAGTCAAACCAACCGAGTCGAGCTGGTCGAGTCGAACCAATCGAGTCAAGCTGGTCAAGTTAGTCGAACCTGGTCAGTACAACCAAGCTGGTCAAGTTAGTCGAACCTGGTCAGTCGAGTCGAGTAAATCAAACTTAGTTAATCGAAAGGAGTTTATCGATTTAGTTAATCGATAGGAGTTAATTGATTTAGTCAATCGAGATGAGTTAATCGGTTTTAATGAATCGAGAGGAGTTAGTCGAATATGGTATTCGAACCAAATGGTCAAACCTGGTCGGTCGAACCAAGTAGTCAAGCCCAGTGGTCAAACCAAATGGGTCAGGTTAGCCAAACCTGGTCAGTCAAACCAAATGGGTCAGGTTAGTCAAACCTGGTCGGTCGAACCAAGTAAGTCGAGTTAAGTTAGTCAAGTTAGTCGAGCCTAGTTAATCGAATCGAATTTGGTCGAACCAAGTAAGTCGAGTCAAGTTAGTCAAGTTAGTCGAGCCTAGTTAATCAAATCGAATTGGTCAAACCAAGTAAGTCGAGTTAGTCGAGTCAAGTTAAGTTAGTCGAGTTAAGTTCGTCGAGTTAAAGTTATCGATGTTAGTTTCATCGAAAGGAGTTATAAATGTTAGTTTCATCGAAAGGAGTTATCGATGCTAGTTTCATCGAAGGGGGTTATCGATTATAGTTTAATCGAAGTGAGATTTTCAAATATGGGATATTTGAAAAGGAAGAGTTATCGAATATTAGTTATTCGAAGAGAGATTATCGAATATCGTTTATTCGAGAAGGAGTTAATCGAATATAGGTTATTCGAAGAAGAGTTAATCAAATAGAGATTTCTCGAAGAGAGTTAATCGGCAAATTCGATTATATCGAATTCGGGAAAGTACTTATACCTTCCAGTGTTTAAATAGAGATTTATTTATTTATAAATAAATAAGTGTTAGGTTAATTATTCACTAATAAGAATAGAAGTTATAATTAAAGTTAGATAATTCGAAAGTAGGGATTATAACGTTATCGTTATAACCAACGTTTTAAATATAGAAGTGGACTAGTAAAATTGAATCCGAGAAAGGCGTAAAGAAGTTGGTAAAGATTAAAGGATAAACTTTGACCATTTCGAAGTTATAACGTTGTTCAGTTAAGGTCTGAGAGGTAATTATACCCCAACTTGAGTGACTTCCTTCTTAACTAAGAAATGGTAAGGTTTGATCGTAAAGGAGTTTTGGAAATGTTTTCCAAACAAGAATCAGAAATGTTTTCTGATAAAAGAAAATAAGAATTTAGAATATAGGGAAACAGGAGATAAGTAAATAAATGAATTAAAGAGATTAATGTTAAATGATTTTTGATCGATATAATTTCCATCTGGAAATAATATCATTGTTTGCACACTTGTTTTTCTTTGATAGTTAACTCACAGACTATCGAAGTTTTGACCATTTTAACGTTGTTAATATGGAGAGACCGGTTGGATTTTATCCAAAGAACCACTCTGTATTGGCATAAGCGTCGCGAATCATATATGCCAAAGATAATTGAAGACGGAGTAAAATGCAAGGGCTATCCTATTTACAGAATAGTGCCTTCGGTTTGTCCAGTCCCAGGACAACTTGTATGGACGAAGATCTGACAGAGTATATCCAATGGATCGCGTAAGTTGATCTGTTCAAACGTATTCACGTTTGGCGGCGGAGGAATTCGTTTCTCTTAGCTGTATACCCGTGTTATTTTTGGATAAGTCAAATTTGTGATTTGGCGGGTATGACGATGTGACATTTTAAGTAAATGAAGATGGATGTCTGACAGAGTATTTCCAGAAAGGTCACGTACATTGATTTCTTCAACCATATCAAGAGTGGAAGCGGAGAAGGAAACTTCTTTTAGCTAACACGTAATGTATTGTTGTAGACGTCAATTAGTGATTTTCGATGGATCTGACAATGTGGCATTCGAAGTGAATCTATTGTGATGATAAAGCGTAGCTTCTAGCCTCACATCCGGTAAATGACAGAAATCGGGCAGGCAGCATGGCTAAGTCGGTCGCACCGAAGTAGGGTGTATAATCACCTATCTAGTGAATATTCATTTGTTTCTTAAATCTATCAATGCTGTCCCATATATATATATACGGGAACGGTTGCTGATCCCAACCGTTGGTGATGTACATTCGATACACTCAAGCGAAATGAGTGGTCGGTCATGTGTGGCTGAGTTGCAAGATGTTCTTGTTGAACTCCAGTGTATTGTTCCTAGAGTACACTCATCGGAAGGTGGTTCCATACCTTGTCATAGTTGGGAATCCAATCATCCAATACGAGCTTGCGATTTTGATTGTATACTATATATGTAGTAACGTGAGATGCAAGGGTTTCTGCTAGATTGATATTTATTTGTACTTAGACATTATTATAATATCAGAATGATATTGCTTTGAAAAGTTATTTGGATTCTCATAAGGGAAAAACCCGTTCCGTATTCACGGCGTGGTCTTATGAGATATCATATACCTGTTTAAATGATTTGAGTTTATTCACACCAGTCCCATGACTGACCCGGAGTTTATTTTGTTGTTTTCCCTAAACTCTTGGATGCCTAAATTTGTACGGGCAGTCAAGTAGTCGGGATTTTACAGATACACTTGGAGAGCTTGGAGCAGGAGGCTTCAGGATTCTATAGCTATTATTATTTCCGCTGTTGTTGTAAGTGTTGTACTCTGATAAGTGATATTGTATACATATACTGATGTTACTTCAAAGATATGTTATGTTATATTTTATTCGTTCCGCTGTGAGATTCGTGTTTACTCTGATGATGATGTTCTTCTTCTTCTTCTATTCTATAAGTTCTATCTTATCTATTCTCACCTTCTAATTTCTTTCATTAATTACCGGGATTTTTCGATGTTTTGGTTATCGACGTCGAGCTTACGTCGATAACCAAAGTCGCCGAAAATCCGGGTCACTACATAAGACTTCTCCAAGATAGCGACACCGTTGACTCAGTTGACCAAGAAGAATCAAGCTTTCGTCTGGGACAAAAGGTGCGAGAATGCATTCAAGGGTCTAAAAGAGAGGTTGACGTGTGCGCCAATATTAGTCATTCCTAAAGGGAATGAAGAGATGATGGTATATACGGATGCCTGTGGTACCGGACTATGTTTTGTATTGATGCAAGGATGTAGGGTTGTAGCTTATGCAAGTCGGCAACTAAAACCCCACAAGAGAAGATATCCTACCCATGATTTGGAATTGGCAGGGATCGTATTCGCATTGATGATGTGGAGACATTATCTCTTGGGAGAAAGATTCGAGTTGTTTACTGATCATAAGTCGCTAAAGTATCTTTTCCCCCAGAAGGATTTAAATATCCGTCAGCAGAGATGGTTAGAATTTTTGGCTTCATATGATTTTGATATCGCATATGCGCTAGGAAAGGGCAATGCGGTAGCTGATGCCTTAAGTAGAAGACATGCCAGTCTAGGGGATATGTTTCTGGAATGGAAGCAACTGGAATATATCGCGGGATATGAATTCAGGCCTAAGTGCGAATTGGATCCAGAAATGTTAGCAAGTTTGACGATCAGACCCACTTTAATTGAGCGGGTTGGTTCCAGTCAGAAGGACAATCCTAATCTATTAGAAATCATCTCCAAGTTAGAGATGGAAAACGATGAGGAGATGAACAAGTATGGGCTTGATCGAGAAGGACGGCTTCGAAAGGATGGGAAACTAGTTGTGCCCAATGTCAATGGCTTGAGAGATGAAGTGCTTAGAGAATGTCAT
This sequence comes from Allium sativum, assembly GCA_030737875.1. Lineage (NCBI taxonomy): Eukaryota > Viridiplantae > Streptophyta > Magnoliopsida > Asparagales > Amaryllidaceae > Allium > Allium sativum. Next base: position 740,615,911 of record CM060909.1, on the reverse strand, counting down.
CACTCAAAACTGACCATACATCTCGGTGGTAACAAGATGTATCAAGACATGAAGCAGACTTACTACTGGGAAGGGATGTAGAGAGACGTTGGGAAGTTCATATCCAAGTGCATAAATTGCCAAGTAGTTAAAGCCGAGCAAAAGAAGCCAAGTGGTTTGTTACAACCATTAGAGATTCCAGAATGGAAATGGGAGCAAGTATCAATGGATTTCATTAATGGGTTACCAAGGACTAGATCGAGCCACGATAGAATTTGGGTGATTGTAAACAGATTGACCAAGAGTGCAAGGTTCATACCAATCAAATCGAATAGAACAACAGCTAAGTTAGCAGAACTATATATAAAGTGGGTAGTGAGATTTCATGGAGTACCTAAAAGCATTGTGGGTGACCGAGACCCGTTGTTTAGTAGTGGGTTTTGGAAGAGCTTACAAGAGGCTCTAGGGTCAAAATTATATCTCAGTACTGCGTATCATCCTCAAACTGATGGTCAAACAAAGAGGGTGAATCGTATATTAGAAGATCTCTTGAGAGCTTGCATATTGGATTTTGGTGGATCATGGGATGACCATTTGCATCTAGTAGAGTTTGCATATAATAATAGTTATCAATCCGGTATTGGTATGGCTCCATTTGAAGCTTTGTACGGAAGACCGTGCAACTCACCGCCATGTTGGTTAGAAACTGGTGAGAAGTTTGTGCTTGGACCAGATGTGATAAGAGAAACTTCAGACAAGATTAAGATCATTCAACGACGAATGAAGGCTGCCCAAGATAGGAAGAAGAGTTATGCTGATAAGAGGCGAAAGGATTTGAAATTCTCCATTAGCGACCAAGTATTTGTCAAGATCTCTCCATTAAAGAATGTTATTCGATTTGGAAGGAGAGGAAAGCTGGCACCAAGATTTGTTGGTCCATTCCCAATCCTCGAGCAAGTTGGGAATTTGGCATATAAAGTTGAATTACCAGAGAAGATGGCAGGAGTTCATAACGTATTTCATGTTTCCAAGTTAAGGAAATTCGTGCACGACTCCGATATGACTATTTCACCTGATTAGTTGGATGATATCGAAGTAGAACCCGAGGCGGTTGGGAACCATAAGCAAATTCGTATTGTCAAGCATGATATGAAGCAACATCGAAGGAAAGAGGTGAATCTAGTCAAAGTTCAGTGGGGCGAGAATGAGAATGACTGTACTTGGGAGACAGAGGAGAGCATTAGGAAGACGTATCCAGAACTCTTTGTCTAGTAAGATTTTAATTGCGACATAATTATCCGCATGCTAGGATAGACTTGTTTGTTTTTGTATGTTTGGTTGTTGTGAATGGTTGATAGGCATGTGGGATCCTTTGCTTGTTTCTTAGTTAAGTAATTTCGGGGGCGAAATTTCTTAACGAAATGGGGGAGGGGGGGGGGGGGGGGGGGAGAGAATGTAACGACCCGCATTCTACGCATCAAATGATCATAGAATATTTATTTGTTTCTCATACGAAGTCATATGGTTATGTAACTTTGGGTAACGACTATTGGGGTTATTCCCCATGTTCATGATTTTTTCCTATTTTTATATGACCGTTTTGCCGCTAACTGATCTTGTTTCGGCCATAAATTTTGATTGGTAAGGGAGTTTGATCTGAAATCACTTTCATTGGATACGGATGATGGTTTACTTTTCTGTAGAGTGGTCATATTAGCCAAACGGACTTACCGTTTGGGAGATATGGCAGAAACAAGGTTTAGTAGGTGAAAAATAGCTTAACCGGGCCTAATTAGGGTGATTAGCAAGAGGGCCCATAACCCATTTCGGGATTAGGGTTATGGAGAGGCTGAGACCAGTTAGGAAACGAATTTTATTTCATTTCTCAGCTGCCTAAAACATTTCTCTAACCCTAGCCATGGCCTATACCTTCTAATTTCATCCCAAATCGTTTTCTAATTGAAGATTAAGCCAAGCTACGTCAAATCAAGGGGAAATAACACCAAATCAGAGTATGAGCTGCTGTGTTGCTAAGAATTCAACCCAAAACATGTAATATTTCAGATCTATAGTTTGTGGCCAAGGTGAGTGATTTACATCGTTTTTCATTAATTACGGCTAATTAGGGGTGACTAGTGGTAATTAGCGAAATTATACATAATTACATTTTAGAAAAAATTGTAAAATTCTAAAATATTACTTTAGGGCTCTGTTATAAATTTGGGTTAATTTGGATAAGTTTTGCTAATCCTATCATTAGTTGTGCTTAAACATGATTAAGAGAAAAAACATGGGTTTTGGGTATGTTTGATCCATATTAACATGATTATTTGTTGTCTTGGTGTTTATGACTGATTATACATGTTGCTATGACTATTTGGAATGTTTTGTGGTTGTTTAGAGCAGTTAGAATGGTCGAAAACGCCATCATATGGCGTAAATAGCTAGCTGGAAAGAATTGTAGGAAATTGGTCATACCCATTCATGAAGCACACCCCGATCGTGAGGACGATCATGAACCCTCACACCACGACCATGAGGAAGATGGTGAATCCTCACACCCCGATCGTGAGGATGATCACGAACCCCACACCCCGACCATGAGGAAGATGGCGAACCCCACACCCCGACCGTGAGGATGATCACGAACCCCACACCCCGACCATGAGGAAGATGGCGAACCCTCACACCGTGAGGAATAGCATGAACCACCTAGATGTTGCCCGAGCCGAATCGGTCACCACGACCTGGAGGAGGCAGACCACGAGCCGCGAACCGATGTTGAAGCCTGATGTCACGAGACACGAGCTAAAGTAGGGACCACGAGCCGATGACCGGGGGAAATCCCGATCCAATCTTTGAGTCAGGACAGCGAACAAACCGAATTGAAGAATCACGAACGGAGTTGATGACCAAAACCTGAGATGCAAAGGTAGTCCAAATGGAAAGCTTGTACTCAGGATCCAGATAGGAACCAACGAGTTAACTTCGTGATTTGGCTTTGCTGCGAGACGTGTGCTAAGGAGTTGTCGACGTCCATAGCTTTGATTCACCACCAAGAGACGATTGTTAGGCTATGGGTCAGTGCAGTGGGGTAGTCATTACTCCATGGGGAAGAGTGATCGTAGCACGGCTATGAGCCAGCGTAGTGGAGTCGTCATGACTTCATGAGGAAGAGTGGACATAGAAGGACTAGTAGCTATGGATCAGTGCAGTGGAGTCGCCATGACTCCATGGGGCAGAGTGATCATAGCAAGGATTTGGGTGATCAAAGCAGTGGATATTGTATGCTTTACGCATTGAGTGAGAGATGTGAGGATGGTTGCTATGCTTGATTGTTTGCCATCTATTTGACATGCACACCCCCTCCCCCGTTATCTCGCACCTTATGTTAGTGTTACCTTAGAGTACTGTACATCTTGTTATGCTGACTCTTTGGTTACAGGTCCAGGTTCAGGTATGGTTTAGTATACCTGTTATTGTTCAGTTTTTGCTGCTTATCACTCATACCAGAATTTTGTCTGACCCAGAGTTTTATGTCTCTTCTTATTACTCTGGGTGCTCTTAAACGGGCAGACTAAAGACAGGTTAGCTGGTTGTGCACGAGTAGCTGTCCGAGGAAAAGCAGGAGGCTTACACATATTATTCCTATATATTCTCCCTGTGTCGCAGCTGGTCACTACTTTGGGCATTAGCAGTGTACCTTCCGTATTTTTCTTTAGAGACAATTTTCAAAAGTTGTAATAACGATGATGTGGAACATAAGCTGTATTTGGATTTTCCGCTGCTATGATGTTTAGTTTTCAGTTTATGCACTGTCTCGTCTGTTTTATGTCAAAGTATGTTATTATTAAATTTTATTCCATGCGCTGTGAGATATACTACAGGTTCCTTTGTTGGTTAATAGCATCATATCCCTTTTCTCTTGACAACTGTCCCGTGCTGGTTGGACATCGGTATGGCGCATTTCAGGGAAATGTCGGCTGGTGCGGGACGGGCCGTCACAATTATACAATAATGCTAAAATATTTGTACATTCCAAACTCAATTTACATTAAATAAGAATCTAATTCAAATCTAAAATAGAATAGAATAAAATAACTTCTCAAGTTAAATCAGACTCAATTTAAATTTTCTCATCAATGCATTTCCATTAATTTAAAAATATTACAATCGCTAAAATTTACAAACAAATTTAGATTTAATAGTTGATTTTAAATTCACCCTTATAAAAGTCAAATCAAAACCAAGTTAAATAAACAAGATTTCAAATTATAAATAAAATTATTTCCTAAAATACCTAATCAAATAATATCATATTTTTAAAATGTTAAAAATCTTGGTTCGTTACATTTTTAAAAGAAAGGATAATCGTAAGACCGAACCACACATAAACACAGAAGATTTTTATCTAACAATAACCCATAACATTCTTTAAAACAATATTATTCTGATATTATAATAGTGTCTAAATCAAGTAAACAACAATCTAGCAGAGCGCTTACATCTCACGCTCTACATATACAATATACAATCAAAACTACGGGCTCTTTTTAGAGAATGGATTTCCAGCTATGACAATGTGTGTAACTACCTACTAATCAGTGTAAGCTAGAGAGGATACACTGGATTTCAACAAGAACATCTTTTAACTCATCCACGCATGACCGACCATTCATTTAGCTTTAAAGTTTCGAATATATTGTCACCTTACGGTTGGTATACCAACATAACTATCGCCAGGTGATACAGAAGCGAAAGAAGAACAAAATGAATATTCCTTAGATGGTGACAATATTCCCTAATTGGGAGCGACCGACTTAGCCATGCCGCCTGCCCGATTTTTGTCATTTCCCGGTTGATGAGGCTTGAGGTCATAATGTATCTTTTAGCAGATCACACCTTCATTTACTTTGAATTCCACATCGTCATACACGCTAAATCACAAATTGATTTCTGCAAAAATACCATGGTATAAAGCTAAGAGAAATGAATTCCTCCGCCACCAACATAAATACGTTTGAAAAGATCAACTTGCACGACCTATTAGAAATACTCTATTAGAAATTTGTCCCTATGAGTTATCCTGGGATTGGACAAACCGAAGGCACCATCCTGTAAATCCATCTTAGGCAATTTCTACCTAAGATCGCCTTATAAGCCCTTACATAAACTCTATCTTCAATTTTCTTCATCATACATGATTTACAACGCTATGCCCATACGGAGTGGTTTTCAAATAATAAATCTGATCTCGGTCTCTCGGTATTGACAACGAAAATGGTCAAAAATTTTGATAGCTGATTATTTAACTATCAAGGGAATACATCCATACAAACAACGATCTTATTTCCAAATGGAAATTATATCGATCAACCATCAATCAATATTGAGCCCCTTTAAATTAATTTATCATTCATTTATTCATTTCACCATTTTTTTCAAAGTCTTTTCCCAAATATTTGTCACATCATATAATGAAATATATGAAAATCAACAATAAAATTATTAAGGAATCCAGCTGGATTCCTCCAACCTTCTTCCATGCATCCGCAGATGTTAATCAATATAAATAAACACTTTTTTCATATTAATATGAGATATTGAAATAAATAGAATCAGTCTTTAACCGAAAATTTTAGATATATAACTACATATATTGTTTCAACCAATTTATTTGCAATTCATCCGAACAACCATCACACAGCAATCAAATATCATTTATAAATTCTAAAATATGATTACAATATTAAAAAACTGGATAGAGTTAGTGAGTTTACTCACCTTGGTCGTAAATCGTTGAATAAAGATTAACGTCGGTTGATTTAATCAGACGTTTTAATTTGTCTAAAATCCAAATGAGCTCCAAATGGCTCCAAACCAGCTTCATCTTGTAGCCTACGATCGTACGATCCCAACGAATCTAAATTTGCGCAAATCTGATAATGTATGTACCTGATATTGAAAATACAAGTTTATATATTCATTTAATTTAAAATAAACTAAATTTATTTAGAAAACCGGGCCTTAATAAAAAAATCCGGCTCATACTTAGAAACCCAAAGCTACAAAGTCTTCTTCCTCAAAATAACCGCGAGCACCTGTTAATAACACTTTACTTCGAAAATTTCATAGCTTTTAATCCTTACCATTTCTTCATGTTACTATATTTTTTTTTAAATATAATGGGCCTCACCATTAACTTTATCGGCCCATCCACGTTTGTATAAACCTAGGCCTGCTTCCTTAAAACCATGCTACAGTCTTTCTTCCTAGATTTTTAATCCCACTGCTCCATCATGTATAAAACACTATTGCCGAAAAATAAAAATAATCAAATTCCCTCACCTCTCCACCATATCGCATGAAACCATCACCCACCGCATCTCGTACGTGAGCTCTACCCGACTGTCTCCTTCATCTCCAACTCGAAATTTCCGTTGTCGACACGATTTACAACATCTAACCATGCTACAATAAATGGTGCGGTTCATATATGCATGGTTCTTCACCAAAATGTGCACGTAGGTGCTGCTCGATCTCGGAAACCCAGAAACGAACCTCGTTTCAACCAGTGATGCTTCAATTCTCTTCATGATTTAACCATACCTATTATAGACCTCACGCTGGTTTACAACATCGAATAAAATACGTATTGAACTCTTCGAAACTTATGTGGGGTATAACGCATGTTGTTTTGGGATATTTGGTAGGGTATTGGATTTATTATAAATTTAGGAAGCCATGAAGATACACAGCTCCAATTTTTTTCCTGCGTTTTGGAAGGGAAGAAACGAATGCTTGGCTTTGTATTTATATAATTTCAACACCTTAGCAAGCACGTATATAGGTTATAGGATGTAGCTTTTAAAAAGGGGTAGCCATGTACTAAACGCATTTTAGTTTTAGGGTATATAGGTCTGCTTCTCTATTTTAGTCTCTACATGAAAATAGGGCAGAGTAGTCTGCGTTGAAAGGTAGGTAGCATGTGCAACTTGTCAGCTTGGGAGTTAAGACATATATATATATATATTAATTATTTGTTAGAAGCCTGTAGGTGTCTTAAGTTTGTAAAACAAGCTCAGCTACTCTACATTAAGTGATCTTGTTTATAGAGTTTGAAAAGCTTGGACATCACGTAGTTGTAGCTGTAGAATAGGTAGCCTGAGTCTTCACTTTATGTTTGTTGGATTTTGACAACATAGGTATTGGGGTAACATTTAATTAAGTATGAAGTAGGCAAGACTATGGGTCTGCATTTTGTAAGGATAGGTTGCACGAAACGTGGCACTAAAGGAATGTACATAATATAAATATATTTTGTTTGATTTTAATTTATACGTTAAATGTGCCCCGCTACGAAAAATTCTGTTCATGTACAGACTGCTATGGACAAAACCAAAAATACTATTATGTCAAGCGATGTGCCACGATCCCAAAAATATAATAAAATAGACAAGATATCCTATCTTGTGGAATTTCAAAAATGCTGATATAGGTGTAAAATACTTCAAAAAAAAAGTTGTTTATTTTCCAAAATAAAAGTTACAGAAAAAAATCTATAAATTAAATTAAAAACACGTCTTAGAAATCTTGTCCAAATTTGAAATCACTGATTTATTAGATAAAATAAATCGTTATGGTTTATATACGAATCCATAGTGACTTTTTGAAAATTTTATTTGGACATAACCTACAATATATAATAAGAAATTACGATTTTTCTCTTCCATTAGAAAAATATAGTTTAATAGATTATAACATTTCTTGTTTTAAAGAATTCTGACTTATAACAAATCGAGTATCTTCAGTCGAAGTTCAAAACGAAAAATGACGAACTACCGCGACGATACGAGCTCGATTAAATTATATTATAATTAATACATTCAGACATCATTTATTAAATATATTCGTTATTATAATTCGAATATAAATTCAGTTAAATATCTTAAAGTATCCAATTCACATAATATTGCCAATTCATTAATTCCCGAATATTTTTGAAATTTAATTTTTTTTATCCCACTATTTATATTTATTAAATTATTTAATTCGAATCATTTAAATTGCCAAATCAATATATTAAAATAATTAAATAAATTAATTGTTAAATCGCCAAAAAGCCGGGATGTTACATTCCTTCCCCCTTAAAAGAGTTTCGTCCCTGAAATTATTAAGGTAAGAAAAATGCTATAAATTTTATTATAACTAAGTTAAAACTCTTATGCTTTACTTCTTGGCTTCAATTTCAACTGAACCAATATTTTCCAATTAGAATATTAATTCATTTATACTTACGAAATTTCCAAAAATTCTGAAAATTTTCTAACATCTTAAATCTCTATAAAAATCGTTAGTGTCTCCTTTGCGTGGCTCTATCGGTACAAGTACAACTCGCCTCTCCAGGTCTTCTCCAATCCAAAAGAAAATCAAACAGCTAAACGACTTGCTAAATAGGCTCAAAGAAATCTCATAATCAATATAATTCAAACTTGTACTTTTTGTCACCATCCAACTCTGTCTCTTCAATTTGCTATCATTTCAGCATATATCCATGCTTTCCCGATTAATTTCCAATCCATTTATCCTCAAATCCAATCATTCATTTATACCCAAGTCAAATACCGTTTCAAATTCTAGTTCCAATTTCAATTCCAAATTCTTGCTCAGCAATCCAATTCCATTCCAAGTTATCTTTTGTCCAATCCGATTTTAATTTAACTTAGTTTAAGTTAAATTCTGATTTATTTATTCACTTTTACCATTTCAATCTATTTAACCTCATAAGTTAAATTCAAATTTCAGAATTCAAATTCTTGTATTTTATTACAAATTAGTTTGAAATCATATATAATAATAGTAATTCAAAACATTTGAATTTTAAAACAACTTATTTCTTTAAAACAATTCAAAATAAAATCTTCGGTAGTAATCCGTCACTTAGAAAACTCGAAAATAAACACCGATGATGTCCGGTTCATATCGAAATTATTTCCCAGCGATCGAAGTGAGTTTAATACCATATCACTTTCAAACTGATTTTCAAACACTTTTATTTTGAAATTACTTCAAAATATTCTTCACAAATTCTTGGAAAACATTTCCAAATTCACCTAAGATCTTAAAATTTCCATGTATAATCCAAAATTCATTCCCACACACTTTTCTAAGTTTCCAAATTTTAATCCCAATTCTATTTTAAAATCAGATTTAATTATATCTGATTTTCTGTATTACATTTACACGAATTCTGATTGTTTATTATAACCATTGCAATTAAAATCTTATTCGATATAATAACAACCAACACATCCTATATATAATAATCCTAATATAAACATTTATTTTATATCAAAATATATTTTGGGTAAAATTATTTTTTTGCCCTCTTTCAAAAACATACTGTATCGGTTTATCGCGTTCACGTGTTTAGAAACCACTATCAACATTGTAGTACCCCACCGTCGACCAGAATTCATAAGCCACTCTACCAATAAATCTCCACAATATAAAACCATTTTTATACAATCTACAAATACGCTCTCTCGAATATACGCACTCAACTCAATTTAGGGTATTACTAACCCCATCTCAATTGAGTCACGCAACAGAGCCAAGTTAATCACTTTACCTTCAGCTCTAATACCACTATAACGACCCAAGGATTTTCGACCCTGAATGTGATGGCCCGCCCCGAACCAGCCAACAATTCCACGAAATGCGCTGTGCCAATGCCCGACTAGCACGGGACAGTCGTAAAAAAGGAAAGGGTTTTGAAACTATGGATCACCAAAGAACCTGTAGTATATCTCACAGCGCATAGAATAAAATATAATAATAAAATACTTGACACAAATAAGGCGAGACAGTGCTTAAGCTGAAAACTAAACCGTTATAGCAGCGGAACCCAAAGTACATCTTATGATCCATACCATCATTATTAAAACTTCAAAATACAGTCTCTAAAGCAAAATAGAAAAGGTACACTACTAATGCCCAAAGTAGTGACCAGCAACAACATAGGGAGAATATATGTAAATTATATGTGGAAGCCTCCTGCTCGTCTCCGGACAGCTACTCGCGCATAACCACCTAACATATCTCTATCTGCTCGTTTAGGAGCACTCAGAGTAATAAGAAGATACATAAAACTCTAGGTCAGACAAAAGTCTGGTATAAGCGATAGTAGCAAAATAAAACAATAACAGGTATAAATAATCATACCTGAACCTGGACTTGCAACCAAATAGTTAGCACAACAAGATGTACAGTACTATAAGGTAACACTAACATAAAGTGTAAAATGGGAGTGTGCATGTCATGGTGATAGCAAACATTAAACATAGCAATCATCCTCACATCACTCACTCAGTGCGTAAAGCATACGATATATACTGCTTTGATCACCACATCCATTGGGGCCATGACGGAAACTTCATAAAGCTATTGTTATGACCATACTTCCCTGGTCTTTAGTCAATAACCCTACCCAGTCCACACATCCCTGGCTCTAGGTTAAAGGCCAACCAGTCCACACTTCCCTGGCTCTGGTTCATCTACATGTCCCCTCTCTTCAATGGTGAATCAAAGTCATAGATATCGATAACCCCTTTGCACACATCTCACAACAAAGCCCAACTCTAGAAGTTAACTCGTTGGTTCCTATCTGAATCCTTAGTAATAACTTCTCATCTGGACTTCTTTTACATCTCGGGTTCCGGTCGAATTGGAATTGATCTTCAAAAGAGTTCACGGTCATCATCGGTTCGTTTTCTGTCCAGGCCCGAAGGCCAGCTCGTGGCCCCCTGGCATCGGCTCGCGGCTCGTGGCTCACCCCGTGGCATCGGCTTGCGCTTTGTGAGAACATGCAGCTCATGTATAGTGTCCCCAAGCTCCGATTCGTGGGTTTTGCTCGTGGTGATGCTCCACCGGCGACTTCTGGTGATGCTCCTTGGTGGCTCGTGGTGACCTCCCACTCACGACTCGGTTAGTGGTCCTCCCCTCATGACCCGGTTCATGCACCAGGGTCACGAACCGCACCTCACAGTAGTTTCCAGCAAGCTATTTTTTCACCTCACAATGGCGTTTTCATTTATTCTAACTTTTCTATGCAATCACAAAACATTCCAAACAACAGTAACAACATATGGGTTCAATCAAAAAGATCAAAACATCAAGCATATAGGTCATTTTAGATCAAACATACCCAAAAAGCATGATTTTCCCCTTAATCCCCTTAACCATGTTTAACTATAGGATTAGAAAACTTAATCCAAATTAACCCAAATTTATATCAGAGGCATAAAATAGTATTTAAGAATTTCTACATATTTTTCCAAATTTTTATGATGCATAATTTCACTAATTATCACTAATCACCCCTAATTAACCGTAATTAGTGAATAAAAGTGCAAATCACTCTCCTTGGCTACAAATAAATTTCAGATCTGAAACTCTAACTGATTTGGGTCGAATTCTTATGTGTTCCAGCAGCTCTATCTCGATTTTGATGCTAATCCGCCTTGATTTGATGTAGATTTTCTTAATATGTGATTAGAAAGTTATTAGGGATGAATTTAGGAGGTGGAGGCCATTACTAGGGTTAGAGGAAGGTAAGTGGCAGCTGGAAAAATGAAAATGAATCATTCGCTAACTCTTTTCATCCCTCCCATAACCCTAATCCTGAAATGGGTTATGGGCCTAACCACTAATCACCTAATTAAGCCTGGTTAAGTTGTTTTTTCCATCTCCAAATCTTATTTTAGTCATGTCTCCCAAACGGTAAGTCCGTTTGATTAATGTGACCACACTATGGAAAGATAAACCATCATTTGAATCCAGTGGAATGGTTTCAGGTCAAAACTCCTTTCCAATCAAAAGTTATCGGCGAAACAAGATTCGCCAAGGGCAAAACGGTCATCTAAAATTCAGCAAAAATCGTGAACATGGGAAATGACTCCAATAGTCATTTCCCAAAGTCACACGACCATACGACTTCGTATGTGGATGAAATAAATATTCTACGATCCTTCGATGTGTAGAATATGGATCGTTACACTCTCCCCTCTTAAGAAATTTCTCCCCCGAAATTCCTTAACCAAAACATACAATGGTGCCCCACATGCCTACCAGCCATTTACAAATGACCAAACATACATAATAAGATCACAAGCCTATCCTAGCATGCGGTTTACTAACAAAGGAGTAACTATATCGTGATTAAAACCTTACCAGACAAAGAGTTCTGGATACGACTTTCTTATGCTTTCCTCAGTTTCCCAAGTATAGTCATTCTCATTATCGCTCCACTGGACCTTTACCAATTTCACCGTCTTCCTTTGAAGTTGCTTCGTATCATGTCTGACATTACGAATCGTTCTGTGGCTCCCAACTGTCTCAGATTCCACCTCGATATCTTCTAACTGATCTGGTGAAATAATCATATCAGAATCATGCACGAACTTCCTTAACTGGGAAACATGAAAAACGTTTTGAACTCCCACCATCTTGTCAGGTAATTCAACTTTATATGCTAAATTCCCAACTTGTTCGAGAACTGGAAATAGACCAACAAACCTTGGTGCTAATTTACCTCTCCTACCAAAACGAATCACACTTTTCAATGGAGAAATCTTGACGAATACCAAGTCGCCAATGGAAAATCTCAAATCTCTTCGTCTTTTATCAACATAGCTCTTTTGCTTATCTTGGGCAGCCTTCATTCGTTGTTGAATAACTTTGATCTTATCAGAAATTTCTCTTATTACATCTGGACCAAGCACAAATTTCTCACCTGTTTCTAACCAACATGATGGTGAGTTGCACGGTCTTCCATACAAAGCATCAAATGGATCCATACCAATACTGGATTGATAACTATTATTATATGAGAATTCAACCAGATGTAAATGGTCATCCCATGATCCTCCAGAGTCCAATATACAAGCCCTTAAGAGATCCTCTAATACACAATTCACTCTCTTTGTTTGATCGTCGGTTTGAGGATGGTACGCGGTACTGAGATGTAATTCTGATCCTAAAGACTCTTGTAAGCTCTTCCAAAACCCACTAGTAAATAACGGATCTCGGTCACTCACATTACCTCTAGGTACTGCATGAAATCTCACTACCCACTTCATATATGGTTCTGCTATCTTAGCTGCCGTTCTATTCGATTTGACCGGTATAAACCTTGCACTTTTAATCAATCGATCCATAATCACCCAAATACTATCATGACCCAATCTAGTCCTTGTTAAACCATCAATGAAATCCATTGAGACTTGTTCCCATTTCCATTCGTAAATTTCCAGCGGTTGTAACAAACCACTTGGCTTCTTTTGCTTGGCTTTAACTAACTGGTAATTCATGCACTTGGATATAAACTTCCCAACATCTCTCTTCATCCCTTCCTAGTAGTAGGTCTGCTTCATGTCTCGATACATTTTGTTACCACCGAGGTGTATAGTCAGTTTCGAGTGATGGCACTCTCTGAGTACTTCATCTCTTAGTCCATATATGGTGGGTATAACCAATCTCTCATTCTTTCGAAGCCATCCTTCTCTATCAAATCAATACTTGTTCATCTTCTCATCGTCGATACCCATCTCTACCTTGGAGATGATTTCCAATATGTTAGGATCGTTCCTCTAACTGGAACCGATCCGCTCAATCAGAGTCAGTCTGATTGTCAAACTTGCTAGCATCTCTGGATCCAATTCGCACTTAGACCTAAAATCATACCCTACGATATACTGAAGTTGCTTCCATTCCAGAAACATAGCCCCCAAACTGGCATGTCTCCTACTCAATGCATTAGCTACCGCATTGTCCTTCCTGGGTGTGTATGCTATATTGAAATCATATGAAGCCAAGAACTCTAACCATCTCTGCTGACGGAGATTTAAATCCATCTGAGAGAAAAGATACTTTAATGACTTATGATCGGTAAACAACTCGAATCTTTCTCCCAAGAGATATTGTCTCCACATCTTTAATGCGAACACGATCGCTGCCAATTCCAAATCATGGGTAGGATATCTTTTCTTATGCGGTTTCAGTTGTCGACTAGCATAAGCTACAACCCTACCTCCTTGCATCAGTACAGCACCTAGTCTGGTACCACAGGCATCTGTGTATACCATCATCTCTTTGTTCCATTTAGGAATAACTAACACTGGTGCACACATTAACTTTTCCTTTAGGTTCTTAAATGCATTCTCACACCTTTCGTCCCAAACGAAAGCTTGATTCTTCTTGGTCAATTGAGTTAACGGTGCTGCTATCTTAGAGAAGTCTTGGATAAACTTATGATAGTATCCAGCTAACCCCAATAAACGTCTCACCTCCGTTGCATTATTAGGCGTTGAACAATCTTGTAACTTAGCCACCTTTGTAGGATCCGCGGCAACACCATTCTATGAAACAACATGGCCCAAGAACCTCACTTCCCTCCTCCAGAAGTGACACTTAGAAAATTTTGCTTTCAATTGGTGTTTCCATAACATTTCATCACTGTCCTCAAATGTTCCTTGTGTTCTTCCTCTGTCCTCGAGTAAACCAAAATATCATCCATGAACACTAGAACAAACTTATTTAATTGATCCCTGAAAACCCTATTCATAAGATCAACGAAATATGCGGGTGTATTGGTCAGCCCGAATGGCACGACCAACCACTCGTAGAATCCAGACGGCGTCTGAAATGCCGTTTTAGGTATACTCTCAACTACTACTCGGAGCTGATGAAAACCCATAGCGAGATCTAATTGGTATAACACTCTTGCTCCATTTAATTGATCAAACAAATCATCTATCCGTGGAAGATGATACTTATTCTTCCTAGTCGCCTGGTTCAACTCGCGGTAGTCTACACATAAGCGAAGGGAACCATCTGCCTTAGTGACAAATACAACCGATGCTTCTCACTCTGAAACACTCCTTTGGATAAATCCCTTCTTCAAAAGATCGCCCACTTGCACCTCGAGCTCTCACGGCTCCCTTGGCGCCATATGACAAAGTGGCATCACTATAGGTCTGACATCTTTCGCGAAATCAATCCGAAACTCAATTTCTTGGTGTGGTGGAAGTCGGGTCACTTCCTCGAAGATGTCCGGATACTCGCCAGCAATGGCACATCTGATAACTCATCCTATGGGATGTCGAGGGATGTAGAAAACTAGCCATTACCTCATCACTAGGTAGGCAACCAAATACCACCCTCCGCCCGTCGTCCACTCTAATGGTCACCGAAGACCCCTCACAGTCTACCACCTCCCATATATTTGGAGCCAATCGACTAATGCCAAACCTAGTAAAGCCCAAAACAAAGCAATCACAAGCAAACATACATCCATGACTCGATAGGACTAAATTACGACAAATCATGCAAAGGCTAGTCGAACCACCAATCGGGTTCGTTACAACTAAAGGTCTATCGACAATCTTAGGTTCCAATTCCAACCTATCTACTAGGTCACTAGATACGAAGGAATGGAAAGCCCCGGTATCAAACAATACTTGAATAGGAACATCATAAATAAAAAGCATGCCTTGAATAAAATCGCCCTTTCCCTTCTATGCCGCAGTTGGGGCTTTCGACGAAGAAGGAACATCGTTGATAGCACATGCTTTCACTATCTGCTTCACCTTTGGGGGTCGGGACATTTATCCTTATGATGCCCCACTTGGTCGTAATTGAAGCACTTCCTGTCCGCTGGCTTTGCTCGACAATCTTTGGCATAGTGGCCCTTCTTTCCATAGCTATAGCACTCGATATCTTTATTGTACCTCTTTTTCTAACCATCCTTGGTTTGATTCTGTTTCCTCTTATTTGGGAATTCTTCTTGCCTTCACCGCTTGCCTGCAGTTTTGGCTCCTCTGCAGATGTAATAGAAACCTCAGTCTTCGACTTAGGGTAAAGGCTCTCTGATCTCAATGCCTTCCCCAAAATAGATTCGAGTGTCTCATCGGTATGGTTTATTAGTCTTTCCCCCAAGTACCCTTCTAGGCCAGTTATGAACTTCTCATTTTTCTTCTCGCCAGTATCGATAAGAGACAATCCATATTTCAATAAAGTATCGAATTCAGAAATATATTCCGAGACTGCCCTACCATTCTTCTTAAGCTCCAAAAATTTCCTAAACAATTCTTACTTTTGAGCAGCTGGAATAAACTTGCCACTGAAGTGGGTCTTAAATTGATTCCAAGTAACTTGATCCTCGGGAGTAGTCGCTTTAATGGCATTCCACCAATTCATTGCCCGTCCTTGAAGCTAACGTGATGCTAGCTTCCGCTTCATTGCATCACCGATCCCCAAATCTTTGAAGATGCGCTCACAACTGTCCATCCAATCTTGAACCACCATAGCCGATTCCGTTCCATGGAACGGCTTTCCACCAAGATTAGTATAATCCTTGTTAAGCTTGGCAAAATCGACTCTAGCGCCTGCACTACTGCACCACCACCGTTTGCAGCATTAGGAACTACTCCCTGAGCATCCCTAAGCATCTCTCACATTAAGGCAGTAAATATCGTACTTATATCAGGGACATTCCCATTGTTATCCCCTGAACCCATACTCATCGTATATCGGCTCATCGTTCAGTCTGTAAAGAGAAAATGATTAACCATTTTCTTAGTGGTGCAAGTGCAGAGCGCCTTCATCCTTAGACATACTAATAGTGTATATATATAGTTTTTGAAAACCAAAATATCACAAATACGCGCTCTCATATACGTATAATATCTCTCCCTGATGTCTTCCCCTAGGTTAACTACGCAACCTAGGCTCTGATACCAAGTGTGACGGCCCGCCTCGAACCAGCTGACATTTCCCCGAAATGCGCTGTGCTAAAGCCCGACTAGCACGGGACGGTCATAAAAAAGGAAAGGGTTTAGAAACTATGAATCGCATAAGAACCTATAGTATATCTCACAACGCATGGAATAAAATATAATAAGAACATACTTGATGTAAAACAGGCGAGACAATGCATAAGCTGAAAATTAAACAATTATAGCAGAGGAACACAAAGTACAACTTATGATCCAAACCATCACTATTACAACTTCAAAATACTTTCTCTAATGCAAAATAGAAAAGGTACACTACTAATGCCTAAAGTAGTGACCAGCAACAACACTGGGAGAATATATGTAAATAGTACGTGGAAACCTCCTGCTCGTCTCCGGACAGCTACTCGCGCATAACCACCTAACATATCTCTAGTCTGCTCGTTTAGGAGCACCCAGAGTAATAAGAAGAGACATAAAACTCTGGGTCAAACAAAAATCTGGTATGAGCGATAGCAGCAAAATAAAACAATAACAGGTATAAATAATCATACCTGAACCTGGACGTACAACCAAAGAGTTAGCACAACAAGATGTGCAGTACTCTAAAGTAGCACTAACATAAAGTGTAAAATGGGAGTGCGCATGTCATGGTGAAAGCAAACATCAAACATAGTAATCATCCTCACATCACTCACTCAATGCGTAAATCATACGATATCAACCGCTTTGATCACCAAATTCATTGGGGACATGACGGCAACTTCGTACAAATATTGCTATGACCATACTTCCCTGGTCTATAGTCAATAACCCTACCTAGTCCACACATCCCTGGATCTAGGTTAAGGGCCAACCAGTCTACACTTCCGTGGCTTTGGTTTGTCTACATGTCCCCTCTCTTCAACGGTGAACCAAAATCATAGATATCGATAACCCCTTTGCACACGTCCTGCAACAAAGCCCAAATCTAGAAGTTAACTTGTTGGTTCCCATCTGAATCATTAGTAATAATTTCTCATTTGGAATTCCTTTGCATCCCGGGTTCCGGTCGAATTGGAATTGATATTCAGAAGAATTCACGGTCGTCATCAGTTCGTTCGCTATCTAGGCCCGAAGGCCGGCACGCGGCCCCTCAGACATCGGCTCGCAGCTCGTGGCTCGGCACCTGGCATTGGCTCGCGGTTTGTGAGAACAGGCAGCTCGTGGTTAGTGTCCCCAAGCTTCGGTTCGTGGGTCCTGCTCATGGTGATGCTCCCCTGGCGGCTCGTGGTGACCCCCCCGACCCGGTTTGTGGTCCTCCCCTCATGACCCGGTTCATGCACCAGGGTCACGAACCACACCTCACAGCAGTTTCCAACAAGCTATTTTTTTGCTTCACAACGGAATTTTCAATTATTCTAACTTTTCTATGCAATCACAAAACATTCCAAACAGCAGTAACAACATACGGGTTCAATCAAAAAGATCAAAACATCAAGCATATAGGTCATTTTAGATCAAACATACCCAAAAAGCATAATTTTCCCCTTAATCCCCTTAACCATGTTTAACTATAGGATTAGAAAACTTAATCCAAATTAACCCAAATTTATATCAGAGGCATAAAATAGTATTTAAGAATTTCTACATATTTTTCCAAATTTTTATGATGCATAATTTCACTAATTATCACTAATCACCCCTAATTAACCGTAATTAGTGAATAAAAGTGCAAATCACTCTCCTTGACTACAAATAAATTTCAGATCTGAAACTCTAACTGATTTGGGTCGAATTCTTATGTGTTCCAGCAGCTCTATCTCGATTTTGATGCTAATACGCCTTGATTTGATGTAGATTTTCTTAATATGTGATTAGAAAGTTATTAGGGATGAATTTAGGAGGTGGAGGCCATTACTAGGGTTAGAGGAAGGTAAGTGGCAGCTGGAAAAATGAAAATGAATCATCCTCTAACTCTTTTCAGCCCTCCCATAACCATAATCCCGAAATGGGTTATGGGCCTAACCGCTAATCACCTAATTAAGCCCAGTTAAGTTGTCTTTTCCATCTCCAAATATTATTTTAGACATATCTCCCAAACGGTAAGTCCGTTTGATTATTGTGACCACTCTACGGAAAGGTAAACCATCATCCGAATCCAATGGAAGTGGTTTCAGGTCAAAACTCCTTACCAATCAAAAGTTATAGGTGAAAAAAGATTCGCCAGGGGCAAAATGATCATTTAAAATTCAGAAAAAACTTGAACATGGGAAATGACTCCAATAGTCGTTTCCCAAAGTTACACGACCATACAACTTCGTATGTGGATGAAATAAATATTCTACGATTCTTCGATGCGTAGAATGTGGATCGTTACACTGAACATCGACACAAAACCCTATGTCGACTATTCAAGTATCAGACATATGAAATCATTAATAGAATGAAGCTAAAGTGTAATGTAATTGGGTTTTTAACAAATTTTTTTACGAAACCGTAAATCAATGATCATATAAATTAATTCAAAATTTTCGCCTAATTGTGCGCGCCTAACATATAAATGTTGACTAATCTGGCTAACGTTGAACTTGTTAAAATAACTAATTTAAATTAGTATAGTTTGATTTAATACTTGAGAAAAAATTTAATAAATCCTTTAAACTACATACATATGTATTTATCTATGTATGAAGTGTTAGGAAAATATCTTTCAGGTGTATGTTGTCTTATGAAAACTAGAAATATGTATCTTGGTTTCACATTTTGTATTGATTTTAACTTATTTAAAAATCAATATATTAAGGAAAATTTATTTTGTTACTTCATGCATAAAAGAATGGTAACAAAGGACATAAAGTAGACTGATTGAAGTATACTTTGCCTTTACCAATCACAGGAGAGACTTTTTTCTAGGAAGCATTTAAGGGCACAAAACTTAGCAGCTAAGGAAGTAGTAAATCTAAATATATGTTTGCAAAAGAAAGGACTTACTGCTGTGTTTGTATTAGCATTTAACTAGACTACAGCTATTAAAAACAGAGGAGACTTTGCATCAGGAATTGAAGACATTTCATTCTTCAAACATGAAAATTCTTGCGCACATAAGAAGGGATCCTTTCCCATGCAAAGCAATTAGTACACATATTTGTTTATATTATTTTGCAACTATAAATAGGAGCACTTACATATTAATTTCACAACACTTTTGGTCCAAGAAACTAAAGGATACAAACCTGAGAAGCACTTTGTAGCTAAGGGAAACTAGGTGAGTAAACATTCACTATTTATTTCTTTTGAATCTTTGCAAGTTTACTGTTAAACCCATATTTGCCTGATCTAAACACCTGAGACATCCCTGTTAATTAAAAAACTATGTATATATTGTAATGCCATTGCTCTGTTTTGTTTAAAACACTCATTTATGTGTGCTAGTGTAAGTTAGACCCTAGTTCCGGTGTGAAAATGCTCATTCAGGTTTTAATTGATATTTAAAATAAATCATCTCAAATAAAATTAGATATATATATATATATACCCAGTTAACATATATACATCAAGGGAAGTGGAAAAACAAATATTTTTCCAGCCGCAAAACAAAGAAATGAACATGAATAAAATTGACCCTCATTTGAATATGTTAGTTGGTACGGTGTCTCCGTTAAAATGAACCCTCCTACTTGAGTACGTTTTATTTCGATCCTCCATAACTATTTATAAATTCGATGGTCGGAGACACCACAGTTGCCAAGTAGTAACTTCAGCATTTTGGAAATAAAACTGGCGAATAGAAGAAAAAGGATCCATGATACAGTTTTTAGCACGTAATGTAAAAACTGGAAAAGGGAAGTTTGGGCGTAAGATTTTGGCAGTTCCGTGGAACATGGATTTTCTGATCAAGGAGATGGGAGAGTGTTCGAGTAGCTGGAAATGACTTTGGTTCAACTGTGCGTATGTGGAATAGGTGAGGACGATTGAGTATGCACTGACTGCCGTGTGTATGTGCACATCAAACCGTGAACAATGGAGCAGATATGGGTACTGGAGTATGATACACAACTAAAATGTTGAAGAAAGGAAGTTGTGGTTGTAGTTTGCAAACATTGTGAACTCGACAGTTCATCAGAGCTTGAAGGTGTGGTGTACCAATGCACGACAGCGAGGAGATGGAAGAAACAAGAGTAAACTGGAGATGGAAGATTAGATGCATGCCTTCTTTCATTAAATACCTATTTTCTAATTAAAGAACTATCCCTTTTGTTAATCAAGGCAACATGGTTTATTACTAAAGTTAATCAGGTATTCGAAAAGCAATGTCACATTAATAGGTTCATCTTCAAGTGACAAAAAGAACGGTTAAACATAAAATACAGTAGTATGCAAAGGTAAGATGATTATAATAGTTTTATTTGATTTGAGAATTCCTAGCAAGAAGGCTTGTCAAATTCAGATTTCATGACAATGAGGATCAAGCCAATCTCTGTTTGAAGTTTTAAGCATCATGCTATCGTTACTGGGTTTACTTCCCATGAGCAATCATTACTGGATGGAAGAAAAGTGTAAAACATGGAAGCGGGCCAGGGGAAGCATGGTATGAATGGTGATGATCTGCAAGGCGTTGGATGGGTGGAGCAAGTTGAAATGTGGTGAGTAGTTGTCACGACAGAAAACGGTGGACGCAAAGAGTAAAACATGGAAAGGAAGAAACAACAGGAAGTGGGAACAATTAGGAAATGGATAGAAGAGTAGAAGGTATCGGCATTTTCATTAAAAACGGGGGCGTGCCGCGTGGGTTCTCTCTTTCCATGGGAAGACGTCAGTTAATTAAATGGTAACGTGGGTCTCAAGGGGAATCGAGCTTTCTTCCTGGCCCACGCAAGTTAGTAAGGGAAATTTAAAATGAAAACGAAATGAAGAAAGTGGACTTTGTTGGGCCTGTGCGAAAATAGGCTTAACATTTGTATAGGAAAATAGAAAAGAAAGTAAAAGAAGTAATGGGCTGAAGGTTTTTAGTGGGCCTGTTTTAATTAAAAATAATAAATGTTAATAAGAAGGGAAGTTTTGTCTAAATTATATTTTAAAACATTTGTTTTAAATAAAATCTTAAATAACTTAAACAACCATTGTTTAAATAATTTATTTTTATAACCTTGCTAAGTTTAGAAATAATAGATTAAGCGATATAAAGAAATAATGAAAATGAATGAGAATATATATAGACTTACGTACATGGAAAATCAAACTGGTATTAGATAAGTTTAAATTATTCATTTGAATAAATATAAATAAAGGGAAGAATTTATCAAATCATTTCAAAGACTAAGAATGGATAAAAGTTGATATGTTGAACTAAACTCAATAATCTGCCGTAACGAAAGGAAGGTGATTAACTATCAAAAATAAATTCAAATGTTTGGAATAAATCTCGAAATATTTTTTATCGACTTAAGTTGATAATATTTTCAATATCAGGAAATGATTTAGAAATGATCAAATTTACGACAAATAAAAGTGAACATTTAAGATCAAATTATATATATAATCTGATCCATTTAAATATTATTTGTCCCTAAAAGATGTTAGCGTCGATTGTTTCGAAGAGTTCGGAATATATATTCCACTTCGATTCGATTTTTACGTTACAAGTTGAAGATTATCAAAGATAATAAAAGGCGGAGTTATGCAAGAATTGTTTTATAAATCCTAGATAGAATTTCCTAAGATGGGTTTATAACATAATGTCTTCGGTTTGTCTGGTCCCAGGGCAACTTGTAAGGACGAATGTCCGACAGAGTATTCCCAACTAATCACGTGCATTGATCTTTTCAAAAGAAGTTATGGGTGGCAGAGGAATTCGTTTCTCTTGCTTTATACTCATGATATATTTTTGAAGAAGTAAATTAGTGATTGGCAGGTTTTGACGATGTGGCATTCAAAGCAAATAAAAAGTTTTTGTCAAGGTAAATTTAGCCTCAAGTTTCACAACCAGGAAATGACAAAAATCGGGTAGGTAGCATGGCATTGTGGGTAGCTCCCATTAGGATGTATCATCACCTATCTAGAGATATTTCTTTTATTCCTTATTCTATCGATGTTGTCCCATTCGGGAAATGGTTGTCGTACTCAACCATTGGTGATATACATTCGATACACTCAAGAGAAATGGGTGGTTTGTCATGTGTTGCCGGGTTACAAGATGTTCTTGTTGAACCCAGTGTATTTCTCTCTAGAGATACGCTATTGGAAGGTGGTTGCATACCTTGTCATAGTTAGAAATCCATTATCCATAAGCATTAAGCGGTTCTATTTATTTATTATGTAAGTAGAATGTGATATGTAAACATTTCTACTAGATTCTAAATTATTTGTGGAAACCCTAGACATTATCATAATATCTGATTTAAATATACAAACTGTTTTGATTTTCATAAGGTAAAAACTCGTTCTGTATTTATGGCGTGGTCTTATGAGTTATTTTTATTTCTTAACTTGTTTAAAATCGTTTACTCACACCAGTCCCCGACTGACCCAGAGTTTATTTTTCTGTGTTTTTCTTGAACTCTTGGGTACTCATAACACTTGTTATGAGTAGACAAGTGATCCAAGTATTGATTTAAATTTTGGAGTAGCTGGATGGGAAGGATCTAAATGTTGGCCAATCTATCATATTTATGTATAATTATCTAAAAGTTAGTTTATCACGAATGTATAAGTATGCAATTTGTGATGACATGTATCTGTATGTATGATGTTCTCTAATGTACTTTTCTTATAATATGAAATATTTTGGGTTATTATATTTTGTCCACGTTCCGCTGTGAGATTCTAATATTTTCTTTAGTTTTATCTTCTGTCTATCTTTTATTCTTATACAATGACACGACTTCCAAGGTGTTCGAAAGTTGGGTGGTTACAGTTGGTATCAGAGCTTAGGTTACTGAATACCTAGGCTTTGGGTGAGTATTGAGATAGCTTATTTGAAATTTAATATTATTGTATATAATATATATACATACTTAGGAGGGATCAACTGGAGTTAGATAACTGAGTATTTTAACATTCAATCAAGTTTTGATTATTGACATGTTATATTCAAGTGATTAAGTATGAATACCTGTGGACGAAGAGGTCGATCTACTGGAACCACCACTACAAATGGTCATGTCACCAACCAGAATCAAGTAGAAAGTGTGGAAGAAGTTATCCTAGTTCAACCAAGGGAAAATTTCGCGACTATCTGTAAGGATTACACTACTCTAAGAGGGAATGTTTTCAAAGGAATTGAATTTCAAGCGTGGCTGAAATCTTGTGAGAGGATTTCTAAAGAACTGAAATTGAACGACGAGCAGAAACAACTATTAGCTTCATGGCAACTACAAGGAGCTACTGCAATCTGGTGGGACGCACAGACTACGAACGTTTCGAAAGACGGCTTTACTTGGGAAAAATTCAAAGAGGAGTTCGAAGCCCAGTTTCTTCCTACCATAGGCAAAACAAGAATGTATCGGGATTTCATAGATCTCAAACAAGGGAGTATGTCGATAGCTGAATACGAGAATAAGTTTAACGAACTTTCCTGTTTTGGATCGGAGTTGATCAACCCTTCACACAAGAAAAACGAGATGTCTATAGCAGGTTTGAAGGAGGGTTTGCAGGTTAAGATGATTAGACATTTGAAAGATCCATTCGTTGACTTAGTGGACATGGACATTCGATATGAAGCATTAGAAGCAAAGGAGCCAGTAGCAAAGGAGCAGACTGGAGAAACCAGTGGAGGAAATCCCAATGAAAGAAAGTTAAATCCAAATTTGATAAGCAAGGAAAATGGAAAAGTAGGAGAGGATAAGTCGAAGGATCGTTACAAGGATTTGGTGTGCCATAACTATAAAGAGAAAGGACACATCGCTAGGTTTTGTAAGAATTCGAAGGTCAAGAAGCCAGAGCTGCCTCAGCAGCAACCATAGGGAGCAGGTAATACTACTGTCCAATAAATTTTATGCTATAAGTATCATCAACCCGTACATTTGATCGAGGATTTCCCGCTTATGAAAAAGGGAACACAACAAAATGTCTATGACTTAATGGATAGGCCATCAACCCTGAGGATGTGGGAATGGAAGAAGTTCTGGATGGTACTCTATCTCATTAAACAAAAGGAGTTAAATTTATTAGGGTCAGCCTTAGGATAGATTGAATAAGGTTGAATTAAATTAGAATGATATTTAATTATTGATATAAGAAATAAAGTTAGAATTTTAAAATTTGATTTAAAATTTGATATTGCCACTAAATTAAGTTCAGACTTAACTGGATGTGAACTCATGGAAACTGAACAAGATGATTTTTGAAATAAAATTAGATTTTCTAAGTTCTGAAATGGAGATAACAAATTTAATAATTAATTAGTTAGGGGAGACCATGGACGAAACTTAATGGAGTTAAGTGAATTAGACTAATGAGTAGTGTAAAGGCCCGTAAATCCGTACCAATTTGAGCTGACTAATATCCTATACATTCAACTCAAAGTGTACGAAACTACAAATATTTAATAGAAAGAAATAAGAGGGTGAGAAATATAAGATAGAACTAATAGAATAGAAGAAGAAGAACATCAGAGTAAAAGTAAACATGGATCTCACAGCGGAACGAATAAAATATTTATAACATAACTTTGAAATACAAATCTGAATTTTTGTACTTACATATCATATCAGAGTATAATTCATATACATCACAGCGGAAATAATCTCTAAATAACTAGCAGTGAAGCCTCCTACTTCGAGCTCCTCCAAGTGAATCTGCAAAGCCTGAAACACTTGACTGCCCGTACAAATTTGGGCACTCAAGAGTTTAGGGAAAACAAACAAAATAAACTCTGGGTCAGTCATGGGACTGGTGTGAGTAAATTCCAACCATATCGTATAACTTTGAAAATCCTTTTAAAAGAAAAGGATAATAGTAAGACCAGTCCACACATAAACATGGACGGATTTTACCTTACTATAACCCAAAATATTTTGATATCAAAATCCAGTGATATTATAATAATGTCTAATCAAATAAATAACCAAACAGCAGAACGCTTGTATCTCACGCTCCACATACATAGTATAAAATCAAAAACCGCATGGCGCTTAGTGGATATAGGATTCCAACTATGACAAGGTATGGACCACCTCTCGATCAATGTACTCTAGGGGATACACTGGGGTTCAATAAGAACATCTTGCAACCCGACCCACACATGACCGACCACTCATTTCTCTTGAGTGTATCGAATATATTTCCTCCTACGGTTGGGCCCACATAACCGTTATCTGAAGATACAGAAACGAAAGAAGAACAAATACGAATTTTCTCTAGATGGTGACAATACACCCTAATGGGAATGACCCACATGGCCATGCTGCCTTCCCGATTTTTGTCATTTCCTGGTTGTGAGGCTTGAGGCTACGTTAATCCTTTTAGAACATCTGGTCACCATTCACTTTGAATGCCACATCATCAAACCCGTCAAATCACTAGTTTATCTTCAAAAATATTACGGGTATAAAAGCTAAGAAACGAATTTCTCCGCCACCGGACGTAATACTTTTAAGAGATCAATCGTACGTTATTTGTTAGGTATACTCTATCAGACACTCGTCCATACAAGTTGTCCTGGGACTGGACAAATAGAAAACATCATTTTGGAACAGAACGACCCTTGCATTTCACTCCATTTTCAATTGTCTTCAGCATAATCTAATTCGCAGCGCTTATGCCTATACAGAGCGGTTTCAGATAATATATCCAACTGGTCTCTCCGTATTGACAACGATGGTCAAAACACTTCGATAGTCGGTTATTTAACAATCGAACTAAAAACAAAACATCCATTCAAATGTACAACTAAACATTACACAATCACTGGCCCTTTTTATTTAACATTAAGTTTCCAGTTTTCCATATCTTTCCAGATATTTCCCCAAAACCCGTTTAACCCTTCACATTTTTTGGAAAACATTTCTAGTTATTTTAACTCTTGTTTTCCCCTATTTCAAAATATATGTCATTAACGTTCGAAAACATTCCCCTCTTCCCCACATTTCTTATTTGACTTAAAACCAATGTCGAACGACATAATTTATCATTAATGTTGTTTTTATCAATTTCCAAACTTTGAATATTTCCATTTACTACAGGGAATATATTAAATCTTAATTATTCGTCTTTGTTCCCAACCCAACATAACACTACTATATTTCTTTGGATAAACATCCTTACTTATTAATTTAGAATAAGTGGATTCCAAACCAAACTGTTTCCATTTCCTAGGGAGTAGTGCTATATATAAAAATCACGCTTAAGCTTGGTCAACAACGTAAATTTATCATTATAGTTTTAACTTGCAGTACGCTGTAATATTCCCCCTTTTATACTAATGTAATACGCTGCAATATTCCCCCTTTTATAGCTAATGCAATACGCTGCCGTCTTCCCCTTTTTATGCTAATGCAGTACGCTGTAATATTCCCTCTTTTTATAGCTAATGCAATATGCTGCCATATTCCCCGTTTTATAGCTAATGCAATACGCTGCCATATTCTCCTTTTTATAACTAATCTCGATGTCTCTGTCTGTTACAAACTAATACCATCCCTCGATAATAGTGGAGTCGTTCAAGTTGGGGTATTTTATTCACCTCTCAGACCTTGATCGACAACGTTCTTACCTTAGAACAGATATAAGTCCGTAACTCTAAACTCCTTATTAGTAATAATATCAATTAAACCGTATTTCTTGCTTTATTTAAATATTGTGTTATGATGTCATACCTTATTTTGAAAACTCTGTTGTTTATAATTGTTTACATTAGTCATTAACTCTTCACTTCATCTTCCTTATACAAATCCATTTAAACTCCTCTTATCAAACATCAATAACGCTCTTCGTCTTTTGACCATTTCCTTTTTATTCGAATTATTATACCCAATTTTGGTAAACATCTCATCATAAACTCACTACCATGAAATTCATTATATAGTGATTAACTTGATCATTTGCTGAAGTAAAACAGTTTACTTCATTATTAATGAACAATACTAATTATACTAGTTCAAATAATTATTTAAACTTCATTAATTAAAAAGGTAATTAAATCTTATTAACTTCGATTAATTTATTTCTAAACTATTTTCATTAGATTAATTGAAGACCAATTAATCTAAAAATAAAATTTCAAATAAACAGTTTATTTAATTAACTTCAAACCATCAATTAATTTGTTAACTGAATTTAATTACTTCTCTTCATTTGATTGATATAATTAATCCAATAATATTCTTTAACCGATTGTCTTTAAAATAATTATCCAATATTTATTCGTAGGATAATTACAGCTTTATAACTTATTTAAATATCAAATAATCGTTTATATTTATTTTATAAAACGAACTATAAAATGCCATTTTTTAATAGAACTTCTATTACACTTTAAACTTCGCTTTATTTATAAAAATATAATTTCAACTTCATTGATTTGCCTGACGATCAATCAATTTCTTAACCAAACGATGGATTTATGGCCAGTTGCTGCCATTTTCTTAATCGATATTGTCTATTTATTTAATCAATATCCATACTAGGTTTAAATGTCATTTGGGTTCAAAGCCGAGACTTCACCACGCTATCGAGCCCATATCCATTTCGCTGCATCGACTATCATTCCTGCTACCCTTACTACATTACTCACAAACACTCTCCATTTTCCTCACGTAACTATACAAGGCCAGATCCTCTTGTAAATGTTCTTTCCTTTCTGGACTTCGCTAGTACTTAAACCAACCTAATACTAAACTTAAAAGCACCCAGACCTTAACTCTGACGCCATCGTACCCTTTATATCTCATACTCACAAGTAACAGAACCCAGCTCCTTATCACTTTACAAAACAGTCCGCGTTAGTCCATAATACCCACAAATGAAAAGGTTCTGCCACCCTCTAACTTGTTGAAACCAATTTGAAGTCTGTCGCACCCCAATTCTTCCATTACTGTTAAACTTTGGCTACCCCTTTTTCCTCGTCACCCTTTAACCATAATGATAACAAACAACAATATTCATGATTATATTATCTAGCGTATTGTGCTCTTCCAACAGCACTACCCCCCAAGCCTAATATTTGTTCACGCGAAGCTCCTGTATTCCATGCATGGTCCCTCCAAAATCACATGCCACTGCTATTCTCACCTCCTACAAACCATGCACCATCCCCTTGCTTGCGTTTTCCCACTTCCATGTTAGCAGCACTATGCAACTACAGGTAGCGCTCAGCACCGGTCCCATACATGCATGCAACACACATGCAACGGCATGTACCCTCTCACATATTTACATACGCTGTCCCTCTCTCCAATTCCTATTCACGTTCACTAATCATATGCTTCCCCCATACACTTTCTGCATGTACCATCACTTCGTTATTTTCTACATCATTACAATACCCTTTAAACCGCACGCTCACATACAAAGTACCATTACAATACTCCACAGTTCATGCAGGTGAGTTCCACTTCACTTCCAATGCCCTGATGACCTGCTCGCACTCCTCCCCAATGATCCCATCGCAAACAACAAACGCCGCTTCCACAATAGCTGCGACAAAAGAAAAACAAAGCACTGAACCCCTCCAAACTCGGGCAACACGCCTTTCTACTGTCGTGGTTTTCAGTGGCTGGAGATTTCATTAAGTGATTTGTTTTTAAAAGAATTTTCAAAGATTTTCGTTTCCATGAAGAATGGTGGCAACACAAGAGAACAACGAGGATTTTAAAGGGAAGGGTATAATATATTTATGGTGTAAGTTCCTTAAGGGTTAAGAAATAAGTAGGCTGTACAAGGCATACCGCTAGAAGTTTAGAGTAGGACACCTGATTTGAAAATACATTGGTTACTTTTCCATGAAGGAAATAAGGGGAGGATAGGTTCATGCTATTTCTTTGCTGTTAAGTATTAGGTTTATAGGATAGTTGTGCTCCTACGTATTGAGTTTTCTTTTCACTGTTTTTAATGGATTTGACACCATGAGTTGCTGTAAAGTTTTTAGGGTAGGGAAGCTATTCATTTTACTGTGTACAAGTTGTACGAGTCTTCGCCGGTAAGTAATGTACTTTTTCTTCATGGGGAAGAAATAAAGTAAGTAGTGTTTATAGCTCTCGCGGATATAGGTTAGGTTACATTTCCAAATTTTGCACAGTGCAAGAGAAAGGTCTATGATTTGAGATTCACGAAAAGTAAGGTGGCATGTGATAGCTCATAGGGTATGGTAGAAGTTTCTGTATTGACTTCTTCCAGCGTTTGGAGATGTGTGAATAGCTTACCATGGAAGAGACTATAATATATATGTTATTTTATATTTTATAATTTTGGTCTATCAAGTCATATACGGTTTTCATTCATGTCCGAACCGCTACAGACAGAAGTAAGATTATGGTTGTGTCCAGCGAGGTGCCATGATCCCAAAAATATAATAATATCGGTAGATTAACTCATATTTTGAGACCCTAAAATATTGATATAGGGTGCAGAATACTCTAAATAAAAAGTTGCATATTTAATTAATTAAAAATTACAGTAAAATTCTGAAAATTAATTTATCAGTTTGTCTCAAAATATTCTTGTCTAAATTCGAAACCGATATCTAGTTATATCAAATAAACCGTTACGATCGATAAACGATTCTATAGCGACTTTCTAAATATTTGATTTGGACATATCTTGCAATCTATTCGACGAAATCTCCATTTTCTACTTCCATTAGAAAAATACAGTTGAATAGATTCCAACATTTCTTGTTTCACAGAAATCCGATTTATAACGAATCCTGTACACTCAGTAGAAGTTCAGAACGTTAAATTATGAACTACCGCGATATTACGGGCTTGATTATATTTAATATATATTTTATACGTTCAACTTCATTGTATTTAATATATAAATCCACTTATATTACGAATTCAATATTTAAACTGATTTAAATATTCAAATACAAACCGATAAAAATGCAAGACGTTACATGTAGAACATAGATTCGAGTTTAAAAAGAGAATTCGGAGCAGATAAATATATTTGAATGGGTTGATTCAAATTAAGGAAGTATATAAGATTTGGAAATTTATTTTGGAGTAATATGGGTAATGAGGAATTAAGATGTGGAGTTAAGAAATTGGACCTAATTGGAGATTGGTTGGGCTGAATGATTTTCTAGGTATCGATCTGATGTTGATTTCGGTCTTCGGGGTTGAAACTTAGATGGTTATTCGCTTACCGATTTACAGTCAGGAACTGATGGATATTTAGAAATAGTAACGTAGAAATGGAGATGTTTTTCAACCTTAGTAACAGATATTTCTAGTTATGGAAATAACATAGATAAAATTGTTGATGTGTGTTGGCTATTTATGTATATAAGTTTATAACTCTAATTAACTCGTTAATCTCAAATTTCGAGGACGAAATTTTTATAAGGGTGGTAGATTGTAATGTCCCGGGGTTTTTAAATAATTTTTTACTAAACATAAATCATTGATCATATAAATAACTAATTTAAATTAGTATAATTTGATTTAATATTTGAGAAAAGATTTAATAAATCCTTTAAAGTACATACATATGTATTTATATATGTATGAAGTGTTATGAATATATCTTTTAGTTGTATGTTGTCTTATGAAAATTAGTAAATATGTATCTTGGTTTCACATTTTATACTGATTTTAACTTATATAAAAATCAATATATTAAGGCAATTTTATTTTGTTACTTCATGCATAAGAGAGAGGTAACAAAGGACATAACACTTAAGTGTTTAAAGTAGACTGATTGAAGTATACTTTGCCTTCATCAATCACAGGAGAGACAATTTTCCAGGAAGCATTTAAGGGCACAAAACTTAGCAGCTAAGGAAGTAGTAAATCCAAATATAAATATATGTTTGTAAAAGAAAGGACTTACTACAGTGATTGCATTAGCATCTAACTAGACTACAGCTATTAAAAACAGAGGAGACTTTGCATCAGGAATTAAAGACATTTCATTCTTTAATCATGAACATTACTACGCACAAAAGAAGGGCTCCTTTCCCATGCAAAGAAATTAATATACATATTTGTTTATATTATTTTGTAGCTATAAATAGGGGCACTTACATATTCATTTCACAACACTTTCGGTCCAAGAAACTAAAGGATACAAACCTGACAAGCACTTTGTAGCTAAGGAAAACTAGGTGAGTAAACCCTAACTATTTATTTCTTTTGAATCTATGCAAATTTACTGCTAAACCCATATTTTCTTGATCTAAACACCTGAGACATCCCTATCAATTAAAAATCTGTGTATACACTATAATGCCATTACTCTGTTTTGCTTAAAATACTCATATATAAGTTAGACCTTAGTTCCGATGTGAAAATGCTCATTTAAGTTTTAATTGATATTTAAAATAAGTCATCTCAAATAAAATAAGATACATATATATATATATGCCCAGTTAACATATATACAGCAAGGGAGGTGGAAAAACAAATATTTTTCCAACCGCAAAACAAAAAAAATGAACATGAATAAAATTGACCCTGATTTGAATATGTTAGTTGGTACGGTGTCTCCGTTAAAATGAACCCTCCTACTTGAGTAAGTTTTGTTTCGATCCTCCATAATGGTTTATAGATTCGATGGTTGGAGACACCAAAGTTGTCGAGTAGTAACTTCAGCACTTTGGGAATAAAACTTGTGAATAGAAGAAAAAGGATCCATAAGACAGTTTTAGCGCCTAATGTAAAAACTAGAAAAGGGATGTTTGGGCGTAAAATTTTGGCAGTTCGATGGAACATGGATTTTCTGATCAAGGACATGGGAAAGTGGTCGAGTAGCTGGAAATGACTCTGGTTCAACTCGTGCGTGTGCGGAATAAGTGAGGATGATTCAGTATGCACTGACTGGCGTGTGCATGTGCACACCAAACCGTGCACAATGGAGTAGATATGGGTACTAGAGTATGATACACAACTAAAATGTTGAAGAAAGGAGGCTGTGATTGTAGCTTGCAAACGTTGTGAACTCGACAGTTCATCGGAGCTTGAAGGCATGGTGTAGCAATGCACGGCAGTGAGGAGATGGAAGCAACAAGAGTAAACTAGAGATGGGAGACTAGAAGCATGCCTTCTTTCATTAAGTACCTGTTTTCTAATTAAAGAACTATCCCTTTTGTTAATCAACGCAACCTGGTTTATTACTAAAGTTAAATAGGTATTTGAACTCATGTTTCCGAAAAGTAGTGTCACATTAATAGGTTCATCTTCAAGTGACAAAAAGAACGGTTAAACACAAAATACAGTAGTATATAAAGGTAAGATAGTTATAACAGTTTTATTTGATATGAGAATTTCTAGCAAGGCGACTTGTCAAATTCAGATTTCATGGCAATGAGGATCAAGCCAATCTCTATTTAAAGTTTTAAGCATCATGTTATCATTACTGGGTTTACTTCCCATGAGCTATCATTATTGGACGGAAGCAAAGTGTAAAACAGGGAAGTGGGCCTAGGGAAGTATTGTGTGAATGGTGATGATCTACAAGGCGTTGGATGGGCGGAGCAAGTTGAAACGTGGTGGGGAGTAGTTGTCACGACAGAAAAGAGTGGACGTAAAGAGTAAAACGTGGAAAGGGAGAAACAACAGGAAGTGGGAACAATTAGGAAATGGAAAGAAGAGTAGTAGGTCTCTGCATTTTCATTAAAAACTGGGGCATGCCGCGTGGGTTCTTTCTTTCCGTCGGATGACATCAGTTAATTAAATGGTAATGTGCGTCTTAAGGGGAATCAGGCTTTCTTCCTGGCCCATACAAGTTAGTAAGGGAAATTTAAAATAAAACAAAATAAAAAAAGTGGGCTTAGTTGGGCCTATGCGAAAATAGGGTTAACATGTGTATAGGAAAATAGAAAAGAAAGTAAAAGAAGTAATGGGCTGAAGGGTTTTAATGGGACTGTTTTAATTAAAAATAGAAAATGTTAATAAGAAGGGAAGTTTAGTCTAAATTATATTTTAAAACATTTGTTTTAAAAAAAATCTTAAATAACTTAGACAATCATTGTTTAAATAATTTATTTTTATAACCTTGCTAAGTTTATAAACAATAGATTATGTGATATAAAGAAATAATGAAAACGAATGAGAATATATATACACTTACATACATGAAAATCAAATTGGTATTAGTGAAGTTTAAATTATTCATTTGAATAAATATAAATAAAGGAAATAAGTTATCAATTCATTTCAAAGACTAAGAATGGATAAAAGTTGATATGTTGAATTAAACTCAATAATCTACCGTAACGAAAGGAAGGTGATTAACCGTCAAAAATAAATTCAAAGATTTTGCATAAACCTCGAATTTTTTTTATCGACTTAAGTTGATAATCTTTTCAATATCAGGAAATGATCAAATTTACGACAAATAAAAGTGAATATTAAAGATCAAATTATATATATGATCTGATCCATTTAAATATCCTTTGTCCCTAAAAGATATTAGCGTCGATCGTTTCGAAGAGTCCGGAATATATATTCCACTTCGATTCGATTTTACGTTACAAGTCCAAGATTATCAAAGATAATAAAAGATGGAGTTTTGTAAGAATTGTTTTATAAATCCTAGGTAGAAAATAGCTAAGATGGGTTTACAAAATAATCTCTTCGGTTTGTCCAGTCCCAAGACAACTTGTATGGACGAATGTCCGACAGAGTATTCCTAACTAATAGCGTACATTGATCTTTTCAAACATAGTTATCGGTGGAAGAGGAATTCGTTTCTCTTGCTTTATACTCATGATATATTTTTGAAGAAGTAAATTAATGATTGGCGGGTTTTGATAATGTGGCATTCAAAGCAAATAAAAAGTGTTTATCAAGGTAAGTTTAGCCTCAAATTTCACAACCAGGAAATGACAAAAATCGGGCAGGTAGCATTGCTATGTGGGTAGCTCCCATTATGATGTATCATCACCTATCTAGAGATATTTCATTTATTCCTTATTCTATCGATATTGTCCCATTTGGGAAATGGTTGTCGTACACAACCATTGGTGATATACATTCGATACCCTCAAGAGAAATGGATGGTCGGTAATGTGTGGCCGGGTTACAAGATGTTCTTGTTGAACCCAGTGCATTTCTCCTTAGAGATACACTATCGGATGGTGGTTCCATAACTTGTCATAGTTAGAAATCCACTGTCCATAAGCATTAAGCAGTTTTGTTTGTATATTATGTAAGTAGAATGTGAGATGCAAACATTTCTACTAGATTTTAAATTATTTGTGGAAACCTTTGACATTATCATAATATATGATTTAAATATACAAACTGTTCTGATTCTCATAGGTAAAAACCCGTTCCGTATTTACGACGTGGTCTTATGAGTTATTTTTATTTCTTAACTTGTTTTAAAATCGTTTACTCACACCAGTCCCCGAATGACCCAGAGTTTATTTTTCTATTTTTTTCTTAAACTCTTGGGTACTCATAACACTTGTTATGAGTATACAAGTGATCCAGGTATTGACTTAACTTTTGGTGTAGCTAGATGGGAAGAATCTGAATGTTGGCCTATCTATCATATTTATGTATAATTATCTACAAGTTAGTTTATCACGAATGTTTAAGCATGCAATTTGGGATGACATGTATCCATATGTATGATGTATTCTAATGTACTTTTCTTATGATATGAAATATTTTGCGTTATTATATTTTGTCCAAGTTCCGCTATGAGATTCTGATATTTTATTTAGTTTTATCTTCTATTTATCATTTATTCTTATACAATGACATGACTTTTGAGGTGTTCGAAAGTTAGGTCGTTACATAAAGTGTGAGAAATAGAAACAAAGAAAGTTAGAATAGAATATAAAGAACACACATATAACAAAATTAGAGTATAACACGAATCTCACAGCGGAACGAATAAAATATATTATATAACATAACTTTGGAAATACAAACTTGTAACTGTATATACATACCATTATCAAATATTATAACATCGGAAATAAACTCTCTCTCTCTATATATATATAATGTTGAAGTCTTCTTCTCCAAGCTCTTCCAAGTATCTGTAAAATCCAGACTACTTGACTGCCCATACAAATTTGGGCACCCAAGAGTTTAGGGTAAAACAAAACAAAATAAACTCTGGGTCAGTCACAGGACTGGTGTGAGTAAACTCCAACCATTCGGTTTAAATTTCATAGTCCTTTTCAAGAGAAAGGATAGTCGTAAAACCGATCCACACATAAACACAAATGGTTTTTATCTTATGATAACCCAAAAGATTCTTTAAAAAAATATTATTCTGATATTATAATAGTGTCTAAATCAAGTAAATATGAATCTAGCAGAGTGCTTACATCTCACGCTATGCATATATAATATACAATCAAAACAGCTGGCTCTTATTGGAAAATGGATTTCCAACTATGACAAGGTATGGAAACACCTTCCGATCAGTGTACTCTAGAGGGGATACACTGGAGTTCAACATGAACATCTTGCAACTCAGCCACACATGACCGGACATTCATTTCGCTTGAATATTCTGAGTATATTGTCACCTTACGGTTTGTATACCAATATAACAGTTCCTGGGAGATACAAAAGTGAAAGAAGAACAAAATTGTAACAACCAGGAAATTCTGAGAAAATTAAAAAAAATTATTTTGGCAATTTTGATGAATTTTGACTATTTAAAATGAATTATTTTAAATAATAACGACGAAAAATTTATTTTGAATAGAATTAGAATGTATATATTTATTCGAATCATCGTTGGAATATAAATATTTTATTTATAATTATAAAGAGAATTGAAAATGGCGCGGTAGTTTGAAAATTCAATTTCACAATTCAAATGAATGTACAGGACTTAAAATAAACCGGATTTTAGGGAAACCAAAAATATTAGAATCTAATTGAGAATATCTTTCCAACGAACCCGAGAAATCAAAATTTCATAGCGGGAATCAAAAGATACGTCCAGTTGAAAATTCAGAATAGTCGCTATGGAATTCTAGCCCTTAAAAATAGCAATTTTGCAAACGACCTCGGTTTTCGACGAAACCACTTTTGTTGGATCCGCGATGTCTAGTTATTGCTAGGTTTCAAAATTCGTAATTTTTCGAATCAACATGTGAGCGTGGCAAATAAAAACGCGTTTGACCAGTTTTAGTTAATTTTAATCGACTGGAAAATGGCCAATTTTCAAACAGTCTCAGAATTCGATGAAATTAGTTTTGTTAGAACCGTATCGTCAATACGAAGCTAGAAAATATTTTTTGAGGATTTTTCGTGTTAGTATGTGACCCCAGTAAATTGAAATGTGCGTTCAAATTCAATATATAGAGTTATTTTTTGATTTTGATGAAAACCGATCGAAACGATCGAATCAGCTTACGATACATATCCCATTATGTTCGGAATGGGGGTAATTATCTGTGGACGACAGTCGGTGGGCTTGATTTCGAGGTCGAAATAAAAAGTACCTTTTTGAAATTAAATTAAATAAAAAAATAAAAAAAATCTCTCTCCTCCTTTACCATTCAGACCCCCCCCCCCCCGTTTCATTTCATTAGAAAGAAAAAAAAGGAGCATCGGAATCAATCTCGAGCCCTAAGCCACCGCGCCGCCTTGGCCTCCGCCGCCGGAGCTGGCCACGCTCCCCTTCCCCTCCCCCTCCTCCGCCATCATCGAGGCCCCCCTGCAGCGCCCCCTTCCCTTCCTCCGTCTCCTCCCTCAGCCCCTCCCCAATCGAACTCCACTGCCGGCCACCTAAGGCCGCGCCTCCACCGGCAGCGAGCGCGAGCTACGCCCCCTCCGCCCCCTCCGCCTAATTTTCAATGTAAGTGAATTTAAATTAATTTCTAATTTCAATATTTTTATTTAGATGTAGCATTATATAAACTGATGATTTTTAAGGGGGTAAATATATAATTTTACTCGTATAACTTCACTATATAAAGAAATTGTGGTTAACACTAAAAAGCTATGATTTTTAACTATGTAAAAATATAATTTTTATCATAGTAAGAAGTTAAAAGTATAATTTTAATCATAGTAAGAATTTAAAAATATAATTTTTATCATAGTAAGAAGTTAAAAATATTTTTTTTTACCATAGTAAGAAGTTAAAAATATGATTTTTATATCATAGGAAGAGTACAAATATGATTTTTATATGTGAAGAGTAATAGAAATATAATTTTTATTATATTACTGGCGAGATAAAAATGGAATTTTTATCTATATAGTAGTGGTATAAAAATAGAATTTTTATCTATATAGTAGTGGTATAAAAATAGAATTTTTATCTATATAATAGTGATTATAAAAATGTGATTTTTTATATACATAGCAACAATATAAAAATATGATTTTTTATATATGCAGTGGCTACGGGAAATGAAATTGACAAAAGGCGAGAACGACGAAGATTTCTACATATGAAGAGTCGTGGTGTTTGGTTTAGCAATTCGGTGAGAACTTCTCACTTTAAATCTTGTTTACTAGTTAAATTATATACTAGGATGCAGACGGTGCTTAGCAGCACCCGACACCCGCCGTCCACAGACCATGGACGGCTTGTATGCTTGTTTGATGTGTTGTGAAATTTGTTTGTGATGTTGATGTGAAATGGATAATAAACATTCATGTGTTGAAATAAATTAATTATCGTTAAAAATATAGTTTTTAACGTGAATGTGAATAAATAAATATTCATTTACAAACCAGATGGTTTGTTTATGTACACCTATTTGAAGGACATTGATTGGGACGATAAATTTTACACGTCGCCCAACTGCACAAATAATATTCAGTGTTTGTGGATTAAAACCCCACACAGGTGTTGGGATGATATTTGCGTACACTAATCCCAATTATTTAGTTGTATGTCGATCGATTGGTCGACGGATTGTGTAAGCGTTAATTATTTATATTTAATGCTTATGAAGTTGTGTGGTGCACTTTGGATGATGGTTGATTATTTATCGTTGCTGTTATATACATGTGTTGTATGGAATCCATATAATTAACATTATATGGTAATTGATTGAGGCTCATTCCAACTGGGAAAATAAAGAATAAATAGTCAGGTGTTGATAGTACTCATGTGTTGAGAATAGTCATGTGTTGAACGAAATATTTTAACAATAAAATTTACATCTTTATCATATATAAAATTAGAAACTAACTGGAAAATAGATAAGATGAGTGGTCTCCTGGATATTGATCTGATGTTGGTTTCGGCCTTCGGGGTTAATATTTAGGGAATTGCTCTCTTGCTAATTTACGGTTAGAGTTTGATTAAAAATTAAATGATAGAAATCAAAATTTTATAAAATATATTACATAACAAAAATAGTCATGTGTTGACAGTACTCATATGTTGAGATTAGTCATGTGTTGAAAGGAATATAGATTCATGTGTTGAATAGAATAAATATTCATTTGTTGAATAGAATAACGAAGTTATTGAAATACATAAAGCTGTGTTGATTAGAGATGCGCTATTTTGACATGAACGATATTTATATCGATTATATTCGTTTTTATAATAATTATAGAAAAGGAAGTGATTTCAAAATATAACGTTTTGAAAATATTATCATTTGTATATCGATGATGTGGAATATTCAATTTCGATTCGAAGTTAAATATGAAGTTGAAATCGTTTCGAAAACGAATTTAAAACGATTTATAAAATACGTTTTAAAAGGAAATCGATGAAATATATATAATAAATATATATTATATATAATAGCATGAATAGAACGCGCCGCGCTGCGGTAGTTCGTGAATTTCGACCAATGACTTCGAATAGATATTGCGGGAGATCCGACCGTCGGATTCTCCAAAAACCGAAACCGTTGGGTTCATATCGAAAAGAGCTTTCCAATGAATATTATAAATTTGAAAGCTAACGGTTGGATTTGGAATTATGTCTAAATCAAATTTGGAAAAAGTCGCTGTAAGTGAAGTTCGACGACCGTTATTGGAAATCGACTGTACGTGCCTTGATAAAATTATTAAAAATATATATAATTTGTGTAAAATCATAATAAATGATTTGAAAAGAACTGGGATGAAAAACTCCACATTTGTAAAGATAAAAATATTTTTTTTATCAAAATGAACTAGTTTATAACTAGAAAAATAATCCAATATTTTTAAATAAAATAAATTTGACTTGTGAATGGTTTTAATATAACTAGAATTTCCAATATATAAATTGGAATGGATTTGAATCGAAATTATCTTCAGAATATTTCGATGTTGGATTTCGTGATTATACAGATATGGTTGGGGAAATTTGAAAGATATGTTTTTATCGTTATTTCCAATACGATATTTGTTGGTTTCAGAATTTGATATTGAATATAAGCCGATATATTTTCTATTCAGAACCTTGTATTTAATATTGAATGTGATTTGAGTTTGTCATGAATGGTGTCTTCAATAACACTGTTCTTGAACCCAGTTTAGAAAAGAATAAATCGTTCAATCAAAATTTAGTGAAATTGTCCAGTTAATTAGTATTTAATTGGAATTGAATTTAAATTGGTTTTTGGGTTTATTGTGAGCGGTGTTTTGAATAACACCTGTTCTTTAACCCGATTAACAATGGGTTGTGATTTTGGGTTTATCGTGAACCGTGTTTTAAATGACATCGGTTCTTTGACCCAGTTAAAGATTAAAACTAAGTGGAGTTTTAATGAAATCTTTAATTAGATTGAAATGATCGAGAACGAAGTATCACCAGTTTTGCTCCAAAGCGATAGTTAAATCATTAAATAGATTTGAACGTGAAATGGTAATTAATATTTACCGATAACACTGTGGTGTTAGTTATGGAGTATTACCAGTTTTTCTCCATGGGATGAATAGGTTGGGATTGGGAAATAAAATAAATAATTACTTCGGTGTTGTTTGCTAATCCCGACTAGTTTAGAAAACCTTGATACAGTTTGATTTGATATTCAAAGTAAGATTAAAGAATAAATAAAAAAGAATTTATCTTTGATAAAATTAATGGGAACCTTTCCCTAAGAATGTGAAATTTAGAAACTAACTGTAGGTTAGTTAAGAAGAATGGTTTCTTGGATATTGATCTGATGTTGGTTTCGGCCTTCGGGGTTAATATTTGGGGAATTGTTCTCTTGCTAATTTACGGTCAGTGACTGATGAATTGGAATGAGGCGTATGTTGTGTTTGTATGACACTTGTTTATTATATACGCGGGTTATTCGGAAAGACCGAGTTTATACCCATTCTGAATAACCGATTCGACGATAAGTCGAAGATGAAGACGGTGGTTGAAGACTGGAAGTCTTCACATCGTTTGGGTGATTACTGATGATCTTGATTGGGCTGTACACCCAAGATGAGGGAATTAGTTGGTGATCGTCCAGACGACTTGGAGATCGATGGACATGCGAGGAAAGTGCCTCCGGTTTCGTTCAGACCCAGAACGAACTTGTAAATGGACTGTGTGTCTGACATTGGATTTTATTCTGTGCTGATTGATCACTATTAAATATGCCTCTATTTGGCGGCGGAGAATGTATTCTCTTGCTTAACACCCTTCTCTGAGACATACGAGCTCAGAGGTTGTATATCGATGGACATCAGTCGCATGGAGTGAATTGCCTGTGTGGCATGCCTAAGTGGCATATGATCAAGGCTCCTATTGAAAAGCAAAGTCTTGTGGTTGATGATCAAAGCACGACCTATGTGGCACAGCTTTGTATATAGCATGAATTCGTGAGCCTCACACCTCGGTATGAGTTAAAAACAGGATAAGGACCCAAGGAGTGCACGACGTTTCTTTCTAGCTACGGTGGTGTCAGTGCTTAAACTGGATGACATTTATATTATTTTCACCTTTGTGGTTGTTGGATGCGACGCGCCTCGATATAGGTCTGTTAGGACCGGGAAACATGTGTTCAGGAATAATTAATCCTCAAACGTAAGGGAGGACCGGTTTTGGAGGTTCCAAGGGTTACCCAGAGTGTGTAGTCCTGAGGCATTTGCTAGAGTGTCTCGAAACGGAGAGGAGCTTGCCCCTTGCCTCAACTCATGACGGAAATCCAATTTCCAATACGATATATTTCGGTTTTATTTGTAGAGCCTGGTATGGCGACATAGTGGGATGTGGCACTTATGCCGTCTATGATTGATATTTATGATTGTATATAAAATCAGAAACTAACGGGAAACAAGCTAAGATGGGTGGTTTCCTGGGTATTGGTCTGATGTTGGTTTCGGCCTTCGGGGTTAATACTTAGGGAGTCGTTCTCTTACTAATTTACGGTTAGAGTCTGATTAAGAATTAAAAGATTAAATTTCCCGAATCAAGCATTTTTGGCTGTTATAAGGTAAAACCCTATCCTCCGGCTTACGTTGCATTGTGTGATGGGACTTGGGTCATATAACAGCTTCATTTTTCTTTACTTAGCATTGCGCTGTTTGTTTTATGCACTGGTATTCTTGGGAGGAAACCCGTTCCGTGTTACACGGCGTGGTCCCTTGGTTTACCGAACTTTAAAAATTGAATTAATAACTGTTTTATTTCTCACACCAGTCACATGACTGACCTGGAGTTTATTGTTTTAACCTAAACTCTGGGTGCCCTTATTTTCGACACTGGCAGCTAGTAGTTTTGGTTTTGCAGATTTATATTCACAAGATCCTGATTTACAGCTGGAACGATGCTCGAAAAGCCCTGTATCCGTGTATTACTTTCAGTTGTGTTTTGTATTGTTTTTCCGCTGCAATACTGTATTTAATCTCTGTTATTCTTTGTTGTATAATATTTATTCATACTCTGTATATTCTTGTATTCTGATAGAATTGTTGTAATAAACAATGAAATATTCTTCTGTTTGGGTTCCGATGTGTGTTGTCCTCAATTCTATCCGGGCTTTCCTTACCGGGGAAGTTCGGGTCGTCTCAGCTGGTATCAGAGCTATGGTTTACAGAGCTCGAGAGCAAGACACATTAGAACCGAACGAAAGAATTCATTAGATATTGGATTAGTAATATCCAATTAGAATGACTCATTAGAGATAGGATCAGTAGTATCCTAGAACGAGTGTGAAATGTATATTTTTCAATTGAAAAAAAACTTTGTTATGAAAATTAAATTCAAGTATACGTATTTGAAAATTTTATTTGTATTTAATTTGGACAATCTAGTGTATAAAGATTTTGTATATACGCGTTATGAACATATTTTCGAAGTTTTAATATACTGAATAGATATAGAATCATACTCTAGTGGCCCAAAGATGATTCTGATGGTTGAGTACTCGTCGTCAAAATTTATCTTCGAGTGACGAAAGTGCGATATTTATATATTTCCATAGACTGGTGTGAGAACCAAAATTAGATAGGGTCTATTGTTGTGGTTTGGCATCAAAAACATGATTTTCTGTATATGTATCAAAGTTATGTGTTTGAAATTCTAATCAACTAATTGATTGATGGTTGTATTGTTTAATTAATTAAATATTGAACCTTTATCCAAATTGAACCGAATATTGAGTTATATTGAAAATTAGTCGCATTTGCATGCATATACATGTGCTTACATTGAACAGGTCATAGCAAGGAGGCTAGAACAGAAGAATAAAATTGCTTGCCCGACAAATAGGTACATGTTTACAAATTTATTGGGTTTGGATGATTTTATTAACCGATTGGCTAGCCGCTTGACTTTTTCTTTTTCTTTTAGATTGAAGAAGGCCATGGGAGGCTATATGAAATATCCCGAAGTCCCCGGTGCAGGGGAGGTTATGGCGGAATTTTTCGAAAATTTAGGGTGTTAGTCAAATTTTTGAAAATTTTGAAAAGTTCTTAGAAACTGAAAAGTTGAAGAACTTAAGCCGTAATGAAAATAATGGAAGTTGAGTTGATTAGTTAAACAACTTTCAGCTTCGTTGCTTTTTGGGGACGAAAAGTTTTAAGTGGGGGAGATTGTAAATTCTGAGCCAATTTAAAATTTTTATTTTGGCAATTTTGATGAATTTTGACTATTTAAAATGAATTATTTTAAACAATAACGACGAAAAATTTATCTTGAATAGAATTAGAACGTATATATTTACTC
Organism: Allium sativum; assembly: GCA_030737875.1. Classification (NCBI taxonomy): domain Eukaryota; kingdom Viridiplantae; phylum Streptophyta; class Magnoliopsida; order Asparagales; family Amaryllidaceae; genus Allium; species Allium sativum. The sequence continues at coordinate 740,571,956 of CM060909.1, read as the reverse complement.
GAATCGTCGTTAGAATGTAAATATTTTATTTGTAATTATAAAGGGAATTGAAAATGGCGCGGTAGTTTGAAAATTCGATTTAGAAGTTTAAATGAATGTACAGGATTCAAAATATACCGGATTTTAGCGAAACCAAAAATATTAGAATCTAATTGAGAATATCTTTCCAACGAATCCGGGAAATCAAAATTTCATAGCGGGAATCAAAAGATACGTCCAGTTGAAAATTCAGAATAGTCGCTATGGAATTCTGGCCCTTAAAAATAGCAATTTTGCAAATGATCTCGGTTTTAGATGAAACCACTTTTGTTGGATCCGCGATGTCTAATTATTGCTAGGTTTCAAAATTCGTAACTTTTCGAATGAACATGTGAGCGTGGCAAAGGAAAACGCGTTTGACCAATTTCAGTTGATTTTAATCGACTGGAAAATGACCAATTTTCAAACGGTCTCAGAATTCGATGAAATTAGTTTTGTTAGAACCGTATCGTCAATACGAAGCTAGGAAATATTTTTCGAGTTAGTATGTGACCCCAGTAAATTGAAATGTGCGTTCAAATTCAATATATAGAGTTTAATTATGATTTTGACGAAAACTGATCGAAACGATCAAATCAGCTTACGATACATATCCCATTGTGTTCAGAATGGGGGTAATTAGCTATGGACGACAGTCGGTGGGCTTGATTTCAAGGTCGAAATAAAAAGTACCTTTTTGAAATTAAATTAAATAAATAAATAAAAACCTCTCTCCTCCTTTACCATTCAGACCCCCCCCCCCCGCGTTTCATTTCATTAGAAAAAAAGGAGCATCGGAATCGATCTCGAGCCCTAAGCCACCGCGCCGCCTTGGCCTCCGCCACCGGAGCTGGCCACGCTCCCCTCCCCTCCTCCGCCATCATCGAGGTTCCCCTTGTTGCGCCCCCTTCCCTTCCTCCATCTCCTCCCTCAGCCCCTCCCCAATCGAACTCCACCACCGACCACCTGAGGCCGTGCCTTCACCGGTAGCGAGCGCGAGCTCCACCCCCTCCGCCTAATTTTCAATGTAAGTGAATTTAAATTAATTTCCATTTTCAGTATTTTTATTTATATGTAGCATTATATAAACTGGCGATCTTTAAGGGGGTAAATATATAATTTTACTCATATAACTTCACTATAGAAAGAAATGGTGGTTAACACTAAAAAGCTATGATTTTAGCTATGTAAAAATATAATTTTTATCATAGTAAGAAGTTAAAAATATAATTTTTATCATAGTAAGAAGTTAGAAATATAATTTTTATCATAGTAAGAAGTTAAAAATATAATTTTTACCATAGTAAGAAGTTAAAAATATGATTTTTATATCATAGGAAAAGTAAAAATATGATTTTTATATATGTAGAGTAATAGAAATATAATTTTTATTATATTACTAGCAAGATAAAAATGGAATTTTTATCTATATAGTAGTGGTATAAAAATGGAATTTTTATCTATATAGTAGTGGTATAAAATAGAATTTTTATCTATATAGTAGTGGTATAAAAATAGAATTTTTATCTATATAATAGCGATTATAAAAATGTGATTTTTATATACATAGCAACAATATAAAAATGTGATTTTTATATATGTAGTGGCTACGGGCAATGAAATTGACAAAAGGCGAGCATGACGAAGATTTCTACATACGAAGAGTCGTGGTGTTTTGTTTAGCAATTCGGTGAGAACTTCTCACTTTAAATCTTGTTTTCTAGTTAAATTATATACTAGGATGCAGACGGTGTGTAACGCCCCGTAATTTGAACATAAAAATTCACAAATTAAAGTATACTTAATTAAGTGAAATGGGTTGCGCAGAGAAATATATATATATATATAATTGAAAATTAAATAAATAAATATGCAGAAATGTTCAAAACAGCGAATTGGGAGAGGGGAATAACCGAACCGGCCGATTTTTGAGGTCGACCCGAGCTTGCTGGGTCGACTAGGGGTTAATCCAGGGTGTTTGGCTGTCAACCCATGGGCCGATTCGCTCAAATGCAGATTTTGCATTTGAATGGTTCTCATGGTTCAGCTTTAATCTAAAGGCCCTAGATGGTTCCTACACTTGACTTCTTCCCCAAGACATGCTTTGATGGCTTGGATTGAATATAGGATTAATCCTATGGCTAATACTATCCTAATCCTCTATAAAAAGACCCCTAAACCTAGCCTAAATCACCATTATTCAATCCAACAACTAAACTACGTCAAATTTGTTCCTCTCATGGCCTCCACTCTCATGCTAAAATTCCTAAGCCTATTTCTATGAGAGATTGTGAGTTCATACAAGTGCTTTCAAACTTGTATGAGTGTTCTTAGTTTGCATTCAAGTCAAGTTGCAACATTTCTATTTCAAAGCAAGGATTTTTATTGATTTGGCGCAAGGGTTTTTCAATTGGGGCTTTCATATTTTGGTGCTTGCATAAGGGCTTCGTCTCAATCTTTATAATAAATATTCATTTGTGTCTTCATAGCGTAGTAAGCCCTTTTCTACTTTCTTTCTTTGAACTCTAAAGTTAAATGAATGATGCAAGTTTGGGGTTGATCATTATATGCAAGTTTGGTTGATCAATATATGCAAGTTTGGTTGATCATTATATGCAAGTTTGGATGATCATTATGCAAGTTGGTTTAATCATTATGTATGACACATGTTGCTATGTTATGAAAGTTTGGGTTGATCATGTTATCATGTTATGCAAGTTAAACTTGATGTTGTGAGCATAAAGCTCCAAGCTTTATATTAAAGGTTGCATTTGGCAACATGAAAGTTATCATACCCCTTATGATAACTTGCATGTGAGGCGAAATGCGAACTTCTAGCAACTTCTACATGTCATTTATCACCATGTATCACTCATATGCTAAGTTTGGTTTTATGCATGCTTTGGAAGCCTAATGATGCAATATGCAAGTATATGAACATATGTACATTTCATATGCCACCATGTTAAACTTGTGGCTTCAACACCTTTTTGTCATGATTATGCCAAGTTCCCTATTTTATCCTTTATGCGTTGATGCGATTATGTAAACGATGGGGTTACGTTGGGGTTGGGTAACTTTATGACATAAACATGGTTTTTATAACATAGCGTGATATGTTAACTTGTAATTATGTTTTGGAAACATAATGGACATGACACTTAGAAAATATGAGTGTGGCCAACTCGAGGTTGGGTTGAGTTTGTAGCATAAATCTACCCGGACCCGCCCGACTTAACTAGTGGCTACAAACAATAGGACCCAATGTGAGAAGTTGGTCATGTTGTGCTCGAATCCGAGGTTAGACCAAGTTGTGGTGTAAAGCTACCCGGACCCGCCCGGCTTAACTAATAACCACAACAAAGTCTAATGTGAGAGGTTAAAGCACATTAAGTTAATTAATTAATGCCTCCTGATTAGGGTTAAGTCATGGTCCACTTAATGCTTAATCAATTTGGGCTTGATGGGTTAATCGGGGTTAAGTCATGGATCTTGGGTACACTTAACCAATTTAATCCACGTTTGGATCGGGTTAACCACATTTAACCCGTTAAGGAAACCCTAGTTGCGTGGTCCTTTTCAGCAGTAACCCTCTTGATAGTATCATAAGACCCTAGGACTAGGCTAGGGTGGGGCACGATTACTGGGCTAACATGTAAGCGACCAAAACGACGGCTGTGTAGGTACGCCGGTGTAGGTCCAGGCGGACTATGATCGTGCACATAGTCCGGCGTTGGAGAATCAGGCACGGGTACCAGTAGATCTAGGCTGTGCATACTTGATTGGTGTCCGAGGTCTACACCCTAGGACTTGATACACCCTGGGGTGGACCTAGCACAGTTAGCTACATTTCATGTTTGGGCCGTATGACACCAACACTTGACGAGTTAGGCTTATAGGGAGCCGATCGACTAGACCGTGTAGTTGGACCTTAATTTAGGTCACCTCATGATGATGGGCCAAGCTTGGGCCAAGGGATCAATTCTTATTTTACTTGACACGTTAGAATGCTAGTACACCCGTGGCGCAAAACTTAACCTTGATTATGCGATGTCACCTTTATCTATCTTGTTAGTTAATCATCATGCCAGTATGTTGTTATCCTTATGTTCATCTCAGCTTCTCATGACAGTTAACTTTACTAGTTCATAGACAGATAGTAGTAGGGCTTACCAGTCTTTTTGACTGACCTGTTTTCTTTCGCCTCTTTTCTTCCGTTCCCCCCCCCCTCAGGTTCTCAGGGTGGGAACGTTGGAGCTTTGCTTGGATCTTTACAGCTTGCTTACTGGATTTGCTCATGTACGGTTTTGGACATTGAGCTAGCTATGGTTTATCACTTCATTTTGGGGATAGTACTTTATGTATTTCAGTTTTTCAGTTTATGCTTTTATCTAGACTTTGTTGTTGGAAAATAATGACCAAGTACTTTGTTGTAACATGACTATGGTTTTGAAATGCTAAGTTTTATCCGCTGCTTTACTACTCTGTTTTACTTATATGCTCTATCTTGTGATATCTGCATGCATGTTTACCTTGTTTAACGCCCCTCCAAAGCTAATGTCCTTGCAAGAGTGGCATTGGTGGAGGTGGGGTGTTACATTTGGTATCAGAGCCTAAGGTTTACAAGATTTGAGCAAAAGTGTTTTTAAAACTTACTTTTGAAAAACTATTTTCAAAACCAATTAAGTATTTTCCAAGAAGAGTCTAGTTATTTTAAAAAGGCTATTCCCCAAAAGCCGTAGCACTATCCTTCGTTTCTTCGTTCTGAATCTATCTTTTTCTTCGTTTTAGTATGGCCGATCGCTTTAACATCCCGGAAGGCGTGCAAGTACCAGTCTGGTTCCGGAGATTTATGGAGGCAAGGGCGAATGAAGCCGGCCCCGCGAACATTCCTCCTCCTTCCCCGGTCGCTAACATCTCTCCTCCTCCCGTAGCTGAGGTTCCTCCTCACCCTCAGCATCCTCAAGAGGATTTTGCAAAGCTTTGCAAAGACTTTAAGGCGATGGGTTGCAAGAATTTTGTCGGAACAGAGACTTCTGTGGGGGCAAGAAACTGGTTAAAGGAAACTGAAGACCTCTTTGCTATCTTTGATGTGGAAGATCGTAAGAAAGTTCTGTTGGCGGTATGGCTATTGAAAGGGGAAGCTGCTTATTGGTGGGTAGTCACCACCACTACTAGACCAATTGAGACTTGGGATGACTTTAGGAGAAGGTTTGGACTAAAGTTTCTATCATCGACAGAAGAGAACCTTCAGATGGAAAGGTTCCTATCTCTAAAGCAAGGGGACATGACAGTTAGGGAATACGTGGATATGTTTAATCAACTTGCTCAGTTCGGTCTAAAATTGGTTAACACAGCTCGGAAGAAGGCCCTACACTTTGCTCTAGGATTGAATGAGCCATTGCGCGGTTTGGCCATGTCTCATATACCCCTGGGGGCGACCTTCGAGAGTTTGGTGAATATGGCCTTACTTCAAGAGGAAGATACCGAGAAAAGAGACAAGAACAACAAGAAGGGGAACAAGGGCAACAGCAATCGCAATGACAACAAGACCAGGGAAACAAGGAAGTGCAAGTTCTATCGGATCGTTGGGCACATAGCCAAAGATTGCAGGAAGAGGAAGTTAGGCGAGTGTTTCCATTGCGGAGAATCTGGACATTTTAGCAAGGATTGCCCCAAGAAGCAAGGACAAGGGCAAGAACGAACTCAGCGAGTAGGACCCTCTGGAGGGCAGTTGCAGGCTCTCCTCACTCTTCCAGCTTTTGGTCGAGGTAGTGTTTCTGTAAAAAGTCATGTTTACATTTCTGATTTCCCTGTTCATACCTTATTTGATTCTGGCACATCGCATAGTTTTATTTCTGATCTTATTGAAAGTTTTGCACCTAAGTACTAGTCTAGTTGAGGTCCCGTTAGTGTTTCAAATCCAATTGGGGGTTCCGCCCATCTACCTGTGATTTGTGTGGATTTGAAAATCTCTATCTTGAGCATAGAATTCATGTGTAATGTTTAGGCTCTCGGGTTTATGGGATACGGGTTGATTTTGGGTGTAGATTGGTTGTCCAATTATGGAGCCGTTCTTGACTGTGAGCATAGGGTGGTGAGGCTCATGACTCGCCTCGGTAATACCCTAGAAATTTCTTGTAACCCTAGAGGTCCCGTCATGTTATGTTATCTTGAATCTCTTGACTCGTCCATCGATGATCTGAAATCTGTAAGGGTGGCCCGAGACTATCCTGATGTCTTTGAAGAAGTTAAGGGGTTACCCCCTAAACGAGAGATAGATTTCCGCATTTATCTAGTCGATAATGCCAAGCCAGTATCATTGCCCTTTAGGCACATGGCCCCACGAGAAAGAAGAGAGCTCAGTAAGCAAATCAAGGAGCTGCTTAAGAAGGGTTTTATTAGACGAAGCATTTCTGAATGGGTTGCTCCGGTGGTATTCGCTACTAAGGCGGATGGTTTGCTTCGTCTATGTGTTGATTATCGAGAGTTGAACAAGCTGACAAAGAAGAATAGGCACCCGTTACCAAGGATTGATGATCTCTTTGACCAGCTTGTAGGTGCTTCTGTTTTCTCTCAACTCGATCTAGCCACCGGATTCCATCAGCTTAGAGTGGCTGAGGATAGCATCGATAAGACTGCATTTAGGACTCCGGATGGATTCTTTGAATGGCTTGTCATGCCATTCGGTTTGACTAATGCACCCGCCTACTTCGTAGACTTGATGAGTAGGGTGTTCAGGGAGTTCCTCAACAAGTTTTTTGTTGTCTTCGTGGATGATATTCTGATATTCTCAAAGGACGAGGAAGAACATGCCAGACATCTCAAGGAAGTGATGGATACGCTTAGAGTGCATCAGTTGAAAGCCAAGTTCTCCAAATGTCATTTCTGGAGAAGGGAAGTTCGGTTTCTTGGACATATAGTTTCTAAGCAAGGCATAGCGGTGGATCCCGCGAAAGTGGTTGTGGTTCAAGATTGGAAGACTCCTAGGAATGCGACCGAAGTAAGAAGCTTTCTCGGTTTGGCGGGCTACTATAGGAAGTTCATCAGAGACTTCGCTAAGATTTCGGCCCCTCTCACTAAGTTGACGAAGAAGAACTTAGTCTTTGCATGGGACTTGGAGTGTGAGCTTGCTTTTCAAAAGCTCAAAAGAGCCCTTACCTCAGCTCTAGTTTTGGTATTACCCGATAGTGGTAAGATGTTTACCGTGTACACAGATGCATGTGGCACGGGGTTAGGAGCTGTTCTGATGCAAGAGGGAAGAGTGATATGTTATGGGGGTAGGCAACTTAAAGTTCATGAGAAGAACTATCCCACTCATGATTTGGAGTTAGCGGCGATCGTCTTTGCACTCAAATCCTGGCGCCACTATCTTCTAGGAAAAAGGTTTGAGTTGTATACTAATCACAAGTCACTCAAATACCTCTTCTCGCAAAAAGATCTGAATCTAAGGCAGCAAAGGTGGATGGAATTTTTGGCATCTTATGACTTCGAGATAGCTTATACCCCTGGCAAGGGTAATGTTGTGGCGGATGCACTAAGCAGAAGGAGATTGACTTTAAGCCCCTTGTTCATTGAGATGAAGAACTTGGAATTCTTGGCAACCTTTGATTTCACGACGGCTGTTGAGTTGATGACGGGTTCATTAGCATCCCTTGAGCTTAGACCCACACTTCTTGATCAAGTTGGGGCTTCGCAGAGGGAAGATCCACAGATAGTCGAAGTTATGGACAAGTTGATTCGGGGTGAGACGTCTAGTCACCTTGCCAGATATACTATTGATGATAAAGGATGGCTAAGGCGTGATGGGAGATTATGTGTTCCTCGGGTGGGAGATTTGGTCCATAGAGTTCTTGAAGAAGCGCATCACTCGAAGATGACTATACATCCGGGAGGAGATAAGATGTATAGAGATATGAAGCGCAGTTTCTTTTGGATGGAATGAAGAAAGATGTGGCAGAGTATGTTTCAAGGTGCATGGTGTGCCAACAAGTGAAGGCCGAGTCAAAGAAACCAGGTGGGCTATTACATCCATTGGAGGTCCCACAATGGAAGCGGGAGAGTATTTCTATGGATTTTGTGGATGGATTGCCTAGGTCAAGGAGAGGGAACACAAGCATATGGGTCATAGTTGACAGACTTACGAAGAGTGCTCACTTCATCCCAGTAAAGAGCAAGAGGACCGCATCAGGGCTGGCGTCTATTTATCTCCAAGAAATAGTGCGGTTGCATGGAGTTCCTTCTAGCATAGTTAGCGATCGTGACCCGATTTTCACTAGCCAGTTTTGGAACAGTTTGCAAGAAGCGATGGGTACGCGATTGAATTTAAGTACAACCTATCACCCCCAGATGGATGGCCAAACCGAAAGGGTGAATAGAGTGCTAAAAGATCTCTTGAGGCTTTGTGTTCTCGACTTCGGTGGTACTTGGGAAGACCACCTTCCTCTTGTAGAATTTTCTTATAATAATAGCTATCAAGCCAGCATAGGGATGGCACCATTTGAAGCTTTATATGGGAGGCCGTGTAGGTCACCATCTTGTTGGTGGGAGACAACAGATAGACTTATACTTGGGCCCGATATGATACGAGACACATCCGAGAAAGTTGAATTAGTAAGAAGAAGGATGAAAGCTGCCTAAGATAGACAGAAATCCTATGCTGACAAGCGAAGGGCAGATTTGGAATTCGAAGTGGGAGACATGGTTTTCGTGAAGGTTTCTCCTTTGCGAAATGTGGTACGTTTTGGAGCAGCGGGGAAGCTGGCACCAAGGTTCGTAGGACCCTTCCCTATCATAGAGAGAATTGGAAAGATGGCCTATAAGGTGGGATTGCCCGAGAAGCTAGCCGGAGTGCATAACGTCTTTCATGTCTCGCATCTCCGAAAGTGCCTACATGAGTCCGCTGAGGTGGTTGAACCAAGCATTCTTGAAGACATTGAGGTAGAGAAAGAAGCAACCTTGAGAAGAGCTCTGATTCGTATCTTGGGAACAGAGATCAAGAAGCTAAGGAATCGAGAGGTCAAGTTGGTGAAAGTTCAGTGGGGTGAAGCCGACGAAGATGCAACTTGGGAAACCGAGGAGAAGATGCGTGGGCTTTATCCATTTCTTTTTGAGGGTACATTCTCGATCTCTTTTCCTAATTAGCATATCTTTCTTTTATCCGCGTTTATCTAGTTTATCTTGTTTCGTAGATCTTGTCATGAGAACCTTAGGTAGAAACCCTTGGTTGAAACATGTATTTGAAACATGTTATGCTTGATGGTTGCAAGTGGTTGCAAGTGTTTGCACGTGGATACTCGTGGATGCATGATACACATTAGGCACTAAGATCGGCTCACACGCTTTCATGTTGCATATGCATGAGTGCTTATACTTATTCATGGATGAAACTTGTTGAGCTATCACGTGGATGTTGCATATGGATGAATATTATGTGCAGTCATGTAGAGATTATAAATTATGTTAGGAATTTGCATACATATGGACTCATTTCACTAACATATTTTGCATTAAGGAGGTTTACTGTATCAGTAACCGCCTGATTTTTGCATTAGATAAGTACATATACACACACCTTTGCATATGATCATACAACATTTAGAATCCTTTAAGGACAATGACTGCACGTGGATGATGTTTTGAGTAGATGGATGATGGATAGTAGGATACGTTCTTCCTACCTTGGAGATTTCGGGGACGAAATCCTTTAAGGAGGGGAGAATGTAACGCCCCGTAATTTGAACATAAAAATTCACAAATTAAAGTATACTTAATTAAGTGAAATGGGTTGCGCAGAGAAATATATATATTGATATATATACATATATATATATAATTGAAAATTAAATAAATAAATATGCAAAAATGTTCAAAACAGCGAATTGGGAGAGGGGAATAACCGAACCGGCCGATTTTTGAGGTCGACCCGAGCTCGCTGGGTCGACTAGGGGTTAATCCAGGGTGTTTGGATGTCAACCCGTGGGCCGATTCGCTCAAATGCAGATTTTGCATTTGAATGGTTCTCATGGTTCAGCTTTAATCTAAAGGCCCTATATGGTTCCTACACTTGACTTCTTCCCCAAGACATGCTTTGATGGCTTGGATTGAATCTAGGATTAATCCTATGGCTAATACTATCCTAATCCTCTATAAAAAGACCCCTAAACCTAGCCTAAATCACCATTATTCAATCCTACAACTAAACTACGTCAAATTTGTTCCTCTCATGGCCTCCACTCTCATGCTAAAATTCCTAAGCCTATTTCTATGAGAGATTGTGAGTTCATACAAGTGCTTTCAAACTTGTATGAGTGTTCTTAGTTTGCATTCAAGTCAAGTTGCAACATTTCTATTTCAAAGCAAGGATTTTTATTGATTTGGCGCAAGGGTTTTTCAATTGGGGCTTTCATATTTTGGTGCTTGCATAAGGGCTTCGTCTCAATCTTTATAATAAATATTCATTTGTGTCTTCATAGCGTAGTAAGCCCTTTTCTACTTTCTTTCTTTGAACTCTAAAGTTAAATGAATGATGCAAGTTTGGGGTTGATCATTATATGCAAGTTTGGTTGATCATTATATGCAAGTTTGGTTGATCATTATATGCAAGTTTGGATGATCATTATGCAAGTTGGTTTAATCATTATGTATGACACATGTTGCTATGTTATGCAAGTTTGGGTTGATCATGTTATCATGTTATGCAAGTTAAACTTGATGTCGTGAGCATAAAGCTCCAAGCTTTATATTAAAGGTTGCATTTGGCAACATGAAAGTTATCATACCCCTTATGATAACTTGCATGTGAGGCTAAATGCGAACTTCTAGCAACTTCTACATGTCATTTATCACCATGTATCACTCATATGCTAAGTTTGGTTTTATGCATGCTTTGGAAGCCTAATGATGCAATATGCAAGTATATGAACATATGTACATTTCATATGCCACCATGTTAAACTTGTGGCTTCAACACCTTTTTGTCAAGATTATGCCAAGTTCCCTATTTTATCCTTTATGCGTTGATGCGATTATGTAAACGATGGGGTTACGTTGGGGTTGGGTAACATTATGACATAAACATGGTTTTTATAACATAGCGTGATATGTTAACTTGTAATTATGTTTTTATAACATCTCGCATTTTTGTCGATTGGTATTTGAATATTTAAATCAGTTTAAATATTGAATTTGTAATATAAGTGGATTTATATATTAATTAAAAAGAAGTTGAACGTATATAAATATATATTAATCATAATCGAGCTCAGAACAACCCTGCAGTTCGTAATTTAACGTTCTGAACTTCAACTGAGTGTACCGGACTCGTTTTGAATCGGATTTCTTCGAAACAAGGAACATTGGAATCTGTTGAACTGTATCTTTCTAACAGAAGTGAAAAACCAAGATTTCGTTGGGTAGATTGCAAGATATGTCCAAATCAAATATTCAGAAAGTCGGTGTGAAATCGTATATCGACCGTAACGGTTATTTGAATATAACTTGACATCGGTTGCAAATAGGGACAAGGGTCTTTTGCGGCACAGCGATAATTTAATTTTTAGAATTTTACTGTAATTTTTAATTAATTAAATATGCAACTTTTTATTTGGAGTATTGTGTACCCAATATCGGTATTTCGGGTTTTCAAAATATGAGTCAAACTACCGGTATTATTATATTTTCGGAATCATGACACCTCATAGAGCACGTCTGTACTCTTACTTCTGTCCATAGCGATCAATATAAGGAGACGAACTTTTACGCAATAAGGTGCTCTTAAGAAATATACATTTCTTCTGAATCCTTAAATGCCGCTAATATAAACACTTCGCCCATGCCCTGATAATACAACTAAGAGGAGAAAATCGAAGCCTATTGTGTACAGCCTAAAAGCTAATTCCCCTTGTCTGTATGTTTCTAACTCCATACCCATAACAGTGGCGAATTATATTTTGTTTCTTGTACAATATGCAGACCATACCTCATCATGGTCTAGTTTGAAAATATGTGTTCCCTAGCATGTAGTAGTTGAAAGGAAACAACGTCCTTGTCCTTTCCCCATGGTCTACAAAGCTCCCTTCACTAGCAAATAGATGTCGCAAGTTTAACATTCCACCACAAATCAAAATATAGATATATACTCTATCTCCTATGCCACTTGTTCGAAACAAGATTGTGATCGTTTTCTTGCCGACAAAGAAAATATCTTAAATCAACTCAAAAACATTAAATCCGCCCACGCACTACTCTACCCTAAACCTACCAAAGACCATAACCTACCCATGTCCTATTGCTTAACCATTAAGCAATTTAAAAACTATAAATACAGGAGGCCTTCTTCTCCTTTTCTGAAACGAAAACTACTAAATTGCAAACAAGAAAAATTAGATCCATTTCTTCATATTGTATACGCTTGGTTGGGTTTGAATAAATGTTTGTCCGCTACTTTAGGACAGTGGCGTGTGTAAGTTCAGAAGAAAGTGAGGGAGCAGACGAAGGATTAAGCACGGTATGTCCTTGAAGTTACTGTGCGAGTCTCGAAGGCATTGGAGAAGAAGTTGCGAAGGGGTACAATGGTTCTCTCCATTCTTTTAGAGCAGTTAGTGTCTGGGGTGGCGATACAGGCATGGATCACTGTTGGGTTCGGTACTAGGTGGCGTTCGTGAGTTTTAGGGAGCGACACTGTTGGCGGGTGATCTGGAAGGGGCTGGCTTCTCGGCAGTAAGTTTGAGGTCCACTCCGACATGGCAGAAGCGGCTATAGATGATTGGGAAGGATGGGTGGTCTTTACGATGGGAAGCTCATGAACCGGAGCTGTGGAGTGTGGACGGTGAGGTTAATCGTTTCATATTTTGTGGAGGATTGCATGCATGTGGTCATTGGAGACACGTCTAAACATAAAAGGAAAAAGAACAACTGAAGAATGGGTACGGAAGAATGCTTTTTGTGCTGGGAAGAAGGGTTTCACGCATGCTATGTTGGTAAAAAGGGGGAGCACGTATGACTGTGCATGAGTAGACTTTTGGGTACAAGTTTTGAGGTGCCATGAGCAGGCGTTGTGCGTGAGCAGGCGTGGGCGTGAACATTAGAGTTGAAGTCATGTATTTGTATTGGGATGATGTATGGTTGTGGTGTAGCAGGTGGTTCAATAGTGGAACTTCTCATGAAGAGAAAATGAATAGTGTGGTGGAATTCAATTCTTTTGAAAAGGAGTTAAACAGTAAGGGGAAAATGTATGTAGTGCATGATGATGGAGTGTTAAAACCCTGGTAGAGAGGATAAATATCTAGAGCGGTGCAAGTAATGGTGGTATCAGATGGCTTGTGTGGTAGTACTGATGTGCGTGCGTGCATGTCATATGAGGAGTTCGGTTTTGGTAAATACCAGAAGGGACGTGGAGAGAAGCCTGTTATCGGGTTTGTAAAGTAATGAAAATTGGAGACCGTGACTAGATGAGTTCGTGATGTTTTAAATAGGCTGATGTCATTTCCAGAAGGATGCACAGCAGTTGAGGTTCATGCTTTGGAACTGGGTCGATGTCGTAACCAATAGAAGGAAGATGAGTTGATCAAATCTCAGTGTGGCTCGCAGTCTCTGTTCGTAAGGTGCTGTTAGAATAGCAACATGATGATGGAATTGGAATTTGAGATGAAGGCATGTATAGGGACGTTAACGGTGGAGTTGTTGATGAAGTTAAAGGCTGTCGACACAGCAAGGAAAAGGGGGCGAGTTGTTTCTTTGGAGAGTGAAGATGGGATGAGGAGTTGAGAAAATCGTCTGTTTAGATGGAGCACAGGCGGAGTGGAGAAATAAAACGTTCGATGAAATCAGCGAACGCAAATCGTTATTATACGGTTAACGCGCCAAGGTGAGTAAAATCACTAACTCTGATCTATTTTAAAATATTGCAATTATATTTTAATGTTGTTTGAATGCTGTGTGACAGTCGATTAGATAGATTACAATTAATTTGGTTGAGTATTATATACCGTTATATATATGTACACATCATCAGTTGGACATTGATTCCACCGATTAGAATAACCCCTAGTATAGAGTTAGTGAAAATTGTGTTGACTGACATCTGTGGATGCGGAAACCGGTTGGAGGAATCCGACTGGATTCCTCGATATTTGTATGAACTGTTTGTTTTGTATGCATGGTTGAACCCGAATTTTATTTAAAACCCGGTGTGAATATTGATGTTGAACGAAAATTCAACATTTGTTTAGATTAAATAAATAAACGATATCGATTTAGAAAATGTAAACAGCCGACCGTAAAACCATCGTTTTGTTAAGAAACTGATTTACCGTCAGTCAAATCAATGAAGTTAATTATAGAAATTATATTTTTATAATTAAAGTGAAGTTTTAAATTATAATAGAAGTTCTATTATAAACCAGTATTTTAGAGTTCGTTTTTATAAAGCAAATAAAAGCGATTGTTGATATTTAAACAAGTTTATAAAGTAAAAACTATCCGACGATTAAATATTTGGATAATTATATTTAAGATAAATAATTTAGAGATATCATTAGATTAATTAGATTAATCTAATGTTAAGAAGTAATTAAAATCAGTTAACGAATTTACTGATGGAAATAAGTTGATTTAATAAACTGTTATTTGGGAACATGATTATTAGATTAATTGGTCTTTAATTAATCTAATGAAAAACAGGTTAGAAATAAGTTTATCGAAATTAATGAGAGTTAATTACCATTTTAGAAGTTATAGATAAGAACTGGGAAATGGAGAAAGCAAAGAGTTAATGTTTAAATTAAATATTCATAAACCACAGAGATCCCAAAGTAAGAATATGGTGTTGTAAAACCATATTCCAAAATACAACAAGGAAATACCATTTAATAAATATATTAAGTAATAAGGAATTTGAATACAGACTTGTATCGGTTCTAAGGTAAGAACGTTGTCGATCAAGGTCTGAGAGGTAAATAAAATACCCCAACTTGAACGGCTTCGCTATTACCGAGGAACGATATCAGTTTGTAACGGAAAGAGATGTCAAGATTTTTGTAACAGAAAGAGATGTCAAGATTTTTGTAACGGAAAGAGATGTCAAGATTTTTGTAACGGAAAGAGATGTCAAGATTTTTGTAACAGAAAGAGATGTCAAGATTTTTGTGACGGAAATAGATGTTAAGATTAGTATGAAAGGAATATGGCGGCGTATGCAAGTCTTAGAACTATAGCAATAAAATAACGCTGTTGATAAGATAAGTGTGACTGTTATGTCAAGATTAGTTATAACAAAGAATATTACAGCGTATGATAAGTTGAACTATAGCAATAAAATAACGCTGTTGATAAGGTAAGTGTGACTGTAATTAGTTATAAGGAGAATATTACAGCGTATGACATGTTTAGAACTATAGCGACAAATTAACTGCTGTTAATTTGACTTAAGCGAGACTTTTATATATAGCAGCACTTCCTAGGAAATGTAACAGTTGGTTTGAAATCCACTTATTCTAGAGTAATAAGTAACGACGTTTGTTCAAAGAAATATAAGAAAGAGTTTAGAAAAAGAATTGGGGAATCGTATTAGAAACTGATGACAACATTTCGATGTTCGAAATGTGATTAGAATTAAACCGTTAGGGTTTGGAACTAGAATTCGACGATGTCGAATGTATTAAAAGTGACTATTTTTAGGGATTATAATCTGATAGAATAATTAACATTTAGTTTTAAACAAATAAATGTTAACAGGATAGGAGTCAGTATTTAGTTATAAGCTTGATATCGATTAGATAAGAAGTTGACTTAGAGACAGAGTTTATAAAGTGGAATAGGAGTGAAAAAGTATGAAAGAGATTTCAGTAAATAAGATAAAGGGAGATTATTGCGTGAATAAAGAGTTATATGATCAAGGTGTTTAGATTTCTATAAGGAGGGATAGTATTCCCATTTCAAAGGGAATAATGTTTTAAAAGTGAACGTTGGGCCGATTAAAAGGTTAAGATGAATTTGGAAATATTTTCTAGTGTAAATAAGGTAGATTTCCCAAGTATAGGAATAAAGAAATGTGAAATTAATGGGAAATAGTTCGAACGTTAATAACGGATATTTTTGGAACACGAAAGAATAAAAGTTTATAATAATTGGAAATGTTTTCCAAAAGTGTTAAAGGCAAAAACAGAGTTTGAGAAATATCTAGTGAGATATGGGAATTTGAAAATATAACGAATGTTAAGTAAAAAGCGCCCGTGATTGTATGATGTTTAGTTATACATTAGAATGGATGTTGTTTTAACTCCGATAGTTAAATAACCGACTATCGAAGTGTTTGACCGTCGTTGTCAATACAGAGAGACCGGTTGGGTTATTACCCGAAAACCACTCCGTATAGGCATAATCGTTGCGAATTAGATATGCTGAAGATAATTGAAGACGGAGTTAAATGCAAGGATCGTCCAGTTCTAGAATGGTGTTTCTGTTTGTCCAGTCCCAGGACAACTTTATGGACGAGTGTCTGACAGAGTATTTCCAACGGTTATGCCGTTGATTTTATGAATATACCAAGTTGGTGGGGAGAAGGTAACTTCTCTTTATTCTACACCCAGTGTGCATTTGTGTAATCAATGTGTGATTACGGATTTGACGATGTGACATTCAAAGTGAATGGTGATCAGATGTTCTGAAGGTAGACGTAGCCTCTAGCCTCACAACCGAGAATGACAGAAGTTGGGCTAGGCAGCATGGCTAGTTGGGTCATCCCCAAGCAGGGTGTATTGTCACCGATCTAGAGAAAATTCATATTTATACTTCTTTTCGATTCTGTATCTTCGGATGATGGTTGGATGGCCTACAACCGTGGTGGCAATATATTCGCGACACTCAAGCTAAATGAGTGAGCGGTCATGTGTGGCCGGGTTGCAAGACGTTCTTGTTGAACCCTGAGTGTATCCCCTCTAGAGTACACTATTCAGAAGGTGCTCCCATACCTTGTCGGTTGAAATCCAATCTCCAATAAGCGCCCTGCGGTTTATGATTTTATACTATATATATTTGGAACGTGAGATGCAAGCGTTCTACTGCTTGTATAATTATTTGGTTAGACATTATCATAATATCACTAGGTTTTGATAGCAAGAATATTTCGGGTTATAGTAAGGTAAAAACCGTCCATGTTTATGTGTGGGCTGGTCTTACTATTATCTTCTTGTTTTGAAAAGGATTTTCAAAGTAAAACAGTATGGTTGGAATTTACTCACACCAGTCCCATGACTGACCCAGAGTTTATTTTGTTTGTTTTCCCTAAACTCTTGGGTGCCCAAATTTGTACGGGCAGTCAAGTGTTTCAGGCTTTGCAGATTCACTTGGAGGAGCTCAAAAGCAGGAAGCTTCACCATTAGTTATGTAGAGTTATTTCCGCTGTGATATGATGTATTGTACTCTGATAATGGTATGTATATACAATACAGTTTTGTATTCAAAGTTATGTTATATAATACATCTTATTTTGTTCTGCTGCGAGTTTCGTGTTACTCTGATTCTGTTCAGTTGTGATCTTCTTCTTCTTCTATTCTATTAGTTCTATCTTTTCTTTCTCGCCCTCTAAATTCTTCTATTAATGTCCCGGTATTTTTCGATGCTTGAATAGTCAACAGTGTGTTTTTATGTTGATTTTCTGGGTCGAAAAATCCCGCCGTTACAGATGGTATCAGAGCTGAAGGTTTAGTGATTACCTTGGCTCTGTGGCGTAACTCAATAGAGATGGAGTTAGTTGTACTCTAGATTGAGTTTGAGTGTATATAGATGAGCGCGTATTTGTGAATTAATATAAAAACTGTTTTATATTGTGTTGACTGGTCAGTCGAGTGGTTTATGAATTCTGGTCGAAACAGTAATGCAAACTGGATTGATAGGTGTTTCTAAACTCTTGAACAGAGTAATTCGACATGATATTGTTTTGAAAGCGGGGTAAATAAAATAATTTTACCCAAAGTATATTTTGATATAAAAAGAAGTGTATATCTTGATATTAATATAATATATTGGATATTTGATCATTATTATGATCGAACAGGATTATAATTAAGTTGGTTATATAAACTACCAATCGAAATATTATATAAGTATGATATGCAAAATCAGATGAGCTGAATCTGAATTAAAGACCAGAATTGAAATAAAAACTCTAGAAACTTAGAAAAGTGTGGTTTGAATTAAATATATGGAATTTTAAGATCCTCGGTGAATTTAGAAATGTTTTCTAAAACTTTGTGAAGTATATTTTGTAGTGATTTCAAAATGAAAATGTTTGAAATAAGTTTCGAAAGTGATATAGTATTGAACTCACTTCGATGGTTGGAAAATAAATTCCGATGATGATCGCGACATTATCGGTGTTCATTTTCGAGCTGGTAAGTGACAGATTACAACCAAAGATTTGTTTTGTATTGTTTGAGAAACAAGTTGTCAGAAATTCAAATGTTTTGAATTATATATGATTTCAAACTGATTTGAAATAAATCCCAGGAATTTGAATTCTGAAATAAAAATTTAACTTATGGAGTTAAAATGGTAAAAATGGAATTTAAACAAAGATAACAAAATTGGACTGAATTTGGAACGATCCAGAATGGAAATTGTAAAAGAAAAATATTGGAGATTCGAGTTATTAAAAATGAATTGATTCTTGGAGAATAAGAATCGAATTTTGAATTAGAGATGGAGATAACTGATTTGAGAAATAAATCAGTAAATAGAATGTCGTAATAAAACTTAACAAGGTTAAGAACTGAGAGTGGAATCGGAGTTGAAATAGAAATTTGGCTTAGTAAAAGCGAAAGACTGGTTTGAGAACGGATTGATGGGAGATCAACCAAGGATGCTTGGATATGCTGGTTTGATAGCAGATGGCAGAGATAGAGTTGAATGCCCAACAGAGAAGGTACACATTTATATACGAGTATGAGATTTTTCATGAGTCAGTTTGAGCAAGCCGTTTGGCTGTTTGATTTTCTTTTGGATTGGAGAAGGCCCGGAGTGGCAAGTTGTTGTAATACCGAGTGAGCCGTGCAGAGGAGATGCTGGCGAGATTCTCTGAAAATTTAAGATGTTCGGAAATTTTCAGAAATTTTGAAAATATTCGAAATAATAAGGAACTAATATTTTAATTGGAAATAATCAGTTCAGTGGAAACTGGAATTATGAAGTAAACCAAAAAGATTTTTAACCATGTTATAACAGAGATTGTAGCATTTCCCCTATCTTAGCAATTTCGAGGACGAAATTATTTTAAGGGGGAAGGTCTGTAACGTCTCGCATTTTTGTCGATTGGTATTTGAATATTTAAATCAGTTTAAATATTGAATTTGTAATATAAGTGGATTTATATATTAATTAAAAAGAAGTTGAACGTATATAAATATATATTAATCATAATCGAGCTCAGAACAACCCTGCAGTTCCTAATTTAACGTTCTGAACATCAACTGAGTGTACCGGACTCGTTTTGAATCGGATTTCTTCGAAACAAGAAACATTGGAATCTGTTGAACTGTATCTTTCTAACAGAAGTGAAAAACCAAGATTTCGTTGGATAGATTGCAAGATATGTCCAAATCAAATATTCAGAAAGTAGTTGTGAAATCGTATATCGACCGTAACGGTTATTTGAATATAACTTGACATCGGTTGCAAATAGGGACAAGGGTCTTTTGCGGCACAGCGATAATTTAATTTTTAGAATTTTACTGTAATTTTTAATTAATTAAATATGCAACTTTTTATTTGGAGTATTGTGTACCCAATATCGGTATTTCGGGTTTTCAAAATATGAGTCAAACTACCGGTATTATTATATTTTCGGAATCATGACACCTCATAGAGCACGTCTGTACTCTTACTTCTGTCCATAGCGATCAATATAAGGAGACGAACTTTTATGCAATAAGGTGCTCTTAAGAAATATACATTTCTTCTGAATCCTTAAATGCCGCTAATATAAACACTTCGCCCATGCCCTGATAATACAACTAAGAGGAGAAAATCGAAGCCTATTGTGTACAGCCTAAAAGCTAATTCCCCTTGTCTGTATGTTTCTAACTCCATACCCATAACAGTGGCGAATTATATTTTGTTTCTTGTACAATATGCAGACCATACCTCATCATGGTCTAGTTTGAAAATATGTGTTCCCTAGCATGTAGTAGTTGAAAGGAAACAACGTCCTTGTCCTTTCCCCATGGTCTACAAAGCTCCCTTCACTAGCAAATAGATGTCGCAAGTTTAACATTCCACCACAAATCAAAATATAGATATATACTCTATCTCCTATGCCACTTGTTCGAAACAAGATTGTGATCGTTTTCTTGCCGACAAAGAAAATATCTTAAATCAACTCAAAAACATTAAATCCGCCCACGCACTACTCTACCCTAAACCTACCAAAGACCATAACCTACCCATGTCCTATTGCTTAACCATTAAGCAATTTAAAAACTATAAATACAGGAGGCCTTCTTCTCCTTTTCTGAAACGAAAACTACTAAATTGCAAACAAGAAAAATTAGATCCATTTCTTCATATTGTATACGCTTGGTTGGGTTTGAATAAATGTTTGTCCGCTACTTTAGGACAGTGGCGTGTGTAAGTTCAGAAGAAAGTGAGGGAGCAGACGAAGGATTAAGCACGGTATGTCCTTGAAGTTACTGTGCGAGTCTCGAAGGCATTGGAGAAGAAGCTGCGAAGGGGTACAATGGTTCTCTCCATTCTTTTAGAGCAGTTAGTGTCTGGGGTGGCGATACAGGCATGGATCACTGTTGGGTTCGGTACTAGGTGGCGTTCGTGAGTTTGAGGGAGCGACACTGTTGGCGGGTGATCTGGAAGGGGCTGGCTTCTCGGCAGTAAGTTTGAGGTCCACTCCGACATGGCAGAAGCGGCTATAGATGATTGGGAAGGATGGGTGGTCTTTACGATGGGAAGCTCATGAACCGGAGCTGTGGAGTGTGGACGGTGAGGTTAATCGTTTCATATTTTGTGGAGGATTGCATGCATGTGGTCATTGGAGACACGTCTAAACATAAAAGGAAAAAGAACAACTGAAGAATGGGTACGGAAGAATGCTTTTTGTGCTGGGAAGAAGGGTTTCACGCATGCTATGTTGGTAAAAAGGGGGAGCACGTATGACTGTGCATGAGTAGACTTTTGGGTACAAGTTTTGAGGTGCCATGAGCAGGCGTTGTGCGTGAGCAGGCGTGGGCGCGAACATTAGAGTTGAAGTCATGTATTTGTATTGGGATGATGTATGGTTGGGGTGTAGCAGGTGGTTCAATAGTGGAACTTCTCATGAAGAGAAAATGAATAGTGTGGTGGAATTCAATTCTTTTGAAAAGGAGTTAAACAGTAAGGGGAAAATGTATGTAGTGCATGATGATGGAGTGTTAAAACCCTGGTAGAGAGGATAAATATCTAGAGCGGTGCAAGTAATGGTGGTATCAGATGGCTTGTGTGGTAGTACTGATGTGCGTGCGTGCATGTCATATGAGGAGTTCGGTTTTGGTAAATACCAGAAGGGACGTGGAGAGAAGCCTGTTATCGGGTTTGTAAAGTAATGAAAATTGGAGACCGTGACTAGATGAGTTCGTGATGTTTTAAATGGGCTGATGTCATTTCCAGAAGGATGCACAGCAGTTGAGGTTCGTGCTTTGAAACTGGGTCGATGTCGTAACCAATAGAAGGAAGATGAGTTGATCAAATCTCAGTGTGGCTCGCAGTCTCTGTTCGTAAGGTGCTGTTAGAATAGCAACATGATGATGGAATTGGAATTTGAGATGAAGGCATGTATAGGGACGTTAACGGTGGAGTTGTTGATGAAGTTAAAGGCTGTCGACGCAGCAAGGAAAAGGGGGCGAGTTGTTTCTTTGGAGAGTGAAGATGGGATGAGGAGTTGAGAAAATCGTCTGTTTAGATGGAGCACAGGCGGAGTGGAGAAATAAAACGTTCGATGAAATCAGCGAAAGCAAATCGTTATTATACGGTTAACGCGCCAAGGTGAGTAAAATCACTAACTCTGATCTATTTTAAAATATTGCAATTATATTTTAATGTTGTTTGAATGCTGTGTGACAGTCGATTAGATAGATTACAATTAATTTGGTTGAGTATTATATACCGTTATATATATGTACACATCATCAGTTGGACATTGATTCCACCGATTAGAATAACCCCTAGTATAGAGTTAGTGAAAATTGTGTTGACTGACATCTGTGGATGCGGAAACCGGTTGGAGGAATCCGACCGGATTCCTCGATATTTGTATGAACTGTTTGTTTTGTATGCATGGTTGAACCCGAATTTTATTTAAAACCCGGTGTGAATATTGATGTTGAACGAAAATTCAACATTTGTTTAGATTAAATAAATAAACGATATCGATTTAGAAAATGTAAACAGTCGACCGTAAAACCATCGTTTTGTTAAGAAACTGATTTACCGTCAGGCAAATCAATGAAGTTAATTATAGAAATTATATTTTTATAATTAAAGTGAAGTTTTAAATTATAATAGAAGTTCTATTATAAACCAGTATTTTAGAGTTCGTTATTATAAAGCAAATAAAAGCGATTGTTGATATTTAAACAAGTTTATAAAGTAAAAACTATCCGACGATTAAATATTTGGATAATTATATTTAAGATAAATAATTTAGAGATATCATTAGATTAATTAGATTAATCTAATGTTAAGAAGTAATTAAAATCAGTTAACGAATTTACTGATGGAAATAAGTTGATTTAATAAACTGTTATTTGGGAACATGATTATTAGATTAATTGGTCTTTAATTAATCTAATGAAAAACAGGTTAGAAATAAGTTTATCGAAATTAATGAGAGTTAATTACCATTTTAGAAGTTATAGATAAGAACTGGGAAATGGAGAAAGCAAAGAGTTAATGTTTAAATTAAATATTCATAAACCACAGAGATCCCAAAGTAAGAATATGGTGTTGTAAAACCATATTCCAAAATACAACAAGGAAATACCATTTAATAAATATATTAAGTAATAAGGAATTTGAATACAGACTTGTATCG
Organism: Allium sativum; assembly: GCA_030737875.1. Lineage (NCBI taxonomy): Eukaryota > Viridiplantae > Streptophyta > Magnoliopsida > Asparagales > Amaryllidaceae > Allium > Allium sativum. The sequence continues at coordinate 740,548,864 of CM060909.1, read as the reverse complement.
GTTCTAAGGTAAGAACGTTGTCGATCAAGGTCTGAGAGGTAAATAAAATACCCCAACTTGAACGGCTTCGCTATTACCGAGGAACGATATCAGTTTGTAACGGAAAGAGATGTCAAGATTTTTGTAACAGAAAGAGATGTCAAAATTTTTGTAACAGAAAGAGATGTCAAGATTTTTGTAACGGAAAGAGATGTCAAGATTTTTGTAACAGAAAGAGATGTCAAGATTTTTGTGACGGAAATAGATGTCAAGATTAGTATGAAAGGAATATGGCGGCGTATGCAAGTCTTAGAACTATAGCAATAAAATAACGCTGTTGATAAGATAAGTGTGACTGTTATGTCAAGATTAGTTATAACAAAGAATATTACAGCGTATGATAAGTTGAACTATAGCAATAAAATAACGCTGTTGATAAGGTAAGTGTGACTGTAATTAGTTATAAGGAGAATATTACAGCGTATGACAAGTTTAGAACTATAGCGACAAATTAACTGCTTTTAATTTGACTTAAGCGAGACTTTTATATATAGCAGCACTTCCTAGGAAATGTAACAGTTGGTTTGAAATCCACTTATTCTAGAGTAATAAGTAACGACGTTTGTTCAAAGAAATATAAGAAAGAGTTTAGAAAAAGAATTGGGGAATCGTATTAGAAACTGATGACAACATTTTGATGTTCGAAATGTGATTAGAATTAAACCGTTAGGGTTTGGAACTAGAATTCGACGATGTCGAATGTATTAAAAGTGACTATTTTTAGGGATTATAATCTGATAGAATAATTAACATTTAGTTTTAAACAAATAAATGTTAACAGGATAGGAGTCAGTATTTAGTTATAAGCTTGATATCGATTAGATAAGAAGTTGACTTAGAGACAGAGTTTATAAAGTGGAATAGGAGTGAAAAAGTATGAAAGAGATTTCAGTAAATAAGATAAGGGAGATTATTGCGTGAATAAAGAGTTATATGATCAAGGTGTTTAGATTTCTATAAGGAGGGATAGTATTCCCATTTCAAAGGGAATAATGTTTTAAAAGTGAACGTTGGGCCGATTAAAAGGTTAAGATGAATTTGGAAATATTTTCCAGTGTAAATAAGGTAGATTTCCCAAGTATAGGAATAAAGAAATGTGAAATTAATGGGAAATAGTTCGAACGTTAATAACGGATATTTTTGGAACACGAAAGAATAAAAGTTTATAATAATTGGAAATGTTTTCCAAAAGTGTTAAAGGCAAAAACAGAGTTTGAGAAATATCTAGTGAGATATGGGAATTTGAAAATATAACGAATGTTAAGTAAAAAGCGCCCGTGATTGTATGATGTTTAGTTATACATTAGAATGGATGTTGTTTTAACTCCGATAGTTAAATAACCGACTATCGAAGTGTTTGACCGTCGTTGTTAATACAGAGAGACCGGTTGGGTTATTACCCGAAAACCACTCCGTATAGGCATAATCGTTGCGAATTAGATATGCTGAAGATAATTGAAGACGGAGTTAAATGCAAGGATCGTCCAGTTCTAGAATGGTGTTTCTGTTTGTCCAGTCCCAGGACAACTTTATGGACGAGTGTCTGACAGAGTATTTCCAACGGTTATGCCGTTGATTTTATGAATATACCAAGTTGGTGGGGAGAAGGTAACTTCTCTTTATTCTACACCCAGTGTGCATTTGTGTAATCAATGTGTGATTACGGATTTGACGATGTGACATTCAAAGTGAATGGTGATCAGATGTTCTGAAGGTAGACGTAGCCTCTAGCCTCACAACCGAGAATGACAGAAGTTGGGCTAGGCAGCATGGCTAGTTGGGTCATCCCCAAGCAGGGTGTATTGTCACCGATCTAGAGAAAATTCATATTTATACTTCTTTTCGATTCTGTATCTTCGGATGATGGTTGGATGGCCTACAACCGTGGTGGCAATATATTCGCGACACTCAAGCTAAATGAGTGAGCGGTCATGTGTGGCCGGGTTGCAAGACGTTCTTGTTGAACCCTGAGTGTATCCCCTCTAGAGTACACTATTCAGAAGGTGCTCCCATACCTTGTCGGTTGAAATCCAATCTCCAATAAGCGCCCTGCGGTTTATGATTTTATACTATATATATTTGGAACGTGAGATGCAAGCGTTCTACTACTTGTATAATTATTTGGTTAGACATTATCATAATATCACTGGGTTTTGATAGCAAGAATATTTCGGGTTATAGTAAGGTAAAAACCGTCCATGTTTATGTGTGGGCTGGTCTTACTATTATCTTCTTGTTTTGAAAAGGATTTTCAAAGTAAAACAGTATGGTTGGAATTTACTCACACCAGTCCCATGACTGGCCCAGAGTTTATTTTGTTTGTTTTCCCTAAACTCTTGGGTGCCCAAATTTGTACGGGCAGTCAAGTGTTTCAGGCTTTGCAGATTCACTTGCAGGAGCTCAAAAGCAGGAAGCTTCACCATTAGTTATGTAGAGTTATTTCCGCTGTGATATGATGTATTGTACTCTGATAATGGTATGTATATACAATACAGTTTTGTATTCAAAGTTATGTTATATAATACATCTTATTTTGTTCCGCTGCGAGTTTCGTGTTACTCTGATTCTGTTCAGTTGTGATCTTCTTCTTCTTCTATTCTATTAGTTCTATCTTTTCTTTCTCGCCCTCTAAATTCTTCTATTAATGTCCCGGTATTTTTCGATGCTTGAATAGTCAACAGTGTGTTTTTATGTTGATTTTCTGGGTCGAAAAATCCCGCCGTTACAGTTTTGGAAACATAATGGACGTGACACTTAGAAAATATGAGTGTGGCCAACTCGAGGTTGGGTTGAGTTTGTTGCATAAATCTACCCGGACCCGCCCGGCTTAACTAATGGCTACAAACAATAGGACCCAATGTGAGAAGTTGGTCATGTTGTGCTCGAATCCGAGGTTAGACCAAGTTGTGGTGTAAAGCTACCCGGACCCGCCCGGCTTAACTAATAACCACAACAAAGTCTAATGTGAGTGGTTAAAGCACATTAAATTAATTAATTAATGCCTCCTGATTAGGGTTAAGTCATGGTCCACTTAATGCTTAATCAATTTGGGCTTGATGGGTTAATCGGAGTTAAGTCATGGATCTTGGGTACACTTAACCAATTTAATCCACGTTTGGATTGGGTTAACCACATTTAACCCGTTAAGGAAATCCTAGTTGCGTGGTCCTTTTCAGCAGTAACCCTCTTGATAGTATCATAAGACCCTAGGACTAGGCTAGGGTGGGGCACGATTACTGGGCTGACATGTAAGCGACCAAAACGACGGCTGTGTAGGTACGCCGGTGTAGGTCCAGGCGGACTATAATCGTGCACATAGTCCGGCGTTGGAGAATCAGGCACGGGTACCAGTAGATCTAGGCTATGCATACTTGATTGGTGTCCGAGGTCTACACCCTAGGACTTGATACACCCTGGGGTGCACCTAGCACAGTTAGCTACATTTCATGTTTGGGCCGTATGACACCAACACTTGACGAGTTAGGCTTATAGGGAGCCGATCGACTAGACCGTGTAGTTGGACCTTAATTTAGGTCACCTCATGATGATGGGCCAAGCTTGGGCTAAGGGATCAATTCTTGTTTTAAATGACACGTTAGAATGCTAGTACACCCGTGGTGCAAAACTTAACCTTGATTATGCGATGTCACCTTTATCTATCTTGTTAGTTAATCATCATGCCAGTATGTTGTTATCCTTATGTTCATCTCAGCTTCTCATGCCAGTTAACTTTACTAGTTCATAGACAGATAGTAGTAGGGCTTACCAGTCTTTTTGACTGACCTGTTTTCTTTCGCCTCTTTTCTTCCGTTCCCCCCCCCCTCAGGTTCTCAGGGTGGGAACATTGGAGCTTAGCTTGGATCTTTACAGCTTGCTTACTGGATTTGCTCATGTACGGTTTTGGACATTGAGCTAGCTATGGTTTATCACTTCATTTTGGGGATAGTACTTTATGTATTTCAGTTTTTCAGTTTATGCTTTTATCTAGACTTTGTTGTTGGAAAATAATGACCAAGTACTTTGTTGTAACATGACTATGGTTTTGAAATGCTAAGTTTTATCCGCTGCTTTACTACTCTGTTTTACTTATATGTTCTGTCTTGTGATATCTGCATGCATGTTTACCTTGTTTAACGCCCCTCCAAAGCTAATGTCCTTGCAAGAGTGGCATTGGCGGAGGTGGGGTGTTACACAGTGCTTAGCAGCACCTGACACCCGTCGTCCACAGACCATGGACGGCTTGTATGCTTGTTTGATGTGTTGTGAAATTTGTTTGTGATGTTGATGTGAAATGGATAATAAACATTCATGTGTTGAAATAAATTAATTATCATTAAAAATATAATTTTTAACGTGAATGTGAATAAATAAATATTCATTTACAAACCGGATGGTTTGTTTATGTACACCTATTTGAAGGACATTGATTGGGACGATAAATTTTACACGTCGCCCAACTGCACAAATAATATTCAGTGTTTGTGGATTGAAACCCCACACGGGTGTTGGGATGATATTTGCGTACACTAATCCCAATTATTTAGTTGTATGTCGATCGATTGGTCGAGGGATTGTGTAAGCGTTAATTATTTATATTTAATGCTTATGCAGTTGTGTGGTGCACTTTGAATGATGGTTGATTATTTATCGTTGCTGTTATATACATGTGTTGTATGGAATCCATATAATTAACATTATATGGTAATTGATTGGGCCTCATTCCAATTGGGAAAATAAAGAATAAATAGTCAGGTGTTGAAGTACTCATGTGTTGAGAAAAGTCATGTGTTGAACGAAATATTTTAACAATAAAATTTACATCTTTACCATATATAAAATTAGAAACTAACTGGAAAATAGATAAAATGAGTGGTCTCCTGGATATTGATCTGATGTTGGTTTCGGCCTTCGGGGTTAATATTTAGGGAATTGATCTCTTGCTAATTTACGGTTATAGTTTGATTAAAAATTAAACGATAGAAATCAAGATTTTATAAAATATATTACATAACAAAAATAGTCATGTGTTGACAGTACTCATGTGTTGAGATTAGTCATGCGTTGAAAGGAATATAGATTGATGTGTTGAATAGAATAAATATTCATTTGTTGAATATAATGACGAAGTTATTGAAATATATAAAGCTGTGTTGATTAAAGATGCGCTATTTTGACATGAACGATATTTATATCGATTATATTCATTTTTATATTAATTATAGAAAAGGAAGTGATTTCAAAATATAACGTTTTAAAAATATTATCATTTGTATATTGATGATGTGGAATATTCAATTTCGATTCAAAGTTGAATATGAAATTGAAATCGTTTCGAAAACGAATTTAAAACGATTTATAAAATATGTTTTAAAAGGAAATCGACGAAATATATAATATATATATATATATTATATATAATAGCCTGAATAGAACGCACCGCGCCGCGGCAGTTCGTGAATTTCGACCATTGACTTCGAACAGATATTGCGGGAGTTCGACGACCGTTATTGGAAATCGACTGTACGGGCCTTGATAAAATTGTTAAAAATATAATTTGTGTAAAATCATAATAAATGATTTGAAAAGAACTGGGATGAAAAACTCCACATTTGTAAAGATAAAAATATATTTTTATCAAATTGAACTAATTTATAACTAGAAAAATAATCCAATATTTTTAAATAAAATAAATTGGACTTGTGAATGGTTTTAATATAACCAGAATTTCCAATTTATAAATTGGAATGGATTTGAATCGAAATTATCTTCAGAATATTTCGATGTTGGATTTCGTGATTATACAGATATGGTTGGGGAAATTTGAAAGATATATTTTTATCGTTATTTCCAATATGATATTTGTTGGTTTCAGAATTTGATATTGAATATAAGCCGATATATTTTCTATTCAGAGCCTTGTATTTAATATCGAATGTGATTTGGGTTTATCGTGAATGGTGTCTTCAATAACACTGTTCTTGAACCCGGTTTAGAAAAGAATAAATCTTTTAATCAAGATTTAGTGAAATTGCCTAGTTAATTAGTATTTAATTGGAATTGAATTTAAATTGGTTTTTGGGTTTATCGTGAGTGGTGTTTTGAATAACACCTGTTCTTTAACCCGATTAACAATGGGTTGTGATTTTGGGTTTATCGTGAACCGTGTTTTAAATGACATCGGTTCTTTGACCCAGTTAAAGATTAAAACTATGTGGAGTTTTAATGAAATCTTTAATTGGATTGAAATGATCGAGAATGGGGTATCACCAGTTTTGCTCCAAAGCGATAGTTAAATCTTTAAATAGATTTGAACGTGAAATGGTAATCAATATTTACCGATAACACTGTAGTGTTAGATATGGAGTATTACCAGTTTTGCTCCATGGGATGAATAGGTTAGGATTGGGAAATAAAATAAATAATTACTTCGGTGTGGTTTGCTAATCCCGACTAGTTTAGAAAACCTTGATACAGTTTGATTTGATATTCAAAGTAAGATTAAAGAATAAATTTAAAAGAATTTATCTTTGATAAAATTAATGGAAACCTTTCCATAAGAATGTGAAAATTGAATTAATAACTGTTTTAGTTCTCACATCAGTCACATGACTGACCTGCAGTTTATTGTTTTAACCTAAACTCTGGGTGCCCTTATTTTCGACACGAGCAGCTAGTAGTTTTGGTTTTGCAGATTTATATTCACAGGATCCTGATTTACAGCTGGATCGATGCTCGGAAAGCCCTGTATCCGTGTATTACTTTCAGTTGTGTTTTGTATAGTTTTTCCGCTGTAGTACTGTATTTAAATCTCTGTTATTCTTTGTTGTATAATATTTATTCATACTCTGTATATTCCTGTATTCTGATGGAATTGTTGTAATAAACAATGAAATGTTCTTCTGTTTGGGTTCCGATGTGTGTTGTCCTCAATTCTATCCGGCTTTCCTTACTGGGGAAGTTCAGGTCGTCTCAAAAATGAATATTCTCTAGATGGTGATGGCGTACCTTAATTGGGAGCGACCCCACTTAGCCATGCTGTCTGCCCGATTTTTATCATTTCCCGGTTGATGAGGCTTGTGGTCATAATGTATCTTTTGACAGATCATACCTTCATTTACTTTGAGTGCCACATCGTCATACCCCCCAAATCACAAATTGATCTCTCTAAAAATACCATGGGTATAAAGCTAAAAGAAATGAATTCCTCCACCACCAACGTAAATACATTTGAAGAGAGCAACTTACGTGACATATTAGACAGACTCTGTCAGACATTTTTCCATACAAGTTGTCCTGGGACTGGAAAAACCGAAGGCACTATTCTGTAAATCCATCCTAGGTAATACTACCTAGGACCACATAAATAGCCCTTGCATAAACTATGTCTTCAATTTTCTTTATGATACTTGATTTGCAACGCTATGCCCAAACAGTGTGATTTTCAGATAATTAATCAGATCCCAGTCTCTCCGTATTGACAACGAAAATCGTCAGAAATTTTGATAGCCGGTTATTTAACTATCAAGGGAAAACATTCATACAAACAATGATCTTATTTCCAAATGGAAATTATACTGATCAACCATCAATCAATACTGTGCCCCTTTAAATTAAATTATCATTCATTTATTCATTTCCCAATTTCCTTTCATTGTCTTTTCCCAAATATTTCTCCAACTCGTTTAGTCTCTCACTATTATTGGAAAACATTTCCATCTATTTTAAACTATTTATTTTCTATATTTAAAAAATATACGCTATCTAACAATGGAAAACATTTCCATTTCTATTCACGCATCACTAACCTTTCACATCCATTAGTCCCTAACCGTAAACTAGTAAGAGAACAACTCCTTAAATATCAACCCCGAAGGACAAAACCAACAACAGATCGACAATCAAAAGGTCGTTCAACTTAACTAGCCTCCAGTTAGTTTCTAATTTCCTTAGTCCCATTTCTCAATTTCTTATCAAATCATTATTGATGCAACTCTCGGATTCAGTTTACGAATCCACTTCCTTTACGGGAAATATTGACTATAACGATGGCATTATAATGCTTGTTTCCAAAATATTTAACTTTAAAATATAACCTTGATTCGTTACTTTGAATAATATTTAACTATTTAAATAAATAAATAAATAATCTTCATTTAAAAACGGAAATTAAATATTTCATTCCTAAATTCAATGCGTGACTCTCCTTCGAATAATTTCTATGCGATTTATGTTCCGAACTTTGGAATAATTTACCGCTTCAGGTCAACTCAATTTCTAAATTCATTTTGAATTTATCACTTCCAAATATTTACCAATTCCCTTTTATTCCAATCTTGCATCCACGATCAAAGTTCAAAACAAAAAATGACGAACTACCGCGATGTTATGAGCTCGATGAAATCATATTACAATTAATACGTTCAAACATCGTTTATTAAATATATTTGTTATTATAACTTGAAGATAAATTTAATTAAATATCTTAAATTATCCAATTCGCACAATATTGCCAATTCAACTATTCCTGACTATTTTAGAAATTTAAATTTTTTATCCCACTACATATATTTATTAAATAATCAAAATTATTTAACTCGAATCATTTAAATTGCAAAATCAATATATTAAAATAATTATATAAATTAATTATTAAATTGCTAATAATCCAGGGCGTTACACCTATCTTTGCCTAACCTATTCACGCATACGCCTCATTTTAAAATGTTGCACCAAAATTTCTACAGCCTAATATACACACACGCAGACCATAATTTGAAGCTTGCACATGGCTTAATAAATATATGTAGCTACCATAAAATAACAGGCACATGAAAACAAGCTGCCTATATTTTCAAATCAACGTACAACCATCCTATGTTTGCAAATTCACATGCCTCTGAAGTGAAATCACACCAACCTATCCTATTGTATGCTGCATACCTATAAGTTTCCTTCCATGCTCGCCAAATGGTTCAACATATACATATAAGGGATGGTAGTTTTCATTTCGTGAAGAAAAAAAACAAACAAAGCTTCCATTTTTTATTTTTAATCTACTTTTAATTTCTAAAAAATCATGCACACCTCCTAAAATCACGAAATAAAATCCATTAAACTTGTGGAGAGTTTCTCTTTAGTCAGATACGCATTGTGATGTGTTCAAAAGTTTTTTCGTTTTCTAGAAAAAGAGAGCATGTGGTTAGGGTTGGAAAAACGGTGGATTTGGGGCATCAACACAAGTTTTTGATGTGATATTTGGGTTTAGGTGATCGAATGGACTCTACGTGCATTTTTTTGGATGATTGGTGCCATTGGTGTTCAGCGTTCACTAAAGAGGAGACGGGTTGGTCTGGAGACGCGAAGTGGATGGAGGCTGCGAGCTTCAACTGATGGTGATGGCCTTGATAGGAAGAGCTGAACGTGGGTATGCTCAGAACGGTGAATGGTTGGTCGTGGAAGGAGAACAAGGCGTAAGTAGTCGACGTGGGTAGTTTACAGATGAGGGAAATTATTTCGAGAAGATGAAATACAATTCATATGTGGATGCGTGTAGATTTGGGCTTGTTTGAATTGGGTAAGGCCCAAATTAAATTATAATTTAGTTTAGTTTTAATTTAACATGTGTACAAAAACTTATAAACGTTAAATCTCCCTCATACGATGTCAAATTGGCACGCCACCAGTCATGTTGGAGCCGTATCGACAAGCACAATATTTTGGAGTTGGTTTGGGTGCGTTTGGAATCAACTGGAAATTCCAGTTAAATTAAATGCTTGTTTAATTTGATTGAAACCAACCGTTTTGATGGCAAATGGTAACCAAGGTGAGTATAGCTGACTCGGTTTGTCCCGCTTATATTTTATATAAGTCTGGTTTAATATTTATGTGCTACGATTGTTTATTATTGGATGATTACTGAATAATATTTATATATATTGACTAAACTAATTAAATTAAACATTCGTTTAATTTAATTGAAATCAATCATTATATTTTAACGATTGTAACCAATTAAGGTAACTTACCTTGTTGGTTACGTTTATAATAATATAAACATCTAAAACTAATAAATGGATGGTTGAATTGCTATTATTGGTTGATTATTGAAATTTTAGCTAAATATTGAATTGAATGATATTATTTCAAGGTAACCTATTTGATGCAGGAAAAAATAGGTTGGAGGGATCTAATTGGATTCCTCAAATATATTTAATGTTATTCATTTTCATATTATCATTATATGAGTTGTTTAACCAATTTGATTGGATGATTAATTTGGTTGTTGATCGTTGACTTGAAATTCAACATTTGTTTTGTTTTAACCAATGGGAAGTATTGGTTGAGTAACAGGCAGTAGATGGCTTAAGAATGAATTGTTTTGTAAATGTTGATTTACCTTCAGGTGGAGCGATTGAATGAAATTATAAAATTTATTTTATAACTGAAAATAATTTTTTATATAATTTTTATATAAATTATTTTGAATGGAAGTTTATTAAAAGAAGTGTAAATATCCATTATTTATCATTTTAGTTGTAAGGAATTAAAATGATTTTTATAAAGCAAATTCTTGTGTTAAACAAGTTTTATAAGCAAGTGAAATTTGGAATTTACCAAAGAACGAATAGCTGGATTAATTATTGTTAAGAAACAATTAAGAGGGGTTATTTAAATTAATTATACTATTAATTAATTTAAAGGAAGAACTAATTAGAACTGATTAACGAATTAACTATCTTTTGAGTTAACTAAGTCAGCTGCATCAATTGGAGTTGACTATTAAATTAATTTTCGTCAGTTAATTTAATGGAGATAGTGTGACAAATAGTTGTTGGAATGTAATACATTTTCTAAAAGATAAAATTGGATTTTGGAAAATTGAAGATATATAAAGGTTAGATATTTCAATAAGAGTTTACGCGGGTGATATGAATATAAATTAAGTTATTATAAGGGTTAAAATGAAATCTTTGTAAAGAATTTGGTAATAGATTTAGTTAGTAAATCTAAGCTATACTTATTTATGTAAACTAAGTTTTTACGAATAAGATTTGGAATAATTCCAACTACTGGAACAAGTTTGTAAAGTGTTTTATAAACGAGAAATGACCTGAGTGGAGTTAAAGCTAAAATGCGGAAAGATACGAGTTTGAAGTGAATGAAAGCCTAAAATGGATTGAAGGTGATATTGTAAGTTAAGTTACAATGACTCGAGGTAAATTTGAACATTTTAAGTAAGGAAGAAATCTTTTAATATTTAACTAAAATAAGTTTTGTAATAAAAGGGATTCTATCTTAACAAAATCAAGTTCATATTAAAGGATATTAAAGCTAATAGGAAAGGTTTTAAATAATATTTTACTTAATAATTTGATTAAGTAAACGTGTTTAAGTTGAAATAAGGTTTTCAAAATAGAGAATATGGGTTTAAAAACCATATTTTAAATCAGATTGTAAATAGAAATGTTTGTGACATTTACTTGAGTGGGGTTTCATTAATAAGCTTCTATCTAGTCTGAAGATAAGAATGTTGTCGACTCAAGGTCCGAGAGGTAAATAAATACCCCAACTTGAACGACTTCATTATTCAAGGATGGTATTAGTTTAAAAACGAGAGTAGTTGAGGGAAATAAAATTATTATTTCCGTGAATGATATTATGAACTGTAATTCGAAAAGTTTATAAGTTGAATAAAATGGTTTGAGAATATTATTATTTTATAAGAAGAAGTAAAAACCTGTTATTCCGAATGTTTAAAGATTTATAAGTTTTAAATTAACGAACAATTAATTAAAGAAGCCAAGTGATCGGCACTTTTCTATGGATTAGAAAAGCGCAAATTTATTATAAATTACAAGCGCATAGATGTGTAGTATGCAGGTCAAACACATGGAGGAATCTTAAATTTATTATTTATGTAATCTCGTGGGTCAATCAGACAATATTTGGAGATGTGATTTGAAATAATGCTATCGAATTCATTATGATTCGAATCTAATTGGATTTATACTATATTCAACAATCAAGACAAAAAGAACAAATTGCTGGAAAAGATACAACAAACAGAAACAACAACAGAAAATCAAAATTAGAATTACCATTAAATCTAATCAAACGGTCAATCACTAAGATGCAATAAAGAAAAATAAATAACACTTTGTGTTCTACCAAAACTAATTGAGTAGAAAACACGTATTGTTATAAAGAAAAGAACAATAAGCTGAAATAAAAAAACTTTATTAAGGAGAAGAAGAGAATATAGAAAAAGGAACAGAAGTATAGAATGAATACAATGGGTATTTATAGGAGATGTAGTCCCCTATCAATTGAATATAAGGCCTAAAAAAATAAAAAGAAATCCTTTCCAAAGACAAAGGAGTATTCCTTTCATGGTGCTTGATTGAAGATTTGTAATCAATGCATTTCTTTTGATGTATGGCACCGTCAGTGGGAAGTTGAGCATGTGCTTAATTAGAGATTTGTAATCAAAGTCTTCCCTTTTCTTCTGCATGGCAATTAAACATAATTGATTTGATTTGAATTTTTTGAGAGGAACATGCCAAATTCCTAAAATCTTTATTAAGTGTATATATATATATTATATATATATATATGTGTATGACTATGTATACATATATATAACACATCACTAGTCCATATATTCTTTAAAATACAGGAGGCGAGGTGTGAAGCATTCATGTTCCTTTCTTCATAAAAAATAGGACTTGATAGGGATCGAACTCGGATCACTCCACCAAACTTTCTAGGCCATTACCAGCGTGGTACAACTTCCTTTGCAATTTAAAACTTGTTGATTCCAAGAAGTAGTGTTTTCTGTTAAAACAGTCTTTAACTGAATGACGGAGACATTTATTTAACAATCTGTGAAAACACACAAAAGTACCCAAAATAATATTTATTTATTTACAGTAAGGATAAGATGTGAGCGTAAAAATAAACACTTTTATATGCTAATAAAATACCCCCACACTTATCTTTTACTCGTCCTCGAGTAAAAAAAGAATGAAACACTAAACTAGGTAGGTCACACTTTCGTAGAAAACACGATTGCAATGAGCATATGCAACAAGCCGTTAAACCTCTAGGTGTACCTAGTAGGACGAGTGGTGTCTCTTGAGGGTTTTCAACGGATACTACCCATAAAATCCAAATGCAATATGTTGTGGTTCTAATGCAACTACGTGAATGCAATGGACATATGCAACTGAAAAAATATATGAAAATACGACTTGTTTTGGAAAAGTGGTACAAGAAAGTAAGTTAACAATTTTCAATTAGTTAATTGTATTTTAGATAGCTCAACTTGTCACAAATTTTCAACATAATTCAAGTTTTCAATTTTTAGCACTAGTTTGGCTAGTTGGTTCGGTTGAAAACATAGTGCAACCATGAAATAAATCCTTAGTTTTCTTGTCACAGTTATAAAGTGGTGTTATTATTTCCTCGTGTATGGCTAGTCAAATCAATAAGGTCAGGAAGTATTTGGGCATCATTTCTTATTCTCTATCTTTATAAAAGTTAAAATTTATGATTAATTACATACACCTAACTTAAAAGACCAAGGTATACCACCCATGCACTGCCTCGCAGACTGGCGGAGAATTGGGAAAGAGCTTGGTGGATTTTGCATATCAACGCTGACTTTGTCAACAAGATGTCAGTAATCCGTAGGTGTCCAACTCATAAAATGAGATCAAGGTATACCGATGCTGACTTTGTCAACAAGATGTCGGAAAGAGCTTAGCGGGTTTGCACATAAATGATAGATTTACAAGAAATGTTGGATATCCTTGGATTACTATTATTATTGAATATAAGAGGAAGAAAGAGTTACACGAATTCAGCTTGACACAACTTAGTTTTAAAGATTCGAAAACAAATATAAGTATTTTAATCCTCCACTCATTAAACAAAGACTACAATTTAGAGTAGACTTCATGGCCATCACCTAAGAATCTCCCTATGTACCAATTACACTATTATCGCTTGTAATTCAACTTTTCATTATATCTCTTATTCGATCTTAGTTGAGAGAAAAGAATACTATCAACTGATTAAAATTGTTAACTTATTTTGTTGTATCAATCTATTGAGTCGTGTTTCCATAAAAAGACATGTTACTACGATCTAAAATGCATGATAGTCCTATGTGTAAAAAAATAAAGAAAAATGAAAAGAATGCAATGCAGACTACCCCCACTCTTGTTCAAACCAATGTCCACACTGTAAACACATTTCTAATTTTGAAAGATAGTACCCAAAGGTGAAAATAATTTGTGAAATGAAGTAAAATTTAGCAATTATGGGCAATGAGAATCATATGCAAAATGAAATCCATGATGATCATGAATGTTTGAAGAATGAAATTTCCTTTCCCTCCCCTTCACTTGCCTCTATCGAAAATGATGCATAATGATTTCTTATTTGATTTGTGAGGTGCAATGGGCATGTCAATGAATTCTGAAATGAAAATCCTTCCTAGGAAAATTTTGTCGTGCCGATGATTTATATAATTGAGATGTAGATTATCCCATAAAATTTTCAAAGGTTTTCCATCTTGGTCCTCGTTAAGATCAGACGCCATGATTACAGGAAAATTTTCTGCAAACTCCAAGTAAGCGTACTCAAGGTCTTGTGGCAGGGGACTGAGGTTTAACTTAGGAATTCTTGTGTAATAACATTGGTCAACATTTCTTAGTTAGATTCAAATGACAAGGGTTTCGAGTCAAGTAGTTCATTTAGTTCAGAAATATATTCAAGCTCATTGAAATCGGAGTAAATGGTCAAGGCACATTTTCAAGGTTTCAGAAGTGTCATTAAAGGATTCATCAACCGTGGTTTAAATCATGTCGATTTCATTAATCTCAAAATCCCTAGGTTCTTTGTTGAGATTAAAGATGTTTAGCTTAACAGTTAGGTGCTCGAAGGAAAGTCGAAGTTGACCATTCCTGCAATTAATGATAGCATTTGAGGATGCTAATAAGGGGCGCCCTAATACCAATGGGATTTGAACACATTGGGATTTGAGATGGGTTTGGTTTTTAGAACTATGAAATCGACAGGGAAGTAAAACTATTTAATCTGTATCAAGACATCCATGATTATTCCTAATGGCTTTTTGACAGATCGATCAGCTAGCTGAAGAGTGACGTTTGTTGGTTTAATCTCCTCTAATCCAAGTAGATGATAAATAGTATAAGGAAGAAGAATGACACTGGCTCCAAGATCAAGTAAGGCATGAGAGATGTGAGTATTTCCTATTTTGCAATGAATTATAGGGTAGTCAGGGTCCTTATACTTGATTAGTGAAGGATTCGAGAAAACAGAGCTAGTATAAGCAGACAAGAAGGCAATTTTAGGAACGTTAGTGGCTCGTTTTCAGGTGCACAGCTCCTTGAGATACTTGGCATATTGAGGAATTTTTTCAATGGTGTCTAAGAGTGGAATATTGACACGAACTTGTTTGAAGATTTCAAGATTTTTTTCAAATTTGCACCCTTCTTCTTATTGTAAAGTTTATGAGGATAAGGAACTACTGGCTTATAGACTCTTTCAGATTTTTGATCATTAGAAAAAGAAGGATTCGATGTGGAAAGTGAAGGAGGTACAGGAATAGAAGGCGAGATGTTGGGATTGCCAACATTAGAGGAGGAGATATTGTCGGGGTTGCCGACATTAGAGGAAAAGATGTTGGGATTTCCAACAATCGAAGAAGACGGGGGTTCATAAGGTTCCAAGGAGTTGGCATTGGTTACCATCGGGAAAGAATCAAGATTTTGATTTGGAGGTGGGATCGAAGAATTATTGGGATTGCTGACATTATTGTCAATCTAGACCTAAGGGTGATGACAGCATTAACCGAATTATTGTTTCCATCCTCACAAGAATTCACAGTACAAGAATTATATTTGGGATTCACCTCGGGTTGACTAGGTAATTTTCCCTTCTCATTACTTTTCATCAGTTCCTTCATCATATTCATCATTTGTTCAAGTTTAGCTTATTGAGAGTTTATTTGTTTCTCTAAATGAACAATTTCTTATGACATCTGAGAAGATTGAGTCGGTGACAGAAAGTTGGGATGCCTATAAGGTTGTTTGGATTGAGGTGTAGCTTGAGAGGTTTGAGGATTGGGAATTGACGCTTGGTAATTCAGATTTGGAATAAAGGGTTGCATGTGAGATGGGTTTGCCGAATTTTTGGGATTTGACCAAGAAAAATTCGGATGATTCCTCCAACTAGGATTATACGTAGATGAATAGGATTATTTTGAGCTATAACATTGGCTTGGTCTTGAGAGTAATAATGGGGTAGCCATTCTCCGATTAAAGGAGTTTGATTTTCTAAGGGAAGGTGATTTTGGTCCACGACATGCACTCCTCTAGTAGAAGCACGGATAAGAACACGAATAGATTCCCATTGCATGTCCTTTTCAGAATAGTTCTCTAAGAACTCCCAAGCTTCATTGGCTGTTTTAGACATAAATTCTACTCCACACATTAATTCTAGTTGAGTTCTAGTCTGATAGTTTATCCCTTCATATGCAATTTGACATAAGTGGTGTTTTAGGATTCCATGATGAGGACAACTATATAGTAATTGGTTGAATCTCTCATAGTATTTTGAAAAAGTTTCCCCTTGTTTTGAGAAAACTAATTTATTTCAACTCTGATTTTTAAAGTTTTATGAAAGGAAAAACTTTTTCAAGAGTACAGTGAGAAATTCATCCCAGCTTCTTATGGAATGATTTGGAAGAGAATTTAGCCATCTTTTAGCACTTTCAAGTAATGTGAACGGAATTAGCCTTAGCTAGATTGATTCGTTAGATAATTGTTGCATTTTTGTTGTGGATGCATATAGTTCAAATTCACTTAGAAATTCATAAACATTTTCAAAACCAGTAAATTTTGGTACCCCTTGAATAAACGAATGCTTAAGCTCAAAATTGTTTCCTTCGGCTGATGGGAACAAAATGACAGGAGGTTGAACAGTCATAATTGGATAACATCGATCTCGAAGAGATAAGGGTCTATCCATTCCGACACTGAAATTTTTGAAATTTTTGATTTATTCGATTTTGATCCGCCTCATTATCAAAAAATTTATTTATTTGAGAACCCTTAGTAGAATTATGGTGGCTGACACTTTTTTCGCTCATCGTTGTTAAATGCAAACACAGAAAATCCTAGACTTAAGGTTGACACAAAAAGCTCCTACTCAAAATAAATAATGTACTCAAGTATATCTTATCAATTGATAATCTCGATTTGAAGGGGGATGAGGGTCTTATGGTCGTTCACGTATAATACAAATACTAAGGGATACGACCAATGTTTTACGGGTAGTATGCAACCTTTTTAGCTTGAAGTTCAATAAACTGAACTAATATATATCAGCGATCAAACCCTTGAGAGAGTTAACTTTACAAAATACACTCTTGTAGTTAAATATTTTGCAAATCAAATTAAATATATAGGTTAAAAAAGTTAAGTTGCCAGAATATCGAAAGATTCCTGATGTAATACGTATCACCGTCCTTTACAAACGGAATAGACTGAATCCCTCACAGCAAAATAAATTTTCAAATCTAAGATATTTAACCCAATTTGTTTGTCCAATTGAGCTTGAGTTTTGATTTTAAAGTCAATGTCTAATTAAGTTTTATTTAAGTCCAAGGTATATACAAATGACAAAATTTAATTGTTTTTGAGCCAAGGAAAGGTAATGACTTCCTCACCTTATGTTTGTTAGGGGCTTTGCTTGTAACTAAATTTATTTCAATATGCAGCCAAAATAACAGTTTCACAAAAAGGATTGCAGAAATTAAAATTGTACAAACAAGTTGCTGCCCTAGCAGAAAATTTTACAAGCAATGTCCATATAATTTTCTTTGCAGCAAAGCACCTGTAGAGTTCATAAAATTTTACAGTGGGGTATGGCTGTCCGTCTAGAGCTATGAGCAGTTCTAATGATTCAAACTCAACCATTTGTAATCGCTTGCCCTCTGAATTCCTTATTTGTCACTTGAATTAGTCACTTCACTTTGGCCCTTGATTTGATTTGATTTTTTTTATGAAAAGAAATTGGAATCGAAGGCAGGAAAAAAGAAAGAAAACAAAAACAAAAGGAGTCAGAAGAAAGAAAGAAAAAATAACAACAAAAATAGAGCAAAAAATCCAGCTATAGTAGCAAAGCAAACCGCACAACTCACTAAACAATTAAGTTAACCACCCCAAATTAACAAATGAAGAGCCAACTCAGATAATATCACAAACCCACCAAGTTAATTAAATCACGCCCTCTCAAAACATAGTTAACCCAAGAAATAAAATCACGCCACATTTATAATTCAGGGAACAATCGGAACACCCCAAATGCACACTTCCTTTTATTAAAATCACTCGGATTTGAATTCGGGTCAAGTTTTTGTGCGATGATATATGATTGTAGGTGATTCGGTTATTCAATATTCAGATCTAGTTATTTGCAACCGCTTAAGTTTCGAGGTTCCGAATCGGATTTGGTGATTGAGGGTTTGTATTATTGTTGAGAGTGCTGATAGGGTTTATGTGAGCTTGATGATGACGTGATGGTTGCAGTTATAAGAGTAGTCGGTGCAGAGTTTTAATGATTGGAGGTTGTCGAATCTGGTTGTTTGGAGTAGGTGATTTGCTGACGGATTTGTTGTGAGATAACTGTTTGAAGTAATTAGGGATTCGGGTGGAAAGTTGCTGGTTGAACTTGGTCAGCGTTGTGGTAGTTTGCGTGTAGATGAAGCGGGTTTGGAAGCATGCTTGTTGACTGTTTTTAGCAGTGATCAGGGGTTGATGAACACGGTTTTGGTGAACTGGTGATATTGTGAATGGAAGAATTGAAGGTTGTCGATCTGTTGTGGGAGACCGGAAAAAGGTGAAGTAAGGAGAGAGTTGTAGGTACTGCAAGCAGGTGAGGTTTGCAAGGATTTTTTTTGTATGGATTTTGCGTGGTTCTGGCTTGTTCGAATTGCAGATGGGCAGAACTGGGAAGATGTTCCATGATGAAGTTTTGATATGGGCAGTGGAGGTTGATCGAGGGTGGTAGAGCTGTAAAGATGGAATGTTCAGATAATGGAAGGGAATATGGCAGAGAAGATGAACGTGGTATGAACGAATCGAGGTAGTAATGGTTTATGACTGGAGATGTTTGTTGTTATCTTCAAGGATTATGTGTATATATATATATATTTAAAAGTAGAGAAAAAAATATATAAAAGGAAAAACGGTTGAAAAGCGGAAAGAAAAGGTAATGGAATAGATATTGAAAAACAGAAAGAAATAGGAATGTAAAAGGAAAAGCAATTGCAAGAAAAGTGGCAAGTTTTATTTTTCTCCTGTCTTAGAGATTTCAATATCAATAATTTAATATCAAACAGTCTAAGCAAGATTATATATATATATATATATATATATATATATATATATAAGAAAACAAAAGCAAGAAAAAAAATAAAAACTAATACGAATCGGAAATTAAATAAATAATAAAATTTAATTGTTTCCTCCCTGACAATGGTGCTAAAAACTTGATCGGCACTTTTCTATGGAATAGAAAAATGCAAATTTATTATAAACCGCAAGCGCACAGATGTATAGTATGCAGGTCGAATACAGGAAGGAATCTTAAATTTATTATTTATGTAATCTTGTGGGCGAATTCAACAATATTTGGAGATGTGATTTGAAATAATGCTATCGAATTTATTATAGATTCGAATCTAATCGGATCCATACTAAATTCAACAATCAAGACAAAAAGAACAAATTACTGGAAAATAAACGACAAACAGAAATAACAACAGAAAATTAAAATTAGAATTGCCATTGAATCTAATATAATAATCAATAGCTAACATGCAATAAAGAAAAATAAAAAACAATTTGTGTTCTACCCAAATTAATTGAGTAGAAAACATGTATTGTTATAAACAAAAGAATAATAAGCTAAATTAAAAAAAAACTTTATTAAGGAGAAGAAGAGAATACAGAAAAAGGAACAGAAGTTTAGAGTGAATATAATGGGTATTTATACGGGATGTAGTCTCCTATCAATGTGAATATAAGGCCTAAGAAGAATATATGAAAAGAAATTCTTTCCAAAGATAAAGGAATATTTCTTTCATGGTGCTTGATTGAAGATTTGTAATAAATGCATTTCTTTTGATGTATAGCAGTGTCAGTGGGAAGATGAGCGTGTGCTTAATTGGAAATTTGTAAACAAAGCCTTCCCTTTACTTCTGCATGGCAATTAAACATAATTGATTTGATTTGAATTCTTTGAAAGGAAAATGCCAAATTCCTAAAATCTTTATTAAGTGTATATTATATATATATATACATGCATGACTGTGTATATATATAACATATCACTAGTCCATATATTCTTCAAAATAGAGCAGACGGGTGTGAAGCATTCATGTGCCTTTCTTCATAAAAAATAGGACTTGCTAGGGATCGAACTCGAAACACTCCACCAAACTTTCTAGGCCTTTACCAGTGTGCTACAGCTTCCTTTGCAATTTAAAACTTTTTGATTCCAAGAAGTAGTGTTTTATATTCAAATGGTCTTTAATTGAATGATGGAGACATTTATTTAACGACATGTGAAACGCACAAAAATACCCAAAGTAATATTTATTTATTTACAATAAAGATAAGATATGAGCATAAAAATAAACACTTTTACATGCTAATCACCAAGTAATGCAGAGTACTAAACCAGTGAACTCATTTTATTTGTATAATCGAATGGTTGATTATTTGATAGTTAAATAACTGACTATCATTTGATTGTTGGTATGGAAAGACCGCGATCAAATTTATATTCGATAACCATTCTGAGCCAGTGAATACGTAAGCATGGAAGATGTCAGGTGAAGATGGAGCAGTTGAAGACCGTGGATCTTCGTAAGCGGAAGGAATACTTGTTAAATTCTCTGACTTGCAACCAGAGATATTTTGATGGTGAACATATCGTGTTGAAATCTATGGATTGCAAGACTACTCGCTACTGATTCATAGGGTGATTCCTAGGATGGTGCTTCGGTTTGTCCAGTTTCAGGACAACTTGTATGGACGGATGTCTGACGGAGCATTTTCTAAGAGTTACGTACGTTGATTTCTACAAATGTACCAAGTGGTGGCGGAGAAGGAAACTTCTTTAGCTTAACACCCTGAGTATCTTTATGGATGCCAATTGGTGATTTGACGGATCTAACGATGTGGCATTCAAAGTTTGATGTGCTATATTAAAATGGTAATAGTAACCTCAAGCCTTTTCAACTGATAAAATGGAAAAAATCAGCAGGCAACATTGCAAAGTGGGTCGCTCCCATTTGGGTGTATTATCACCTGATCTAGAGAAAATCCATTTGCTTCTTTATTATATCGCTACTGTATGCTTTGGTAATGTTTGCTGTAACACCCCACATCCATTAAGGTCACTCACAAAGGGAATGCCTTAACTTCAATGGAGCATTATGGGTATTGGAACAGAAATATTACAAGACAGACATATATAAAACAGCGGAAAGTAAAGTGGAAGTACTTAAAATCAGTTATTGAATATGATTGTTTACAATAAAAGCCCATCAACTTCCAATACCCAATTACATAGTTTAAATATCTGTCTTGCTCAAAAACAAAGAAGCATAAAAACAAATTGTCGTATTCCCCAATAAAGCAAAGCAAGCCATAGCCAAGAGAAATCCAAGCCATACATGAAAGAGCCTTAGAGCTTAGTAAGATCTGAACTAAGCTGTATTCCCACCCTGCGAACCTTGGGGGGGGGGAACAGAAGAAAAAGAGGAGAAACAAAACGGGTCAGTCATAAAGACTGAGTAAGTCCTAGTGACTTTCAGCACAAAAATAGTTAAGGATAATATGGCATGAGTAAACTGAAAGTAAACATAAGCATGATGACAAGATAAGCAATAGGCAAGATAACTAAGACGTGATTTTTGTCAAGTAACATCGCAAGGTTCCCATTCAAGATAAACTAAGTATAATTTCGTAAGATTCCTATTAAGCATATCACGATTCCTATGCTTCGCCATTAAAAGATTTCTGTGATATCTATTTGATCTGCACCACCTAACTAGCATCCTCACAAGTGTCTTACAAGGAATGATCCGTATTCTTACTAGTACTCCAACTAGTGTCCTATGTAACAAGGATCTTTACCCCCTACTAGTGTCCCAACTAGCAGCACGTGTTATATAATAAGGTGATTCTTCCTACTGAACATAAGTGATAATAATAATGGTAGTTTCGTGTACCCCTAGCTGCTATCATAGGTGCCGCCTGCTCCTATCTCCACTAGTGGTACCCTCTACCCTCCCCATTCTAATTACAATATTCATAATATGGTAGCTGTACTCCTAGCTGCTGTCATAGGTGCCGCCTGCTCCTATCTCCACTAGTCGTACCCACTACCTTCCCCATTCGATCGGCTCCCTAACTCGTAGATACCCGTGCTGGCCCCACAGTGGGGTGTATCACTGCCCTAAAGTGGCAACCCGATACAACATGAGGATGCACGGCTTATACCTACACGATGCAACAACGTCTTACCTACTAGCCCGGGTCCACACATGCATATGAAACCCGTTGGACTTGCGTTGCCACCGCTAACCCGTTTTGATCTCTTACAATCAAACCCAGTATGCATGTCCCGTCCTCGACATGGGTCGAGCTCACAAAGATACGTAATGGGCTACTGGTCTGAAAAGGGTCCCCTTTCCTCGACACAAGCTTCCCTCCTATGCTTGGTCCCCTCTAGTAATTCTTACTTAACCCCTTCTTATTCATGTCCACTTACATGCTTAAATTTTGGTTAAGTATACACCAGTTATGTCTTACATGTTACCCATGTCCTCCACTTAACCCCCTTACATCATCCTCATGTCTTAATACATGCTTTATCTTGGTTAAGTACTTATAGGTTATATTTTACATGTCATTCATATTACCCCCAACGTCGGGGTTTAACCAAGCGCCTTGGCTTTATCTGCCATTAGACCCTATGTCTATCCATTAACTATGCGCTTGTGCTACCTCATCAGTCTTGGTTATTTCCATTTATACCAACCTTCAACTTGCTTATTAATTCAATTCTTAACTTGAACTATACTAAGTTCATTAATAAGCCCACAACATGTTATTCCTATGATTCATACATTAACCCCTGTTATGGTACAATAACATGTTCTTATTCAACCTTTACAACCAAGTACCCCTTAACTTACAAACACACTGGAGAGAGAGAGAATAATTCCCTAAATACCAACCCCGAAGACCGGAATCAACATCAGATTGATACTCAGAGAATTATCCAACCTAACCAATGTTTTGTTCCTTTTTATAATATAACTTATGTCACGTTCAATTGTAAATTCATTCTTGTCTTTACATATTGCTTAATCTACAATGAAGCACATCTTTCCTTATTACATAAGTTATCTCATCTTATCTATTGTTCCGCCTAACTTACTTTATTCCATAAGTTATCATTCCCACTTAGGCATTAATTAAGATTTACTTAACTCAACCATTCATGTCATAATAGTTAAGTGTCATTCGCCTAATCATATTAATTAACCCACCCATTCATACCATATTGGTTAAGTGTCATTAGCCTAATCATATTACTTAACCCACCCACTCATACCATATTGGTTAAGTGTTCTTAGTTTACTTAACCCTACCCACTGGTCTAATTACCATGTTATGTTGGTTAAGTATTACTATTCGTATTTCCATATGTCACCCACATGTCCCCCACATGTCACCCACTTAACCCCCATGTCCCACCACATGTTTATCTGGTTAAGTATTTCTTAATTCATTAAGGCCGTAACCCTATAAAGACCTCTCACATTAGACTGACATTTATGGCAGCTGGATTTGCCGGGGGGGTCCGGGCAGTCTTACACCATAAAAGAGTCTAACCTCGTGTCTTTACAACTGTTACGCTTTCAATTTGGGCCTAGGACCTCTCACATTGGGCTACCATTTGTGACTACTGGATTCGCCGGGCGGGTCCGGGCAGTTTTACGTCACAAATGAATCCAACCTCGTGTCCTAAGCATTGATTATCACTTATAATCATTTACCCCAGTCTTAATAAATTCCCTATTCAAATTATTAATTAATTCCTCATTTAACGATGTCCATAATTGACTCAATTATGTTCATCAATTAATGGTATGCAAAATCATACCAATTTTACCATAATTTATCTTATGCCATTAAAGGCAACTTATATCAATTTATATTTATCCCTCCTTTAAGGCTATTACATTCCAACTACCCAAAACCCACTTAGGCGTGTTCATATTAGCCCTCATAAATTATCATATGTGTTTCAACTACAAATCTCACATAATTAACATATGCCCACGTTCTAGATTACATATCAGTTTTACATATGCCTAATTCATACCAAATTTACATATGTTCAGTTCATGCCATTTTATATGTATGCCAAATTTATGCCAATTTACACCTATCAAGTTCTAGCCAAATTACATATGCCAATCCCAATTCTTGTAATTACCATTTTAATGGCAATACCCAATTATCAAATTTCATATTAATTGCAATAATACCCATATATCCAATTTTCATGTTATGCCATCAATTCCACCAATCACATATATCCAAATAGGTAATATTCCCATACTTTTCCCCGTATTCAATCGTACGCAAAATCGTGGTTTAGGCCTAGATCCGAAATTGATCTTGGTTCATCAAAAGAAAATAAATAGGGAAAGGTAGAATTTTGCAATAAAACAAGATCAGAGAGAAAATAGCATAAAATCATCATGATAGGAATAAAGATTGGATCTTGATAATAATATCAACATGAATCCAAGAAACTGATTTACAACGACTGAATAGAGCATGAACTAGACATAAGAATGGAGATGAACAAGTCTCAAAACTCAAGGTTCAAAGGTAAACAGAAATAGATCTGAATTGATAAACATGCTTATATCCAATTACACTTTATTCCATAGCCATATTAAAATTAAGTATTTTAATCTAAAAAGTAACTAGAACTTACTTAGCATGGCTTGCGAATTTAAGAACTGAAATCAATGTTGAAACGTTGTAGAGTTGTTAATTCATCTCCTTGAATTGTTGTAGAAGTCTTCATCTTTGCATTGGATTGCGTATGAAAGCTTAAGTAGAAGATTAGAGATGGCGGCCATGACCAAGAGGGATTTTAGTAGTATAATGGTGGCTAGACATGTTGTAGTGAATTAGGGTTAGGCCTTAGGTTGTATTTATAGATATGGGAACTCATTTAGGCCCTTAGATCATCCCTAGAGTCAATCTGGACCATCAAAACTCATCCCGGGCCTCAAAAATGGGTTCTGGGCCACACCAGGCCGACCAGGTCGACCTGTATAGGGGGGAGGTTGACACTATAGTCGACCTGGGGGGGAAGTCGACTGTGCAGTCGACACTACAGTCGACCTAGGGTCAGTCTGCCTGAAAGTCTGCTGAAACTTGTACAGGCCATAACTTGGTCATACGGACTCCGATTTTCGAAAACTCGAACTCTATTTCATGTAAAATTTCGAGACGAACACAATGGCGCAACCCATTTCCCTTGATTCTTATTTTAAAATTTAATTCTGCCTTGATTCTTGTATTAATATGTTATAAAAATTCGGGTTGTTACGTACGTTGATTTATACAAATGTACTAAGTGGTGACGGAGAAGGAAACTTCTTTAGCTTAACACCCTGAGTATCTTTATGGATGCCAATTGGTGATTTGACGGATCTAACGATGTGGCATTCAAAGTTTGATGTGCTATATTAAAATGGTAATAGTAACCTCAAGCCTTTTCAACTGATAAAATGGCAAAAATCAGCAGGCAACATTGCAAAGTGGGTCACTCCCATTTGGGTGTATTATCACCTGATCTAGAGAAAATCCATTTGCTTCTTTATTATATCGCTACTGTATGCTTTGGTAACGTTTGCTGACCCAAACCGTTGGTGATATACATTCGGTAAACTCAAGGGAATTGAGTTGTCGGTCATGTGTGGCCGAATTGCAAGACGTTCTTGTTGAACACAGTGTATTCCTCTCTAGAGATACACTATCGGAATGTGGTCTCATACCTTGTCATAGTTGGACACCTATCTCCAATTACCGCCCGCGGTTTTTGATTGTATACTATGTATGAGGAGGAAGAGATGCAAGCATTCTACTAGATGGTTATTTATTTGATTTAGACACTATTATAATATCAGGATAATTGATATCAAAAACTGTTTTGGGTCATCGTAAGGTAAAAACCGTCCGTATTTATGTGTGGATTAGTCTTAGGATTATCATTTTATTTCAAAAGGATGTTTTAACTTTAAAATAAAGTTGGATGATTCCTATAAACTTAGTGAGTTTTCTCACGCTGGTTCACCAGACTAATCCGTGGCATTTGCAAATGCTCAGGTCAGATCTATTTTTATAGGTTTAGGTTTTCGGATGCTGTGAAGTCCAGAGATAGATAGAGAAGTCCAAACATATGATTCGTATCTAGTGATTTCCGCTGTGTGTTGTATATAAGGATATGTTGTTATAAGTGTCCAGATGTATTGGTTGTATGCTAGACCCTGATGACTGTAGGTATTATTTCAAGCTCTCAATAAAGATTTATTTCTATATTATATTTTGTTCCGTTGCGATGTGAGACTTTGATTATGTTGTCTTCTTCTTCTATTCTAATATTTCTTTCTTCCTCTCTCACCCTCTAATTTCCTTCTATTAACTATCTAGTGTTTTCGATACTTGGGTTTTGGCAAGTAATACGATATTAAGTATTATTGTCAAAATTTGAGCGTCAAATCCCTCGGGTCATTACATATGTGAACAAGTTCTCCATCCCTGGACCAAACATTTGGAACCCAGGTTCTAATGTCTAGCTCTAAGATCCGTAGAATCCTGAGACCTGAACTAAATGTTTGGTTCCTAGCCTAAACGTCTGGTTGCCTGGGCATAGGATCATGAGACATATGCCAAACATCTAGAAACCTAGGCCAGACATTTAGGACCTGAAAAATGCTTGTTTCACCCTGTTTTGCTGAAGGATTAAAGGGGGTAAAATGGTAATTTGACTAGTAAAAAACCTTTCCTATATATGTTATTTTCAGATTTGAAGAGATTACAGTCTAACTTGTTGAAGATTTCTACTCGAGGATAATTAGGGTTTTAGCTCTAATTGTATGTATTCAATTCTATTCTTCACAAACTCAATTCTAAATTGATTATTAGTGATCACTGTATCAATCTCTTGTACTCTTCTCATCGTGGTGATAAATTTCTCTCTTCAAAGTAGATGTATACTAACAAATCATTAGTGGAACCATTATAAATTATGCATGTGCTTTTTTTTAGAAACTTGGTACTTTATTATATATATATGATTTTACATCCGTAGTAGTATAACTCAAAACCAGCGAAAGACTTCTCACTCTGGAATAATCACTCGTACCGAGACTTCGTACCATTTAAAGATATAAAATTCAACGACGATATATATGCCTAATATAAGACCGAAACTAATAGACTACCACCACACTATACAGAAATAGGACTCTTTTTGACCAGTGCTTTCCTCACTACTATCCCGAGACACTCCTTAACTAGAACAAGATAAGATTCCAATTTCTTGAAATTCTTCACTTTTTTTCTTTTTCTTATCCTTTATCTTCATAATCATTGATTTCAATTCGGGATTATCAATCATACCAGGCTCTGAATTCGCCTGAAACTCAAACATATCTTCATCATATTTGATCTTTCGTACTGCCTTACGTTTAGATGTACGTTGACACGAGGTAGAATTGTCCAATGTTGTGCCATCATGAATCTCCATTGCTTCTTTTGCATCCACTACTTCTTCAGAAGCTAAAGAAGTAATGTCATCTAGATTCTGATAGTCGACGAAGAACCCTGCAGAGATGTTGTTTGCATTTGCAACTTCTTATTTTCCACCCGAGCTGAAGGTCTATCACCAAACCGTTGTTGATCCATGAGCTCATTATCTTGAGTCTGTAATGATGGGATATCTTGATTCTGACATCTAAATGGCTGCAAACCCAAATCGGTATCCATATTCTGCCTGTTGCAATTTGGGATATCTACTTTCTTGTGAGCCCAAAACTTTGGCTATTGATGTGTCCAAAGCTCTGACCGTTCGAACACACTGAAGGCCTCTATTCATATTCAAAATCTTTCATGATTAATTGGTCATCCTCAGTTAAGGTTGGAATCAGATTAGGAAAAGAAGACGAGTTGGGAATTTCAAGAAGAACCTTAACAAACGCAATTTTCTAAATTTCTTCCTTCATTTGATCAAGCTTTACCAGATTTCCAACAATAGACGTTATTCTATTGATTCCCTCTATTGTCCAATATTCTAAAGGCAAACTAGGAAGTTTAATCCACACTGGAACTGAAATCAAAAAATGTTTGTTCAGCTTTGT
Source organism: Allium sativum (assembly GCA_030737875.1). NCBI lineage: Eukaryota > Viridiplantae > Streptophyta > Magnoliopsida > Asparagales > Amaryllidaceae > Allium > Allium sativum. The sequence goes on along the minus strand of CM060909.1, from coordinate 740,520,267 downwards.
GCCTAGTGAATAGAGTTTCATCACCATTAATTTTCTATTATTGCTCTTGATTTAGTTTTGCTTGCTTGTGATTAAGATTGGTTATTAGTTGTTTTAGTGATTTAGACACTGTGACTGGGTGTTTTTGCAAGTATATTGACGATTTGTCTTCTGTAGGTGTTATGAGTTTGGATTTATGTTTATTGTTTGGATTCAAATTTCGAAACAACATTGGTTAATCCTTCTTTGTCGCATTTTTGAAACAACATTGGTTAATCCTTCTTTGTCGCATACCCCAGGTACTCCTTTTATTATAGCATATTATATAAATTATGATAATTTTTCTATGACATATAAGAAGTTTTTTGCAGTTATTATTGTGAACTTCGGTCAAGGAGGTCATAAATGATAAATGGAAGTAGGCTATGCAAGAGGAAATCATTGAATTGGAAGAAAATGGAACTTGGACTCTAAACTAACTTTCTTCTGGAAAGCGTGCATTAGGTGATCAATAGGTTTATAGAAGAAGTACTTAATCCAACGGAAATCTTAAGCATTTAAAACCCCGACAAGTTGGTTTTTGTAATCATCAATTGAAGGTTTGGATTATAATGAGACCTTTGCTCTATTTGCAAAGATGACAATGGATCCTGCATTTCTGGCCATTGCTTCTTCAAAGAATCATGAAATTCACCAGATGAATGTTCACAGTTTCTCCATAGTGAAGAGGTTTACATCAAGTAACCCTTCAGGTTCGAATCAACAAACCACTATCTGGTTTATTGACTTCGAAAATCTTTATATGGATTGAAACAAGCCTCTTATTGCGGGTTTGCAAAGCAGGTTATCTCTTTGAAAGAATGTTATTTTGTATAACCTTATTTTGATTATTCCTTATTTAGTTACACCAAGGATAGAGTGCATCTTGAATATCTTGTTATATATAGACAATTTGATAATTTCTGGCAGAACTTTTGCTACGTTATTAAGTTTTTAGGACTAAGCGATTGTTTTCGTATTCTTGGTATGCTTGAGTACTTTCTTGGTATATCAATGTTGCTTCATGTTCATTTGTCTTATTTTTGTGTCAACAAAAGCATACTCTTAACATCTTTTCTAGAGGTTGGTCTTTAGGAGACAAGCCGATATATTTTCCTATTTAGCAGGATCATAGAGTCATAAGTTAGTGTTAGATTTTGTGATACAATATTTCCATTTGCAGAAGATTTGGAAGATATTATTGATTATGCTGATACAATATTTCCATTTAGAGAAGATTTGATGAATATTGTTAGCTTGAGTAAAATAATATTTCCAGCCGCAGAAGATTTGGAAGATATCAGAAAATTTATTGCCTCTTTTGTAAAATTAGACAAGGCAATAAATTACCTACATAAGTGGAAGAATATGAAGAAGTTTATTTGGGATATTGAAGTAAACAATTAATTCTCTGATTGGGAGCAAATAGATTGGAGAATTAATTAGGAATTGATTTATAACCACAAATCAATTACTTCAACCCCAAGTATTAATCCTTATATAACGATAAGGATTAGGTAAATGTATGAATCATCTCTAAAAGTTTTATTTCTTCTTCTTCCTCCCTATTATCAGTCTTGTAATATTTTCTAATTTAGAAAAGAAATAAAATCTCCTCTCCCCAAGTGGACGTACACTAACAAGACTTTAGTAGAACCACTATAAATTTGTTGTGTTTTTTCTTTAATTGCTTGATCTGTGATTGTTTTGTTGGTGATTATCTTGTTTGTTATGCCTCACCATCAATCCGTTCCTATTTTTTTTCCACAAGGTTGGGTTTTATTCCCAAGGCATTTTTGAGAAACAATTCCCCAACAATTGGTACTAGAGCTACGAGGTTGATTGAGAAAGGGTGTTAGGCATTATGGTAGGAGATGAGGAGAATTCGGCAATTGTATCAAGGCCATATATCAAAGGGACATATATAGCAGCAGGATCTCAGTTAGCAATAGAAAGATGGAATGGGGATAAAGACTTTGAGAAGTGGCAATGGAGGATAAAAGTTGTTCTGATGAGGAACAATGTTCATCCTGTGGTGTTTGCTTCTGAGGGGTTGATAGATGATATTTCAGCCATGGAAAGGAAGGAGATAGAACGATGCACATTTACTACTTTACAATTAGCAATGGGAGAAAATGTAATTTTAGAGATTAGCGGTGAGACCACTACTAAGGACATTTCGACAAAGCTGGAAAAACTCTATTTGAAGAAGTCATTAACCAACCGTCTGATTTTGCTGAAAACGTTTTTCACCATGCGGATGAGAGAGGGCACTTCAGTGAAGGCACATCTAAGCTTCTTCGATGATCTCGTGATGAAGATGAAGAATGTTGACTTGAAAGTGGATGAGGAGCAAATAGCAATGATTCTTTTGTGTTCTCTTTTAGAGCGATACACAAATTTCGCTAACAGTCTTATCTATGTCAGAGATACACTAACGGTAGATGATGTGAAGGCAGGTCTTCTATCTGAGGACTTGAGGGATCAGATGGAGGGGTTGAGTGAAGGTAAAGGAGGAAGTAGTATGGAAGCCTTATTAGCTGGTATAGAGAAAGGGGAGAAGAAGAAAATAAAGTCAAGAGATGGGAAGTGCTACATTTGAAAGAAACCAGGCCATCAGAAGAGAGATTGTCCGGACTTGAAGAAAAAAATTGAAGTTGGAAATTCATTAGTTGCGATGGAGGAATTTTTGTCTAGTGACTTGTTGACAGCGGTAGTATCAGATGTATCAAACCAATGGATGCTAGATACGGGGGTGTCTTTTCATATGACACCTAATAATAATTATTTCAGTTTTTTTAAAACAAAAAGAGAGAAACTGATTCTTATGGGAAATGATGCTAGTTGTAGAGTCATGGGCGAAGGTACTGTGCGGATTCACATGTATGACGGGGTAATACGTACCTTGACAGTTGTTCGTTATGTTCAGGGTCTTCGGAAGTCAATGATATCTCTTGGGCAGTTGGCATCCAAAGGATGCGAGGTGACTATTGATAAGGATAGTCTAAGGATTTTAAGGGTGCATTTGTAGTGATGAAGGGAGATATGTTTCATAATTTGTATCCCCTGAGGGGAATCATTGTACTTGGAGAGTCAAGGGTTGGAGGCTATAGTTCTCGTGGAAAATATGTCAAAGCTAGGCATACAAGAAGGAACTTTGAGTTTCTGCATAGGCAGAATATGATCGAAGGGAAAAGCTTCAACAAGGTGTGATTTTTCCAAAAGGATGTGCTTGATAAGTGGAAGAAGGGATTGTCTGAAGATGGTCAGAGATCAAAGGAGGAATCAGTGGATATGCATAAGTCTTTGCAGACTGCTAAGTTCAGGCATTGCTCAAGCTGGAATCGCTTATTGAAATTCTAGGTGCCATGCGGTGGCACTGTGTAAGGAGAGAGTTGAGATGGTTCATGGAGAAATTTGTTTTCATGGTGAATATTGATAAGTCTTACATGAAGGGGGTACTTTGAACACTTTGTTGGCAGGCGGTGGCATTGCCAGAGTTTGTTGATAAAGTGCAATGGGTGATGGCCATGCCGAAGCTCATTGGGAGAAGTAATCACGGTGTCTTGTCTGAGAAGATGCTTAGAGTAAGAGGATGTAGGTGGAGCTGGTATGCTTTCAATGAAATATAGTATCAAGGTGGAGATTGTTAGATTTCGTGATACAATATTTCTATTTGCAGAAGATTTGGAAGATATTATTGATTACGGTGATACAACATTTCCATTTAGAGAAGATTTGAGAAATATTGTTAATTTGAGTAATATAATATTTCCAACTGTAGAAGAATTGGAAGATTCAGAAAATTTATTGCCTCCTTTGTAAAATTAGACAAGGCAATAAATTATCTGCATAAGTGGAAGAATATGAAGAAGTTTATTTTGGGATATTGAAGTAAAGAATTAATTCTCTAAATGAGAGCAAATAAATTAGAGAATTAATTAGGCATTGATTTATAACCATAAATCAATTACTTCAACCCCAAGTATTAATCCTTATATAAGGATAGGGATTAGGTAAATGTACGAATCATCTCTAAAAGTCCTATTTCTTCTTCTTCCTCCCTATTATCAGTCTTGTAATATTTTCTGATTTAGAAAAGAAATAATATCTCTTTTCCCCAAGTGGACGTACACTAACAAGACATTAGTGGAACCACTATAAATTTGTTGTGTTCTCTCTTTTATTGCTTGATTCGTGATTGTTTTGTTAGTGATTATCTTGTTTGTTTTGCCTCACCATCAATCTGTTCCTATTTGTTTTTCCGCAAGGTTGGGTTTTATTCCCAAGATGTTTTGGGAAACATTTCCGCAATAGTTGGTTCTTATTGCAAGTGTCAAATTTGTTGATCTACAGTCATACCGACACTTTATAGGCCGCATTGTATACTTGTCTATCATGCTCCCTGACTAGGCTTATTTTATTTGTATTTTATCTCAATATAATTCATATAAGATCCGAGACACAAGCACTAGGATGCTGCTTTGAGAGAAGTGGCAGAGCCAGCTTAGTCATTCGGCTAGGGCCAATATAAAAAAAATCAGATCGAGCTCAACATCAAACTATCCTATTTAATATGCTTAGTATTTTTCATCTAGGGCAACTGCCCTAGCTGGCCCCAAAGTAGCTCCGCTCTGTTTGAGAGTCGTGAGATATTGAGAAGGTACTCCAGGCCAGGACTTTTTTTTGCAAGCTGATAGTAACTTTTCTTTACAATGGTAGTGCGATTCGGTCTGGGCCACATGTCCTTTCAAGAATTGGTCCTTAAATAGGTTGGCTTGTCTTGCTTAGAAAATCTCATATTTCATGGAAGATAAAGAAGCAGCCAACGACGGACCTACCTTAGGCATAGTGGGCGCTGTCGCCCTCACTCATATATTTTTATATTAATTTATACTTTTATTTAACTTATACTCATACTGCACCATCCAGGATGTACGGTTCACTTACTGAAGATTTTATTTACACATTGCTTCTCATCACCATTGTGGCACTAGTAGCAGCAATTTTTGTAACATTGATTTTATCTGAGAAGAAAGAGCTGAAAGAGAAATGGAGGTAGTCCTGTAACCTTCTTTTATATGATATTTATACTTTCAGTGTTACCGACATTTTAGTTTCCAAATGGCCTTCAAATTTTGTAATTTGGTAGAAAGATGACATCATAGACTAGTTATTGTTTGAAATCGAACTGTGCTGACATAGTGACATGATTTACATTATTTTTTATTCAATGGACAAATGAAGTCATATCCGGTTCCTACAAATATTTTTCTTTTCTGAGTCCTTTGTAGTTCAAATAATGTTTTATATGGCTATTGCTACATTGTTAATATTTTTTGTCCCAAAAAAGTATTAATTTTTTGGTTTCTTTAATATGAATGTTCGTACCATATTACAAATTTATACTTGTAGTAACATAACCATGTATATTATTGTCATGCTCAAGGATGGACCTACCTTAGCCCCAGTGGGGGTTGTCGCCCACACTCATATTTTTAATTAATTTATATTTTTATATAATTTATACTCATACTGCACCATCCAGGACGTACAATACACTTACTGAAGATTTTAATTACACATTGCTTCTCATTACCATTGTGGCACTAGTAGCAACAATTTTTATAACATTGATTTTATTTGAGAAGAAAGAACTAAAAGAGAAATGGAGATAGACCTGTAACCTTCTTTTATATGATATTCGTACTTTTAAAGTTACCCACAGTTTATTTTCCAAATGACCATCAAATTTTGTAATTTGGGAGGAAGATGACATCATAGACTATTTATTGTCTGAAATCGAACTGTGCTGACATAGTGATGTGATTTACGCTGTTTTTATTCAATGGACAAATGAAGTGATATTTGGTTCCTACAAATATTTTTTATTTCTAAGTCCTTTGTAGTTCAAACAATGTTTTATATAGTTATTGCTACATTGTTGATATTTTTTGTCCCAATTTTTATTTTATTTTTTAGGTTCTTTAATATGAATGTTCGAACCGTATATTACAAATTTATACTTGTAGTAACACAACCATGTATACTATTGTCATGCTATGTCATATTTTTTTTTGTTTTTACTTCTTGAATTCAAGTTTTTTTAGTATATAGTTTCTAATACTAAATTACTAACTAGTATTTCTTAAATTATAACCAAGTACAGAAAGTAATGATTAATTTTATTACACCGTCTTAGGAGATAAAACCATATAAGTTTCATTGATCAAAAATTTCAAGTTACTTGTTTGAACTTCAATTATTAGTTTAGATATATACATATATATATTTATACATACATATATATATATATATATATATTACTACAGAACTAATAATAATTGATTTTTTTTCTACAAAACTGTAAAAATGAGAATACATGTTTTGATTTAGCATTATTCAAAATTCATTACATGCTCAGTTAGAATGCAAAGTGATGAATACATCTCATGTGGTCTCCATATTCGCAAAGAATCTTTCTAAGGGGCAAGATTAATCGGAAATAAGGTCTATTGTCAATATTTCCAAAAATCAAATATGATTATTTTAACATGTTTTTTTATATGTGTGTGCATGCTTGTATGTGTGAAAATCAAAGTATGATCTTTCGCCTCCACTGCACCAAATTTCTGCGTACGTCCCTGGAAGCTGCACACTATCTCTTAGTCTTTAGCTGAGGAGGAATATCGTGGCATGGTGGCCATCACTTGCGAGCTTAAGTAGCTCAAAGGTTTTCTGTTGAGTTTAGAAGTTCATAATCCAAAAGCTATTACATTATTTTGTTATAATCAGTCGGCTTTACATATTGCTTCAAATCTAGCTTATCATGAACGAACAAAGCATATTTAGTCGAATATCATTTCATTTTTGATGCAATTACACAAGGCTTGATTGTTCCCTCATATTTTTTTATGCAGCTCAATTGGTTGTTCTTCTTGCAAAGGCTCCAGACAAGACGCAGTTTGATTTTCTTCATGGCAAGTTTGGCATTTTGAATCCGCATACTACAACTTGAGAGGACCGAAGTGATTTATGGAGCAACATAATAGGATTGGATGTTACGATACATTAGGAGTGATTTATGTGATATTATGACAATGTTAGATGTAAATTAGGAGCATTCCCAAATAATAGAAGATATGATACAATTAAGGCATCTCCAACAATTTTGGAATTCAAAATTACATTCTTTCCGGTTACAAAATGTAAACCTAAGTTTTCCCGAATAGAACACGGGTCAGACACTTGTTGAACAAGAGCCTGGGCACTAAACGCTTGTCAACAGGTGCCCAAAGAAAAAAAACTAGCTCAAATACCTACTCAATAGACGTCTGAAGCCTTTATTTCTTTGAAAATATTTCAAACATTTGTTCAAAAGACGTCTAGTTTGAGGTGTTGTTTGTACAAACGCCCTATCCCCAAATGTCTGTTCAAACCCAATTACATTTTTGTAATAAAAACAACCGAATTTTGAACCAGTTACAAAATGCATACTCCGTTGAAGATGAAAATGTAGGGCTATTACGGTCGAACCGCTCAACCGCCAAAGCGTACTACATTTACATGGTTACCGTCAACTACGGTAATGGTGACAGTAATGGTTGTGGATTTTGATAATCGTGGTAAAACATACAAACCACACATGAGTTTTTTGTAGTATTTCATAAAAATATGGGTTTTTAATAACTTAAGCTAGAGAAATAGCATATGTATAATTTTTTTCATTTTTATTTATAGAAAACATGCACATGGATGGTTTCTTTCATAAATAAACAAACTAATTATTAAGAAAAAAGTTAGAACTTGAACCATTTATGGATAACAATGTAAATTTATGGTAATGCCTGCGGTAACGGTTAGACGGTTCCAATAACAACTATAAATTTTGCTAACCATCAACGACGGTTGCCGTTGCGGTTGCAGTTGGCGGTAAAATTGACGGTTGCCGTAACACCTCTATAAAAATGGGTGTATATATTACATTTTTGTAATTCTGAATTTTTTTTGGAGATGCTCTTATATGTTATAATATATATTTAACGATTGATATTAATATAAGGAAAACTTTTTTATCTTATACTTTACATTATCGAAAGGTTCCATTTCAGCGACTTTTTTCTCCGCAAACGAAAATTAGTTATTATTTCACATGTCATAAACAATATCATCTTAAATCAGAGCTTCTATTTATCCTTTATATTATATGCATTCTATGAGTGAAAAATTTCATGAATCATAACTAGAATATGCATTCTATGAGTGAAAAATTTCATGAATCATAACTAGAAATTAGGCCATTTCCAGTCGGTTCAAATTCCTATAAATGCTTGATGTCGACTGCTTACTAGACAAATGCTTATAGACTTGATTACTCATTTAATTAGGTTATCGATAAATGTCCAAAAATCAAAAATTCGTCTATATTCGTGTTCAGAAAGCAGAAGAATTTGATATCTAAAAAATAAATATAAACGTGGATACAAAGACAACCGTATCCGAAAATTATCCTTTCGGTTTTTCCCGAGATTATAGTTTAAATTAGGCATATTTTAATAAACTAAAAGATATTTATTTATTATTTTATTAAGGTTGAAATTTATATTGTACACGCAATGTGCTTATTTTTTGCACAAACATGTTATCTTCAACGTATTTGGTTAATTTTAACATATGTTTTAAAACCTCAATCCAACCTCGGTCTGACCATGATTAATTTTGAAATGTTATGGTCTCCAAAATTAAATAATCTTGTATGTGCATGAACTCACGATTCAACCCTATAATCTTAGAAAAAACGTTAGCATTTTTCTGTGAAAATTGGTAAATATACCAACATTGTGATCATGGTAGGTCTTGAACTTCTTACCCCTTAGCAGGTAGTAACACGCCTTTCCAGTATGTCACACTGTGTTGGCTGCTTCTAAATGTTCCGAGGCCTACGCTTCACTTTACGTGCAAAAGAACAACCGTATATGCTTTTGCCTTTTAAAGTTTTGATGTGTGTGCATGTGTATATACACATACATGCATATTACACACACAAACACACACACACACACACACACACACACACACACACATATATATATATATATATATATGGGGATGACTATTTGAATGCAAATTAAGAAACATAGTAGCAGCCATTGTATCATTTTGTCTTTAATTATGTGGAGAGGTGGAATTCATGGGGGAATCCAATGGTGGAGATGCATTGTATCACCAATTGCATCTCTGTTTTGTGTTTAAATAGACTTTATATATATATGTGTGTGTGTGTGTATATGTGTGTGTGTGTGTGCGCGCACGCATGTGTGCATGTGTGCGGTGCGTGTGTGTGTTATTAGTATTTTCAAAACATACAGATTTGGATTCTACGGTATAGGGTGGAACATTTATGAAATCATGGATCATGAAAAAATTGAGCTAATTGTCATTATATCAACTATAACTTTAATTACAATAACATGTACATCACTAGTTAGTAGTTCAAAAAAATGCTGGCTATGGGGTTCGAACCCATGCGCACTTATGTGCAAAAGATCTTAAGTCTTCCCCCTTAACCTCTCGGGCAAACCAGCACAACATGCTTGAAAATTTTAATTGATGATATTATACTTGAACCTAAATCCTAAAATATATTTCTGAAATTTAAATTTGTTGCTTTTGAAAGTAAACAATATGTAAAGCATGTAAGCTATTGAGAAAAATATGTTTTCAATGCATTCACCTCTCTCACACAGTAAAATGTAGGTGCAAAAGTTCTTAAATATTCCCCTTGGCCTTTTAAGCAAACCAAGGCAACGTAGATTGTGATGTGTATTTTGTAAGGTGCTACCATGTATACTCACTTTTCTAGTTCTCTCACCCACCTCTTTTGTCATCCTTCGATATTTTGTGAAACACTTTTCTCATTCACTTTTCTGATTCTCACACCCAACTATTAAAAGCCTCGGTTTTCAGACATTCACTGTGTTTTTACGTTCTTTATCCTCATAATTTTATTATCCAATTGTAACTGCAAATGATATAGTTAATATTTTTATGGTTACAATCACTAGTACTACTCTTTTGTTCTTTTCGTCATAAATAATATCACGTTATATATAGTTGTTACTCTTCTGTGTCTCTTTTTACCTATAATACACTATTACCACGATATAATTAAGATTTGACATTGTTTCATATATCATTAAGAATACGATATAGTAGAATAAATATGACTTCGGGTCATACAAATTTGTATCATTTAGTGTATTAAATACCCTTTTCGTGAAATGATTAATTTAGAAAAAAAAATCGTGCGGTTATCATGGTTCTACTGGTTCGACCTTCAAAATCTTAAACCATAGATTATCATGGTTTGACTTGTTGTTTGGTATCAAAATATATGATTTTAACATTCTAATAATCAACAAGATTGATAAATGTTTGTATTAAAATAAAAGTTTACAACTATATTTGTTAATTTACCAATTGTTAGAAGATAAGATAATTATTACATACTAGTATTTTTTGCCCGCTTTGTTGGGCATTAAAATTTATGTTATTAAAAAAATATTGTAATGATTAAATATAAGAATAAAATAAAAATAAAGTATTGTAATTAATATTAAATAGTTATATATATATTTAAATATTATAATTTATAGTATTTTTTGCCCTCTTTGCTGGACAATAAGATATATGTTATTAAGAAAAATTGTAATGATCAATATAAAAAATAAAAGAAAATTAAAGTATTGTAATTAATATTAAATAGTTATATACATATACATATATATATTTAAACATTATAATTTATGGGGCAACAATAATAAATTGTTTTGTTGTTCATCCAAAAATAATTTTATCATGGATGATTATTTTGATTAATTGTTCTGCTATCCATCTAATAATTTATGCAGTAACAATAATTAATTATCATGTTGTTCACCCAACAATAATTTTGCTGTGGATGATTATTTGATTAATTATTCTATTATCCATCTAAATTTTTTGTTATGAACGGTTATTTTTTGGCGTAGAAATAAAAAAAAATTGTGATTTTATTTTGAAATCATGTTCTTAATTCATTACAATTTAAACTTATTTTGTGATCTTTAAATGTGAAAAATTGAATAAATAATCATTAAAATTATAAAAATGATACAATTGAAGTAATACTATATAAATTATATACAAACTACAGCATGTTAACTTTTGATGAAGCAAAAAAGTGTATATGATGTCATCATATATATATATATATATATATAATGATGCAATGTATGCGTTGTTATTAAGTTTTAAATATATTTTTATATGTATAAGAGGCATTCTAATTACAACATAAAAATAAACATTCATAACAGAAGAATACATTAATCAATAATTGTTTTCAGAGCAAAATAAATATAAGATCATGAGTAGTTTTCATTCCAAACAAAATAAATATGAAAATCAGAGCAAAATAAATATAAGATAATGAGTAGTTTCCATTCCAAACAAAATAAACATGAAAATTATATTCAAGTTCAATCTTGCTCCCAGCATAACTTCATGACTTCCACTTTTTTGATTATTTTTCCATTCCTGCAGTGCAATAAACATTTGAATAGATGCACAATATTAATTAGTCATTGCCTGCCAAAATAATTATAATATGTACACCGTATATAAAATAACAATCAAATATCTATAACTTACTTTTTCTTTTTTATTTACTTTTAGTTTTGAAATAAATCCATTTTCATCATCTTTTTTATACTTTAAGTCATCAAAAATTTATGGTAGCTTGACATCATTATCAATCCCTTTGCTTTTCCTCTTCAAACTATTAGTATTTGTGGATTTTTCAGTACCGCGGCTTTGCATATTGATGTCAGTTTAATATTCAGTGTTGAAACTTGGTATAGACATATGCATATAAATGAAATAAAATAACTTGGTGCAAACATGACTAACTATATATATATATATATATATATATATATATATATATATGTGTGTGTGTGTGTGTGTGTGTGTGTGTGTGACAATATGGAGAAGTAGGGACCAAAGTGATTTATATTGCGCTATGTACAATCTGTTTAGCTGGTCAAACATGATGGTCCATATTCATTTTAATTTTTTGAATAAAATTGAAAGACATATCTATAATTTAATTTAGTTGATTTGTTGCTAATGTTAAGGTAAGGATTATGAAGTAATTAACTACTAAAATTGGAAGAGACACTATCATGGATTTTTATATTCATTTTATAAGTAACCTTGTATGAATATTTGATGCATAAGTGAGATTAATAAAATAATAAATTAAAGTAAAAAAATATTACAATATAAATTATTATAATTTAAAAGTAGGTAATTATAAGATAAGATGCAACTGGTAAAATATTGAACATTCTAGAATATAAACAATGTAAAATACAGTAATGAAGTAAAGTAGCATGAATAGACGTAAAATCAAAGGGGAAGAGAAATGATATCTTTTCAAGTTCAGACATACAATGGAATAGGTTGTCAGTTATTGCCTGTATAGCGCATTTAGATTATTTAAATTCTGTCACAAATTGAAATGAGTTTGTTATCTGGAATCAACCAAGGAGGGGAAGATGAGGATTATGGGTGCAAGTACAGACAAAATGTGGAAAGTTTACAATACATGTTATGGAAATGACTAATTTATCATCTTATATTTGATTGCTTCATTGGGTATTTGGGTAATCCTTAAACGAAAAAAATTAGTGTACAATTTTTTCAAAAGACAATTAGTTAACAATTTAAAGCAGTAAAAACAAAATATAACGTTAAAATAAAAGGTAGGTTATGATAAAAAATTACACATATTTCGAAGTGTGACAGAATCAATAGATTAAACCAATTTTAGTTTGAAACAAACTTACTGAAATGAGTATAGAGAAAATTAAAAGCATGAGTGAAGATACAAAATGTGGTAAAAATGATCCTTCACCCCATCTCCACTTAAAATTGTTCAAAAATTCCAAAGCAACCACGCTGATAAATATCATATCAACATTTTGAAATAAAAATGTAACAACCAGGAAAAACAGAACCAATTTAAAAATTTATTTTAAGAAATTTTAAATAGAAAATGCGTCAGAACAAAAAATAAATCTATTATTAAATTAAATTATATAAAAAGAACAAAACAAAATAAAAATATCCATCGCTTGATGATTACATTTTTTTAATGTAAATGAATCATTAAATAAGATTCAATGTTTGGAAATGTTTTTACATTAAAATTTACATTTTTAATGTGAATGAATCATTAAATAAAACTCATTGTTTGAAAATGTTTTCACATTAAAGGTTACATCTTTAATGTAAATGGATCATTAAAAATGATCGTTATTTGAAATGAAAATATGTTAACATAAAAATTCACATTTTTGTGGTATACGTAAAAATGACCATTATTTGAAATTAAAATGATTACATTTTTAATGTAATAAAAGAATGATTAAAAAGATTACATTTTTTTGATTAAAAGGGTTCATAGTTTAATAGAAATGTATTTACATGAAAAGTACATTTTTTTGATGAAATATGATATTTAATTATGTGTTTTAAAATATAAAAAGTTACATAAATTAACAATCAGAGAAAATGAATCAAACATTAATTTTTCCTTTATTTCCTTTTCTCTTTACTTTTGAAATTTGAATGAAAAATAAGTCAGGTCCCATCATGCCTAGTCAGCTAATTAAATTTCATTTGTCACCTACAACATATGTAGAGACAAGTAAAAAAATCAAATATATATAACTAAATAAAAAATATATACATATACGTATATATATATTGTCTACACTATAAAATGTCCTAAACTCCCCTAAAACCCTATTTCCCTAAAGTAGATGTCGCCCCTTCTATTTTCAATGGCAGAAAAGCTCCGAACTTTCTTCAATTCTCTCTCTCTCAACCTATTCTATAATTCAAGATGACACCAAAGTGGAAATTAAAGAGAAAGGAATGGTCTTCGATTCTATACAGACGAAATGGGTTCTTTGGTGAACAACATCTGGAAGGAGGAAGATGTATTATCAGCAACAACGTTTCTTTAAAATGTGATTAAGGGTAATAAAGGGAAAAGATTTATTTAATTAATTTAATTTATGTAATTCAATTTTGTAAAAACCCTAACTAGTTTGTATGAAAACAAAATTCAGAAATTTCAGATGCTTGGAATCCTTGAATCGAGATCTACATTTCAGAAGAAACCGCAGAATTTTTGGAGCATTCTACAATTTTAGAAGAAACAAAAAGCAAAGTGAGATTTCTGAATTTTAAAATAAAATTTGTTTATTATCGATTGCGATGTGAAATTCATTTATGTGTTGTCTAAAATTTGAATTGATTGTATGTGATTGTGTTTAACGACTAGATTGAATTGTGTATATCAGAAAAATGTACATGTTTAATAAGAACGTGTTTGGACAAACAAAATCATATTTTTATTTAAATATGAATCAATAAGATTTGGGTAGACAATAAAAATCCTATTTTTATTGTACATGTGAATTAGAAAAATATTCATGTTTGTTAAGATGTTGTTTATACCATAAAAATCCTATTTTTATTATACATGTGAATTAGAAAAATATTCATGTTTGTTAAGAAGTTGTTTATACCATAAAAATCCTATTTTTATTGTACATGTGAGATTTCTGTTTTTTTCAATAATTGTAATCAATTAATTATTATCGTGTTTAGGAATTCTTACATGTATGTGATTTGATTTAAATCATTTGATGTTGTTTGTTGATCCGTTGTGTTTACATGAATGATAGGACCGAATAAAATTTGTTATACAATAAAATAATTCTTTTATGGTATATATGTTGATAATAAAATTAGCAAATTTGTTATACAATAAAATAATTCATTTATTTTATATGTTGATAATAGAAATGGGTAAGAATTTGTTCTACATATAAAACTCTCTTTATTTGTACGTATGTAAGCATAGGATATGTTATGAAAAGAAAAATCATATTTTTATTTAACATTTATGAACATAGGCATTATGTACATAAAAGTGTTGAAACATAAAAAGATTACATTTTTATGTAAAGTATGAATTGTGAAAAATATACATTATCTAAATAAAAATGTCCTTTTGTTGAATTAGAAATGTTAAATATAAAACATACAAGTTGGCAAAATCATCTTTTTATTTGACATCAGAAACATTAGAATCATATTTAGGAAATATGCTGAAACATTAAAATTACATTTTAAATGTAAAATATGAGTTAGGTAAAATATACATTGTATAGATAAAATGGTTGAAACATTAAAATTCACATTTTTAATGTAAAGAATGATTTATATAAATTATTCATAGTATGGATAAAACTAGTGAAACATTAAAAATTCACATTTTTAATGCAAAGATAAAATATATGTAAATATTCATATATGAAATAAAATTAGTGAAACATTAAAAATTCACATTTTTAATGTAATGCAAGAAACTAGGAAAAGATTCAACATTAAAAATTACATTTTTATTGTAGCATTGTTTTCAATAAAAAGAGTAGAATTAGAAGGTATATTTTTATTGTCATTTCAGTTATAATAAAAAGGGTAGAATTAAAAGATATATTTTTATGGTCATTTTAGATACAATAAAAAGAGTAAAATTGAAAGATGTGTTTTTGTTAGAATAAAAAGATTAGATATTAAAGATCATATTTTTATTTTCACTTTATTTAAAATAAAAGGAAGTAACATGAAAGATTATATTTTTATTGATCATTGTTTTCAATAAAAAGACTAAGCAACAAAAAATTACGTTTTTATAAATTAGAAAAGGGTAAAAACAAAAATATCATTTTTGTTAAGGAGATTTGAATTATAAAAGTTGAAACCAAAATTGTCATTTTATCAAGTCATAAAAGTTGAAACTAAATTTGTCGCTTTTATCGAATTATAATAGTTGAAACCAAATTTGTCACTTTTGTCAAATGTAATAGTTGAAACCAAATTTGTCACTTTTGTCAAATGTAATGGTTGAAACAAAATTGGCCTTTTTATCAAAATATAATTGTTGAAGCCAAAAATGGACATTTTTGTCAAATTAGAATTGTTGAAACAAAAATGAACATTTTTGACAAATTAAAATAGTTGAATTAGAAATATACATTTTTATCAAAATATATATTTTTGTTAAAAAGATTGGTTGAAACAAATACATCATATTTGTTGAAATCAAATAGCTGAGATGAAAAGAATATTTTTGTCAAAATATATTAGTGAAACAAAAATGTACATTTTGTCAAATTAAGATGGTTGAAAACAAAGATTTCATTTTTGGTTAAATAAAAGAGTTAAACACAAATAGCATTTTTGGTTAAATAGGTTTGTGTTACAACAAAAATATTCATTTTGTAAAAATAGAATTGTCAACAAAATGGATGCATCACTTTTTATACATTTTGTTGAAATATAATTTATATGCAAATATAAGAATCATTTTTATTTGCATAACATACATTAGAATTCATATGCAAATATAAGAATCATATTATTGGTCAAAACATACATTAGATTTGTATGTAAATTAAAGTGACACTTTATAGTTAAAATATACAATAGAATTTGTATGTGAATCCAAGTGACATTTGTATTGTCAAATTTTACATTAGAACTTGTGTACAGAATAAAGAGACATTTCATATGTTATGATTTGAAACTATACATACAAATAAAATATTTCTTTTTATTTGTTAAAGTTTAAAACAGAAATTTGTATACAAATAAAGGAAAATGAAAATTATCTTTTTATTTGTCATCAGCAATAATAACATGTAAATAACTTACAATTTATTAGACATTAGAAACATGTAGGAATTTTATGCGAGTAAAATACATTTTTATTCGACATTAGGAATATAATAACATGTTTGTTCATTATCGTCAACATGTTAGTAGAAATTAAAATTGGTTAAATTCAGTAACCAATTATTTATTTAGATGAATTGTTGTTGGCTGAAAACCCCACATGGGTATTGGGATGATATTTGACATACACTAGTCCCAATATTTAGTTGTATGTCGATTGATGGATTGACAGGCTGCGATGAGCGTTATGTATTCATTTCAATGCTCACATAGTTGTAAATTTCACTCTGGATGTGAATTGATTGTTCAATAATTATTTATCGTTATTGTAGTGTGCATGCGATGTATGAAATCCATATGACTAAAATTATATAGTAACTGATTGAGTCGCATTTCGATTCAGAATTTCTTTTATATAAAGAACATTGTAATATAAAGAATACTTTAAAATAAAGAATATTGTACCATAAAGAATATTTTACATAAAGAATCTTTTTATATAAAGAATATTTTTAAATAACGAATATTTTAAAATAATATTCAACGAAGAATAAAATGATGATTTCTTTGCCCGTTTTTGGATGGACAAACGATAAAATATATTTTTACCGAAATAAACTAGTTATTAATTAGGAATAAATCTTTTAAGTTAAGATTTAATGAAGTCTTCCAATTTATTTAATACGAGTGGAAACCCGTGCGATGCACGGAAGCATAAACTTTCGAGTGTTATAGTTTGCATTTATGAATAAGCGGTGAGAACATATTGTATAGTAGAAAAATATATAATTAAGTGATATATGTATGTGTTAGGATTCTACTGTAGAAACTAAATTTTATAGCAAGAAGTAAATGATGCATGTATAGCGAGTAGGTACAGCTTGCATGTAGTGTAAACAGTATCAAATTTTATGTATCTCTATTGGGTTGATGAAAAGATATATGTATGAAATGATGAATTAAACAACCATATATGTGTTAATCTGCATTGGTTGAACTAAATAATGATAGAAATATGAGTACGGTCAACTGTCTCAACATAAAATCTATGTTGCATAGGCACTCATCCCAAATAATTAGACTTGTTTTTCGTAGAAGTTTTGCTGCCATAGAATGTTTTATGAATACATCTATTTCATTATTGTTATTTTTAAAACTTGTTAAATTATGGGTTTCAATTAATTCTTTTTTGTTAACATCTTTTCAATATGAACACGTGTAAACATTTAATATTCATTGATATTACAATGATTGGTGATAATTTTGTAGGATGCTATTTGCACTAAATTTACTTCTGTACATTTGGTCCACCATGATTTAAGTAGTATGTAATGTAAATTTAGTGTGTTGCTCTTTTATAATATATAACTGGATCTTCTTGCTTTAAATTACAATTGTCTATTGAATCAAAAATTGTAATACCATTTACTGTTCTACTAAAAAAACGCATTAACCAAAAATGAATTTGAAGTTGATTTGCAGGTAGTCAGTTACCCATGAGATTGAAATTGTTTCATACTGACTTAATGCTAATTAACAAAGCTTTTTATAGAAAACAATCCATAATTATGCCTAATTTTCACATTAGTTTCTTAAATGTGAATGCGATTACTTTACTATTGATCATTTAAAACTACAAGAAATAACAAATATCATATGGAAATAAAATAAAGTTAAGGGGATTTAACGTCAAGGAATGATGTGGTTAAGGAAATATAATACAGTATTAGTAACATATAATTTAGTTGCATTTGGCTATAACAAAAGACAGTATTCTTTTATATAAATAATTGTAAAGCAGTAAAAGTTACCTTCCATGGTGCTCTTGTCAAAAAATTAATATATTCATGAATAATGTAATTTCATAATCGCTTTCAAAATGCTAACTAATATACATTTTTATAAACTAAAACTCTAAAAATATATTGATTATTGCAAGGATAAAAGGCAATGGCATGTTACCATAGAACAATGATATGTTAAGGAAACATGGTGAAATTAAGGGAAGCCAATCTTAAGGAATAATTTACCTAAGGAAATATAATGCAAGGATATGTGATATAATATTCAAGATATAATATACTATAATTTGCATTATGACGGTAGGAAGATGCAAGATTTTGAGTACAAGGAAGAATAATCAACTATTAATGCTATAAACCTTTTGTGCAGAAAATTAATATAGTTTGGCGTTACCTGATTGAAGATAGAAAAATTGAGTAATATAACTAAAATAATGCCGACAAATCACTATGGTAGCTGAACCAATTAAAAAATTCAATGGATATAAGAGAAAATATGCTGAATTTTCCGTTGTCAGCTAGATTTACTGAAATTTCAATAGTTATCTATCCTACACAACAAAAAAGAGCATAAAAACAGTGTTTATGTGTATATTAGTTGTCTATTGCATTTCTTATTTAAGCATATGGAAAATATGTAGTGTTTCTTTATATCCTTCACTAAACATCAACTAAGTAAATTAAATTGGAAAACATTAACTTGAAGCAAGGAAAATGTGACAAAAGGATATCAAACTTTACTTTTTTTTAACTCAAAGATGATTTGTATAATGAAGGATCAGCAATGCCAACTGTTAAAGGTCTATGTGACCAAATTCAATTGTATATAATTGTTTCAATCACTAAATTCTAATATGGCCCATAAGATTCAAATCAAAATCAATTAAGAAAACTCACTGGTTATGTAGAAAACATGCTTAGTTTGTCATGATAAACTATTTTTTTTTTAAATTTGTCTATACTGCACCATAAAAAGGTCATAAAATAAAAATTAGAACCAAACCCATATGATACACACAGCAAGCTTTCAGAATTAATCAAAACATTAGAATGATAAAGAGAATTTTACTCATATTAGAATGATGAAGAGAATTAATCACTAAATTAATCTGTATACGTATAGAAGGCATATAGTAGTACTCATATCAATACAACTTATTTGTCGCCGGACATTCAGACATAAACAATGATAAAGATAATTTTACTCGTTCAATATCTGTTACATTTGGGCAATCTCACTATTTCAATATCTAATTTGTTTATTCATTTTCTGCGTTTCAAGAAAGTCTAGTCCAGTTGAAGTGTAGAATTATAAGATGCTTATCATGTATTAAAAAATTGAGCTATGACAAAATATTTAAAATTACATGATATGAAGTATGTATTATTATGCATATAATAGTTGTTTGGATATAGCTGTTATGGATAACACTATTGTGTCAACTAATATACGAATTTGTTTACTGGTATCCACATTTGTTCATAAATGGAATTTTGGACAATACGCATTTTTATGGTATAGTTTGGAAAGATTTTGAATGGAAATGTGACATGAAAATGCATATTTATGTTGTAGATAAGCTATAATATAACTATTGAATTAATAATTTAATTGCAGGTAATATGTATTTTACCATGAATGTTTACATGATGCATTCTTTTTAGTGTATATGCTGCAAGCAGAAGTGTACTTATTGAAATCATGCATATCTGATGTTTAATATTTAATTTCTCATGTTTTTTTCTGAACGTAAGGGTAGTTCAATAATAATAAGCGACGGGTTCATGTAGTTTCTTTTTTTAATACCTTATAATAACGGATGCACTGTATAAATATAGAATTAACATTATGCCTTATTTGTTAATATTTTAGTCAGAAAGAAAAAAAAGGTTAGATGAGAGTTGATTTTAGTGGGTCAAAAAGCCATGTCATATTATAATTTATGGTATTATAGTTTTACCAAATCATGCAATTATTTTACGTTAAAGTCAAATACAAATTACTGGCTATAATTTGTCACCATAAATATGAGTGTCCATGAGATTGCTTAATATAAAAATAGTGGGTAAGCAAATATGTCAACCAATATTTAATTTATTTCCTGGTATCCAAATCTTTTCCCATAGTCAAACAAATCACATATGAACAACAACAATTAAAGAACTCGGAAAGTATAGTATGTTGAGGAGATGAGCCATGTATTAGAGAAACAATACAAAATTCAAATTTTAGATTGCAGTCAAATGAAATGTAATCATGTCTTGAGTAAATAGGCAGTTTCAACAATGGAAAGAAACCAAAACATGTAATTTTTTCTGTACAAAATATACTTTAACATTGAATTTTTGTTTGTTCATTCCTTTTAACTGCACGGTGGATAATTCCACAAATTCAAATAAATAAATAAAAGCTGAATTTGAGATAAAAATTACAGGAGAATGAACTGTGAAAGTGAATGTAACGAACCCAAATATCCAAAGCAGTTGTCAGTTTATGTGCATCAATCAAGGGTAATATATGTAAAAATGATTTGCATCTGCCAAGATCCAAAAAGTAATAAATATAACAGAATTTTTTAGAGACTACCTCCTCAATCGTATTTCAGTCTAGCAACTGATACAAGGTATGACGATGGTAAAGATACGGTTCTTGTAACTACTGAAAGAAATCAATAAATCCCAATTTCCTAATTTCCAATGAATTAAATGATATCAATTCGCAGCTAATAATTGTTAAGAAAAATTAAATTACCAAACATATCAACGGAATTTATTCAATTAAGCCGTAAACAATTTGAAATTTTATGCAAGTGGGAATAATGTAGAAATGATGACCTGTTAAAACCATACTTCATCATCGACTTTTTCATGAATTAGCTACTTTTGCTTAATCGGAAATGCTAAATCAGATGTCCCCAAATGGGTAAACAGATGCGGAACATAGAAAGAATCTGGATCCCCCATAAATTCCATCATTATTTTCTTTTATCTGCATCCCCTTCTACTTTCTTCCCAGATCAGTCCAGAAAGCCATACTTTGCAGCAATTGTTCGAGTTTCACCCAAATTAAAAAAAACTATGTAATTGGTGAATTTCAAGGACGAAAGAAGTTGGTGGAAAAAAAGAAAGAATATATAATGATCTTATTGGAAGGAGGGAATCGAATTATGAGTAGTGATCGTGGGAATAAATTTATCGTGGGTTGATAGATATGTGAACGTGGCTAATGGAATTAACAACAGTTGAGTTAACTAATGACTGTGTTAATTGCTCTGCTTACTTAGATGACTGACCACCGCCTGATGCTTTTGTTTTGTTTAAATCTGAGCCCTTCTTTGTCTCTTGGTTTGTCCTACCAAGGAAATTTAATATACATATTTAATTGGAATTAAATAAAAGAATTAGATTTTGGGTTGTCATGGATGGTGTCTTAAATAACACTATTCTTAAACCCCGTATGAAAGGAATAAATCTTTGAATTAAGATTATTAGAGTTTCCAATTGTACTTAGTAATTGGAATAAAATGATATGTGAATTGGGTTTATCGTGAACTATGTTTTAAACGACATTTGTTCTTTAACCCAATTAACAGTGAAAATATGATTTGGAATTTATAAACCTCTCATTAAGATTTGAAAAGAAAATTTCCAAAGTTATATTTTCCAATTTAATATATTAAATTGGAATTGAGTGGAAATTCGATTTGATAATAATCGAGATAGGCTTCTATAAAAGAGGACTGTTACTATATATGGAATTTAAAAGGATTTGTCATTATTCCATTTATATTAGTGGTCTGATACGGAAATTTATATCAATTATATATTGATTTCATTTCTGTGAAAATTCCATATTTAGTGGAAAATGATTTTGGGTTTATCGTGAACTATGTTTTAAATGACATTGGTTCTTTAACCCAGTTATAGATAAGATTAAGTTCTTAAAAGTTGAATAATCATAAAGTAATGATTTTTGATATAAAAATCAAACTGGAGTTTTATTGAATCTTTAAAAAGAAGATTAAAGATTAAATTTAAAAGAATTTATCTTTGATAAAATTGATGCGAATCTTTCACCTTTTAATATAGATATTTTATTAAAAGAATATTCTGAATTGGAATGAAGCGTATGATGTGTATTTATAGCACTTGATTTTTGATTATAAAATACACGAGTTATTCGGAAAGACGGGGTTTAACTCATTCTGAATAATTACTACAACGATTAAAAGTTGAAGACATTGAAGATAGTGATTGAAGACCAGCGATCTTCACATCAAATGGGCGACTACTGATGCCCTGAACTGGGTCGCTCCTACGAAAGGGTTAAAGTAGTTGTCTGGACGTACTTGTTGATTGTCCGAATATGAGAGCACCTCTTTTCCATATTGGACATACGGGACGATGAATAAGGTGTCTCCGGTTTCGTTCAGACCCAGAACGGACTTGTAAATGGATATGTGTCTGGCATTGGATTTCACTCCATATAAATTAAATCGATTTCTATTTAATATATATCTATGGTGGCGGAGAATTTATTCTCTTTCAGATCAGAGGTTATATATTGGTAGTTATCGATCACATGGCGTGAATTGTCAATGTGGCATCCAAGATGCAAATGATCGAGGCTTTTGTTGAAAAGTAGAGCCTTGTGGTTGATGATCAAAGCATAGCCTATTTTGGCATTGCTTTGTGTATAGCGTTACCTCGCGAGCCTCACACCCCGGTATGAGTCAAAAACGGGACAAAGGAACACAGGGAGTGCACACATTTCTTTCTAGCTAGAAGTGGTATCAGGGTTTTGCAAGCCCTGATATTTTACTTATGTGGATGATGGATTTCGAGGCCTCGGATTTATTGGTCGATAGTGACCATTTTATAGGTTCAATAGGACCGGGAAGCGTGTGTTTAGGCATAACTAATCCACTAAAGTATTTATGGACCATCCCTGCTGTATCCAAGGGTTCGCCAGCGTCTGAATCCTGAGACATTGCTATAGTGTCTCAAATCGGTAAGGAGATCGTCCTTAACCTTAACTCATGATCGAAATCCAACTTCCAATACGACATCATGTGGTTTTTATTGTAGAACTAGTATGGCGACATAGTAAATGGTAGTTATGTCGTCTATGATTGATACATTATGATTGAAATGTTTTTGAAACATATATACACTAATAATAATATCAAATTCGTTTTATCGTATCAAGCATTTTTGACCATTATAAGGTAAAACTCTATCCTCCGGTTTGCGTTGCATTGTGTGATGGGAATTGAGACTTATAATGGTTTCAATTTTCTAAAAAGCATTGCGTTGTTTAACGATTTACTTTATTTCATGCACTGTCAATCCAATGGAGTAAACCCGTTCCGTGTTAGCGGCGTGGTCCTATGATTAGCCATATTGTTAGATAAGTCAGAAAAGATTTCTCACACCAGTCCCATGACTGACCTGTAGTTTGTTTCACTTTGCAAACTCAGGTGCCCTCTTTTCCACACGGGCAGTCGAGCAGCTTATTTTGTAGATATATTGAGCAGGATTATGGATCGAAGCTTAAAGCTGTGTTCAGAGCATTGATAGTCTTCCGCTGCACTGTATTAAATCTATTGTAAATTATCTTCCACTGTTGTATTATTTGATGTACTCTGATATTCTGTACTATGATGTAACATTATTAATATGTTAATAAAAGTCTTCTGTTATCTGTTCTGATGTGTTGTATTCCCAGAGTTAGTGCATTCGAGAATTTCTAACTTTTGGATTAGACCAGGGTGGTTTATGGTCGATTCAAAGGGCGGGGATTTTCGGGTCATTACATGTGATATCAGAGCTCCGGTTAGCTCAAATCTTTGGGTTACAACTCGTTAGAACTGAACAAAAGACTCATCAGAGGTAGGATTAATAATGTCCTATAAAAGAGTACTCATTAGAGATAGGATCAGTTGTATCCCAGAATGAGAAAAAATCGTTAGAGATGGGGTTAGAAATTCCCTCGAATGAGTTGAGAGTGACATGTTAATAATTAACGTATTTGTGATTATATATATAATCCGATCTTAGAAAATATAATTTTTGAATATATAAAAGTTATATATATTTGAAAAACAAATCAACAAATTGGTTAATGATTGTGTTGTGTAATTATTCATTCAACTAATAAAATTATTGAAACCAATAAAAAATTAAAATTGAGTCGGTTAGTTAAACAATTTTTAGCTTTGTTCCTTTTCGAGGACGAAAATATTTTAAGTGGGGGAGATTGTAACAATCCGAAAAATTAGAACCAATATTTTTTTTAAGAAAATTTAAACAGAAAATGGGTCAGAATAAAAAAATTCTATTATTAAATTAAATTATACATAAAAAACAAAACAAAATAAAAATATCCATTGCTTGATGATTACATTTTTTTAATGTAAATGAATCATTAAATAAGATTCATTGTTTGGAAATATTTTTACATTAAAATTTATATTTTTAATGTAAATGAATCATTAAATAGAACTCATTGTTTGAAAATGTTTCATGTAACAACCCGGAAATGCGAGCCAGTTTAAATTTTTTATTTTGGCAATTTTAATGAATTTAGATTATTTAAAATGAATTATTTTAAATAATATCGACGAGAAAATTTATTTTGAATAGAAATCGAACGTATATATTTATATACGTCGTCGTTAGAATATAAAATTTTATTTTAATTATAAAAGGAATTGAAAATGGTGCGGTAGTTCGATAATTCGATTTCAAAATTCAAATGAATGTTCCGGGTACAAAATAAACTGGATTTTAGCAAAACCAAAAATAATAGAATCTAATTGATAATATCTTTCCAACGAATCCGAAAAATCGAAATTTCATAGGGGGAATCAAAAGATAGGCCCAGTTGAAAATTCCAAATAGTCGCTATGGAATTCAGGCCCTTAAAAATGGAAATTTTGCAAACGACCTCGGATTTCGACGAAACCACTTTTGTTGGATCCGAGATGTCAAGTTATTGCTAGGTTTCAAATTTCATAATTTTTCGAATCAATATGTGAGCATGGGAAAGGAAAACGCGTTTGACTAGTTTCAGTTGATTTTAATCGACTGGAAAATGGCCATTTTTTCAACGGTCTCAGAATTTAACGAAATTAGTTTCATTAGGACAGTATCGTCAATACGAAGCTAGAAAATATTTTTCTTGAATTTTTCGTGTTAATGTGCGTTCAAATTCAATATATAGAGTTATATTTTGATTTTGACGAAAACTAGTCAAAACGATCAGGGGTTTCGAACGGTCTTGGTTGGTTTAACGATCGATCCGGATCGAGCAAAATTCCTTGTCGTCTCAGTTGGTATCAGAGCTTTGGTTTACAGAGCTCGAGAACAAGGCACATTAGAACCATACGAAAGAACTCATCAGATATTGGATTAGTAATATCCAATTAGAATGACTCGTTAGAGATGGGATCAGTAGTATCCTAGAACGAGTGTGAAGAGTATATATTTCAAATGAAAACAATATTGTTTTGAAAATTTAAACCATTTTATACGTATTTGAATATTTATTTATTTTGAATTTGGACAATCGAGTATATAAATATTTTGCATATACGCGTCATGAACGTATATTCGAAGTTTTAATATACTGGATAGATATAGAATCATATTCTAGACACCCGGGGGTGATTATGATGATGGTGCATCATCACCAGTATTCATATTCGAGTTTCGAAGGTGTGATGTCTATATATTTCTATTAGACTGGTGTGAGAACCAAAACTAGTTAGTTTTATTATTATGATTTGGCATCAAAAACATGATTTTCTGTATATATATCAAAATTATGAATTTGAAACGTTAATTCACTAATTGATTGATGGTTGTGTTGTTGGTTTATTTGTTTGATAATTTTTAACTGTTATGCCAAATTGAACCGAATATTGAATTGTATTGAAAATTGGTCGCATTTGCTTGCATATACATGTACTCACATTGAACAGGTCATAGCAAGGAGGCTAGAGTAGAGAAATAAAATTGTTTGCCGACAAATAGTTACATGTTTACCATAATTTACTATTTTGTTTGGGTGATGATGATTTTATGAGTTGATTGGCTAGCCGCTTGGCCTTTTCTTTTTCTTTTTGATTGAAGAAGGCCATAGGAGGCTATATGAAATATCCCGAAGTCCCCGGTGCAGGGGAGGTTATGGCGAAATTTTTTGGAAATTTTGGGTGTTAGCCAAATTTTTGAAAAATTTGAAAAGTTCTTAGAAACTGAAAAGTTGAAGAACTTAAGCCGTAACGAAAATAATGGAAGTTGAGTTGATTTGTTAAACAACTTTCGGCTTCGTTCCTTTTCGGGGACGAAAAGTTTTAAGTGGAGGAGAATGTAACAACCCGGAAATGCGAGCCAGTTTAAAATTTTTATTTTGGCAATTTTAAAGAATTTAGATTATTTAAAATGAATTATTTTGAATAATATCGATGAGAAAATTTATTTTGAATAGAAATCGAACGTATATATTTATATACGTCGTCGTTAGAATATAAAATTTTATTTTAATTATAAAAGGAATTGAAAATGGCGCGGTAGTTTGATAATTCGATTTCAAAATCCAAATGAATGTACCGGGTGCAAAATAAACCGGATTTTAACGAAACCAAAAATAATAGAATCTAATTGATAATATCTTTCCAACGAATCCGAAAAATCGAAATTTCATAGCGGGAATCAAAAGATAGGCCCAGTTGATAATTTCGAATAGTCGCTATGGAATTCAGGCCCTTAAAATGGAAATTTTGCAAACGACCTCAGATTTTGACGAAACCACTTTTGTTGAATCCGGGATGTCAAGTTATTGCTAGGTTTCAAATTTCATAATTTTTCGAATCAATATGTGAGCATGGCAAAGGAAAACGTGTTTGACCAGTTTCAGTTGGTTTTAATCGACTGGAAAATGGCCATTTTTCCAACGGTCTCAGAATTTGACGAAATTAGTTTCATTAGGACCGTATCGTCAATACGAAGCTAGAAAATATTTTTCTAGAATTTTTCGTGTTAGTATGTGACCCCAGTAAATTGGAATGTGCGTTCAAATTCAATATATAGAGTTATATTTTGATTTTGACGAAAACTGATCAAAATGATCAGGGATTTCGAACGATCTTGGTCGGTTTAACAATCGATTCGGATCGAGCGAAATTCCTTGTCATCTCTTTTCACATTAAAGGTTACATCTTTAATGTAAATGGATCATTAAAAATGATCAATATTTGAAATGAAAATATGTTAACATAAAAATTGACATTTTTGTGTTATACGTAAAAATGACCATTGTTTGAAATTAAAATGATTACATTTTTAATGTAATAAAAGAATGATTAAAAAGATTACATTTTTTTTATTAAAAGGATTCATAGTTTAACAGAAATGTGTTTACATGAAAAGTACATTTTTTGATGAAATGTGATATTTAATTATGTGTTTTGAAATATAAAAAGTTGCGCAAATTAACAATTAGAGAAAATGAATCAAACAATCATTGTTCCTTTATTTCCCTTTCTCTTTACTTTTGAAATTTGAATGAAAAATAAGTGTGGTCCCATCATGCCTAATCAACTAATTAAATTTCTTATGTCACCTACTACATATGTAGAGACAAGTAAAAATCAAATATATATAACTAAATAAAAAATATATACATACATATATATTGTCTCCACTATAAAATGTCCTAAACTCCCCTAAAACCCTATTTCCCAAACGTAGTCGCCCCCCCCCCCCTTCTATTTTCAATGGTAGAAAAGCTCCGAACTTTCTTCGATTCTCTCTCCCAACCTATTCTATAATTCAAGATGCACTACGCCATAGATGGCCTACAGAAAACCCAGAGAAATGACGCACTAGGTGCCAAAAAGTGTTGCTATAGGTCTGTGGCAACACTTTTTGGGGTTGCCTTTTGTCGCGTTGCCTTAGAGTCAAATGCAACACCTTTGCGACCCTATGGCAATATCGGTATAGGTGTTGCTACAAGTACCACTAGAACAAAAAATACCCTTTCACAACTGCCAAAAACAGTTGTAATATGTCTAGTACAGCTGGCAATCGTAATAAAGTCAACCTTTTTTACAACTGTTTCTAGCAGTTGTTAAATTTTGTTTTACAACTGCTAAAAGTAATTACACCTCAACTGCTATTAATCAAAGATTTCATAATATTATAATAAATACTATTATAACACAATATTTTATTCAAATAAAAAATTTATTTTAACATTTCAAATGGTACAAATTTTTTGAACTCCACTATTGTACATTCACTGGTATATTCCATATTTACATGCAACCCTCACTACATTGTCACTCGATTCACTCATATACAGACTCACATATACAACCATAAGCAAGAAAAAACACAACTCCACCAAAGCTAAACCATTAAATTTAATGTTCAAATGAGAATTAACTCGGCAACCAAGTGCATACACACACTGCTCCAAATTTATACTATGCATGCGATGAATTAATTAGGCTTCTGAAGAGTCACTTGTTATCTCTTTTTGATGAATTAACTCGGTAAACAAGAGCCAAAAAGAAACAATATATAATATAAGGAAAAATAAGTACCATGAGAAGCAATTGTGTGCACATCCGGAATAAAAGCTGCAGTCAATGAGCTTCACAGGATAGCTGTTCTATCTTCACTGATGCGCATGCACACCGATATGCACACATGCACAAAGCATGAAATATTATTTACCAAATTCTCTGCTCCAGGTAGGTTTACTCATTTGGCAAGATTAATAGCAAGTGCCAAATTATTCAGCTTCCACATTTGCCAAAGATATTATATGCCAGTTTCTAAAGTAATAATGGGAAGGGAAAGATGAATAGAAAATAATTACCTGTCCACTAATGAAAGGAATAATGGTTGCTTCATTTAAAGTAGCGAGTAGAACCTGGCCTCTCCGGTTAATAGCATAAAACCCACCAATTGATGAAGCTTCCGATGTTAAGAATATAGGATTTGGACTGGTCCGGTTTCTGTAGACAGCAGTAGCTGTCTCTAAATCATAGACAAACAAAAGACCAAGCTTTGTGATGACATATATCAAACCATATTTGTGAGAGGTATGTACAAGAATTTGAAAGTGTATGTTACACAATTGTTTATAATTCATAAAAATCTGAAATTTTGGCAAGGCATGTTACCTGCGTAGCTACAGGGAAATCATCAACAAAATCAGGTGGGAAAAATAAGTCAGCTTGCTTTTTGGTAAACCCAGGCTTACCTGAAAATTATTGTCATGAATAATTAGTGTACAACTGCATTGATAGACTTGTTATAAATGAAGACTGCATGTCAATTATTCGATTAGGCTATTAAGCTACAATAATTCCTTATATCA
This sequence comes from Allium sativum, assembly GCA_030737875.1. Lineage (NCBI taxonomy): Eukaryota > Viridiplantae > Streptophyta > Magnoliopsida > Asparagales > Amaryllidaceae > Allium > Allium sativum. The sequence continues at coordinate 740,490,198 of CM060909.1, read as the reverse complement.
AACTGACAAATTTCTTCATACAATTTTAGGATGACTGGCAATCATTCTGTAATTCATCTTTTGACCACACAGAGATAACATTTATAACAAAATTTACTGCTATATCTGGATATGTCTAAAGAGTCGGCGAGAGATTAATACTTTTAACAATACAAATAATGCAAATAATATTGGTATGCTATGTTTATTTTTTCATTTAAATGAATAAAACGTGAGTGAGCATTACCTGGATGGGCACCAAGTTCAATGACATGTAATTTTGAAGTAATTTGTCCAGCATTAGTAGTCTTTGAGGTGAAAGAAATAACCATGGATTCTTTATCGCTTCCTGAAACCTATTCATGCAAGATGCATTAAACTATATACATTCAAGAGAATAACAGAGCATAACACTGCAAACATTTGCAGCACTGGATCATATCAAATCACAAATGATGCAATGGAAGCAGCATGTACTTCAAGAACTAAAATCATGCTAGTGAGTTCAATATTAAAATTCAAAATGCACTTCACGGTTGGATAGCGGTTGGTTAGAATAATTGTTATAATAGGAAATATAGGACTCAATATCTTAAATATGTTAAATGTTTCAAAATGATCCACATTGTGCGCCTTAAATTAAAAGAAAATACAAAATGAGGAGTTAAACCAAAAGGTGCAGTTGTACCAGACTCATTCTCAAACTTTTAACAATAGACAATTATCAAGGAATGAAAATTTCAGTCTGGTGCTGGTCAGTCATTGGCACATTTGATGCACATATACTAGTAAACTGTTTAAAGCAATTATCAGAGGAAATATAACTAACGCACTATCACACAGAAATGATCTTACATATGTTTTTACAATGGGATTGGAGTACCAACATATACAAACCAAGAGTAAACCTACCATCCAGATAACTAAGAACTTTGCTTCTTAATAAGAGCTTAGTATTATCGTTGCTTATTCCATCAAACAATATCTAACATGCTTTTAGATAGTTGGCAATAAGTCACTCGGCTGCAGTCTTGCCATAGTGCCAAGTAGCAACTGCAACTATAAACGGGGTAGACTTTGGCTGAAAACTATGACGGCATGCGACAACGATAGGTTAGTATGGATTAAATAATAATAAATAATTTGGCAACAAATATAAATGGGCAGTATATTTGGAATATTTAGACGTTTGGAAACATAAAAGTAGGGATTTAAGCCTTACTGGGTAGGATAATTTTCCTTCCAGTTTTTCCTTTCCTCTTTCTTATCAAAAAATGGGCAGGCTTTGATTAAAGTACCTAGTGACTCAAGAGTAGGCGCACTGCATGGATATTAAGGTTTGACAATCGAAAACAACTCATACAGTATTAAATGAAACTTAAGCAAAGAAACGATTAACTGATCATCTTTGGAATCAATGAAATTCCTACCAATTAAGGAAATCTGAGAAGAAATACCTTCTATTTAGCTTTTTGGTCGAAATTTTCTTTCAAAACAACAAATTACATGAAGATTCCCAAACCACCAGCCCTAGAACCAATTATTGTTTGTTATGTCAATATTTAAATTTTGCAGAAAGCGGTTGGGAAATGAAGCGGTGAGAAGCCATGTAATTGAAATTAAGGATCGGTGATTTTGAAAATTTGGGATCAATGAAATTCACTAATGGTTCCATTCATCCAGCATGGAACATGGTTTCGATTTGGGCGTGATTATGGGTTTCGTGACTTGAAAATATTCGATAGGGTCTTGAGATTAGATTGATTTTGGACATTTAGGCATCGGTTGATTTTGGGAATTTGGGGGTAGAGAACGTTCTGGAAAAAAAAAAGCGGAGAAATGAAAATAAAGGGGGAAATAGATTTAGCTGAGGTGCGGATTGACAGGGTGGATGGACGAGTAAGATTTTGTTTTAACTAAAGGTGTGGATCGCTGAGGTGTATATTTTTTATTTTATTTTTAATTAGAATATATATAGATCTACTGCAACATCTTGCTGATACATATGCTGACACATTGAAGCGTGCGTTTCAACAAACAAGAAATAGCATAGCAATGACAACATTGTAGCTAGCAACACCATGAGTTTTCGTTGCGATATGCCATCTATGGCGTAGTGATGATACCAAAGCGGAAATTAAAGAGAAAGGAAGGATCCTCGGTTCTATACGGACGAAATGGGTTCTTCGGTGAACAACATCTGGAAGGAGGAAGATGTATTATCAGCAACAACATTTCTTTAAAACATGATTAAGGGTAATAAAGAGAAAGGATTTATTAATTTAATTTATGTAATTCAATTTAGTAAAAACCATAACTTGTTCATATGAAAACGAAATTCAGAAATTTTAGATGCGTTAGATTCCATGAATCGAGATCTACATTTCAGAAGAGATCGCAGAATTTTTGAAGCATTCTACAATTTTAGAAGAAACAAAAAGCAAAGTTAGATTTCTGAATTTTAAAATAAAATTTGTTTATTATCGATTGCGATGTGAAATTCATTTATGTGTTGTCTAAAATTTGAATTGATTGTATGTGATTGTGATTAACGACTAGATTGAATTGTGTATATCAGAAAAATGTACATGTTTAATAAGAACATGTTTGGACAAACAAAATCATATTTTTATTTAAATATGAATCAATAAGATTTGGGTAGACAATAAAAATCCTATTTTTATTGTACATGTGAATTAGAAAAATATTCATGTTTGTTAAGAAGTTGTTTATACCATAAAAATTCTATTTTTATTGTACATGTGAATTAGAAAATTATTAAGAAATTTTTTAAACCATAAAAATCCTATTTTTATTGTACATGTGAGATTTCTTTTTCTTTTAATAATTATAATCAATTAATTATTATCGTGTTTAGGAATTCTTACATGTACGTGACTTGATTTAAATCGTTTGATGTTGTTTGTTGATCTGTTGTGTTTACATGAATGATAGGATCGAACAAAATTTGTTATACAATATATATTTTGATAATAAAATTGGCAAATTTGTTATACAATAAAATAATTCATTTATTTTATATGTTGACAATAGAAATGGGTAAGAATTTGTTCTACATATAAAACTCTCTTTATTTGTACGTATGTAAGCATAGGATATGTTATGAAAATAAAAATCATATTTTTATTTGACATTTATGAACATAGGCATTGTATACATAAAAGTGTTGAAACATGAAAAGATTATATTTTTATGTAACGTATGAATTGTGAAAAATATACATTGTCTAAATAAAAATGTCCTTTTGTTGAATTAGAAATGTTAAATATAAAACATACAAGTTGGCAAAATCATCTTTTTATTTTATCACTAGAATTAATAACATGTATATATGACAAAATTATCTTTTTATTTTGTCACTTCAATTTGAAAACATGTATGTAGACAAAATTGTCATTTTAGTTAAAGATGACCAGTTAGAATTAAATTGTCATTTTAGTTAAAAATGACATGCTAGAATTAAATTGTCATTTTAGTTAAAAATGACATGTTAGAATTAAATCGTCATTTTAGCTAAAAATGTCAATTTAGAAGTAAATTGTCATTTTATGTAAAATATGTTCATGTTACATGAAAATGCCATCTTATTAGATAGAGTTATGTAAAATGAAAATGTCATCTTATTAGATAAAGCTATGTAAAATAAATTGGTCATTTAGTTATGAACTGTTATGTCAAATAAAATTGTCATTTAGTTATGAATTGTTATGTCAAATAGAAAGTATAAGCAAATAAAATTATAATTTTTGTTTGTTAAGTTGAATTAGAAATTGTAAACAAATAAAATTATCATTTTATTTGTTAGTTGAATAGAAAAATATATACAAAGAAAATATTCCTTTTGTTCGTCATTAGAAACATAGTAAATGTATGTGAATAAAATTCTTCTTTTATTTGACATCAGAAACATTAGAATCATATTTAGGAAATATGCTGAAACATTAAAATTACATTTTAAATGTAAAATATGAGTTATGTAAAATATACATTATATAGATAAAATGGTTGAAACATTAAAATTCACATTTTTAATGTAAATAATGATTTATGTAAATTATTCATAGTATGGATAAAACTAGTGAAACATAAAAAATTCACATTTTTAATGTAAAGATAAAATATATGTAAATATTCATATATGAAACATTAAAAATTCACAGTTTTAATGTAATTCACAGTTTTAATGTAATGCAAGAAACTAGGAAAAGATTTAACATTAAAAATTACATTTTTATTGTAGCATTGTTTTAAATAAAAAGAGTAGAATTAAAAGGTATAATTTTATTGTCATTTTAGTTATAATAAAAGGGGTAGAATTAAAAGCTATATTTTTATGGTCATTTTAGATACAATAGAAAGAGTAAAATAGAAAGATATGTTTTTGTTGCAATAAAAAGATTAGATATTAAAGGTCATGTTTTTATTTTCACTTTGTTTAAAATAAAAAGAAGTAACGTGAAAGATTATATTTTTATTGTTTATTGTTTTCAACAAAAAGACTGAACAACAAAATATTACATTTTTATAAATTAGATAAGGGTAAAAACAAAAATAACATTTTTGTTAAGGAGATTTGAGTTATAAAAGTTGAAACCAAAATTGCCATTTTATCAAGTTATAAAAATTGAAATAAATTTGTCATTTTTATCGAATTATAATAGTTGAAACCAAATTTGTCACTTTTGTCAAACGTAATAGTTGAAACCAAATTTGTCACTTTTGTCAAATGTAATGGTTGAAACAAAATTGGCCTTTTTGTCAAAATATAATTGTTGAAGCCAAAAATGAACATTTTTGTCAAATTAAAATTGTTGAAACAAAAATGAACATTTTTGACAAATTAAAATAGTTGAATTAGAAATATACATTTTTTGTCAAAAAGATTGGTCGAAACAAATACATCATTTTTGTTGAAACCAAATAGATGAGATGAAAAGAATATTTTTGTCAAAATATATTAGTGAAACAAAAATGTACATTTTTCAAATTAGTATGGTTGAAAACAAAGATTTCATTTTTGGTTAAATAAAAAAGTTAAACACAAATAGCATTTTTGGTTAAATAGGTTTGTGTTACAACAAAAATGTTCATTTCGTAAAAATAGAATTGTCAACAAAATGGATGTATCACATTTTATACATTTTGTTGAATTATAATTTGTATGCAAATATAATAATCATTTTTATTTGCATAACATACATTAGAATTTATATGCAAATATAAGAATCATATTATTGGTCAAAACATACATTAGAATTGTATGTAAATTAAAGTGACACTTTATTGTCAAATTATACAATAGAATTTGTATGCGAATCCAAGTGACATTTGTATTGTCAAATTTTACATTAGAACTTGTGTATAGAATAAAGAGGCATTTCATATGTTATGATTTGAAACTATACATACAAATAAAATATTTCTTTTTATTTTTTAAAGTTTAAAATAGAAATTTGTATACAAATAAAGGAAAATGAAAATTATCTTTTTATTTATCATCCGCAATAATAACATGTAAATAAATTACATTTTATTAGACATAAGAAACATGTAGGAAAATTATGCGGGTAAAATACATTTTTATTCGACATTAGGAATATAATAACATGTTTGTTCATTATCGTCAACATGTTAGCAGAAATTAAAATTGGTTAAATTCATTAATCAATTATTTATTTAGATGAATTGTTGTTGGCTGAAAACCCTACACGGGTATTGGGATGATATTTGACATACACTAGTCCCAATATTTAGTTGTATATCGATCGATTGATTGACAAGCTGCAATGAGCGTTATGTATTCATTTTAATGCTCACACAGTTGTAAATTTCACACTGGATGTGAGTTGATTGTTTAATGATTATTTATCATTATTGTCGTATGCATGCGATGTATGAAATCATATAACCGAAATTATATGGTAACTGATTGAGTCCCATTTCGATTCAGAATATATTTTATATAAAGAACATTGTAATATAAAGAATACTTTAAAATAAAGAATATTGTACTATAAAGAATATTTTACATAAACAAGCTTTTTATATAAAGAATATTTTTAAATAACGAATATGTTAAAATAATATTCAATGAAGAATAAAATGATGATTTCTATGCCCGTTTTTGAATGGACAAATGATAAAAGTATATTTTTATCGAAATAAACTAGTTATTAACTAGGAATAAATCTTTTAAGTTAAGATTTAATGAAATCTTCCAATTTATTTAATATTTAATTGGAATTAAATAAAAGAATTAGATTTTCGGTTGTCGTGGATGGTGTCTAAAATAACACTGTTCTTAAACCCCGTATGAAAGGAATAAATCTTTCAATTAAGATTATAGAGTTTCCAATTGTATTTAGTAATTGGAATAAAATGATATGTGAATTGGGTTTATTGCGAATTATGTTTTAAACGACATTTGTTCTTTAACCCAACTAACAGTGAAAATATAATTTGGAATTTATAAACCTCTCATTAAGATTTGAAAAGAAATTTTCTAAAGTCAACTTTTCCAATTTAATATATTAAATTGGAATTGAGTGGAAATTCGATTTGATAATAATCGAGATAGCCTTATGTAAAAGAGGACTGTTACTATATATGGAATTTAAAAGGCTTTGCCATTATGCCATTTATATTAGCGGTCAAATACGGAAATTTATATCGATTATATATTAATTTGATTTCTGTGAATATTCCATATTTAATGGAAAACGATTTTGGGTTTATCATGAATTGTGTTTTAAATAAGATTAAGTTCTTAAAAGATGAATAATCATAAAGTAACGATTTTTGATATAAAAATCAAATTGGAGTTTTATTGAATCTTTAAAAAGAAGATTAAATTTAAAAGAATTTACCTTTGATAAAATTGATGGGAATCTTTCCCCTTTTAATATGGATATTTTATTAAAAGAATATTCTGAATTGGAATGAGGCGTATAATGTGTATTTATAGCACTTGATTTTTGATTATAAAATACGCGAGTTATTCGGAAAGACCGGGTTTAACCCATTTTGAATAATTACTACGACGATTAAAAGTCGAACACATTGAAGACAGTGATTGAAGACCGACGATCTTCATATCGAATGGGCGGCTACTGATGCCCTGAACTGGGTCGCTCCTAGGAAAGGGTTAAAGTGGTAGTTGTCCGGACGTACTTGTTGATTGTCTGGAATGCAAGCACCTCTCTTCCGTATTGGACATACGGGACGAGGAATAAGGTGTCTCTGGTTTCGTCCAGACCCAGAACGGACTTGTAAATGGATGTGTGTCTGACATTGGATTTCATTCCATGTAAATTAAATCGATTTCTATTTAATATATATCTGTGGTGGCGGAGAATTTATTCTCTTGCTTAACACCCTTCTCGAAGACACACAAGTTCAGAGGTTATATATTGGTAGTTATCGATCGCATGGCGTGAATTGTCAATGTGGCATGCCAAGATGCAAATGATCGAGGCTTTTGTTGAAAAGAAGAGCCTTGTGGTTGATGATCAAAGCATAGCCTATTTCGGCATAGCTTTATGTATAGCGTCACCTCACGAGCCCCACACCCCGGTATGAGTCAAAAACGGGACAAGGGAGCATAGGGAGTGCACACGTTTTTTTCTAGCTAGAAGTGGTATCAGGGTTTTGCAAGCCCTGACATTTTACTTAAGTGGATGATGGATTTCGAGGCCTCGGATTTATTGGTCGATAGTGACCATTTTATAGGTTCAATAGGACCGCGAAGCGTGTGTTCCGGCATAATTAGCCCACTAAAGTATTTATGGACCGGCCCTGCTGTATCCAAGGGTTCGCCAACGTCCGAATCCTGAGACATTGCTAGAGTGTCTCGAATCGGTAAGGAGATCGTCCCTAGCCTTGACTCATGATGGAAATCCAACTTCCAATACGACATCATGCGGTTTTGATTGTAGAACTAGTATGGCGACATAGTATATGGTAGCTATGCCGTCTATGATTGATACATTATGATTGAAATGTTTTTGAAACATATATACACTAATAATAATATCAAATCCGTTTTATCGTATCAAGCATTTTTGACCATTATAAGGTAAAACTCTATCCTTCGGTTTGCGTTGCATTGTGTGTTGGGACTTGAGTCTTATAATGGTTTCAATTTTCTAAAAAGCATTGCATTATTTAACGATTTACTTTATTTCATGCACTGGCAATCCAATGGAGTAAACCCGTTCTGCGTTAGCGGCGTGGTCCTGTGATTAGCCATATTGTTATATAAGTTATAAAAGATTTCTCACACCAGTCCCATGACTGACCTGTAGTTTGTTTCACTTTGCAAACTCGGGTGCCCACGGGCAGTCGAGCAGCTTATTTTGTAGATATATTGAGCAGGATTTTGGATTGAAGCTTAAAGCTATGTTCAGAGCATTGATAGTCTTCCGCTGCACTATATTAAATCTATTGTAAATTATCTTCCGCTGTTGTATTATACGATGTACTCTGATATTCTGTACTCTGATGTAACATTATTATGATGTTAATAAAAGTCTTCTGTTATCTGTTCTGATGTGTTGTATTCCCAAAGTTAGTGCATGTGAGAATTTCAAACTTTTGGATTAGACCTGTGTGGTTTATGGTCGATTCAAAGGGCGGGGATTTTCGGGTCATTACAAAAAATCACATACTATAATTTTACCTAAAATTTAATTTTTTTCCATCAATAATGATTTCTCATATGCTTTTGACTACTCTCCCAATTCTGAGACTTTCATTTCTTGTTTGGTTGACTCCAGTTGTACTCCTTGTTAATGAATAAAGTCACAAACCTGTAATTATTCAAATATATGCGTTAACCAATGATTTATATACTGTTCAAAAAGTCGATATAACTAATCCTACTGAATTTTAAATAAATGAGGAAGGTGCAAGTTTGATACAATATTTTGAAACGTTCAAGAGTAAACAAATAACTTGCCTTTAGCAAGATTTTAATGCATTTCACTACAAATTGTAGAAAATCACAACAAGTAATTCTCTTCTATTGCAAATGGACAGAAAAACATAAAATAGGCAATGAATATCTACTATATATTATCAACCTACTATCTAATATTATCTTCTTATGATTTTATCTAAAGCAAAATAAATCGATTTATACAAAATATATATATACAATAAATAAGCACTAATTATTGTTGTATTCATGGTTTTTAAATTAAATTTACTTTGTAAAATTAATTTTTCATATTAAATTTAAAGCATATTTTGGAAACAACCAAGGAGGGAAAGATGAGGATTATGGGTGCAAGTACAGACAAAATGTGGAAAGATTACAGTGCATGTTATGGAAATGACCAATTTATCATCTTATATTTGATTGCTTCATTGGGTATTTGGGTAATCCTTAAATGAAAATGATTAGTGTACAATTTTTTCAGAAGACAATTAGTTAACAATTTAAAGAATTAAAAACAAAATATAAGGTTAAACTAAAAGGTAGGTTATGATAAAAAAATTACACGTATTTCGAAGCGCGACAGAACCAAAAGATTAAACCAATTTTAATGTAAAACAAACTTACTGAAATGAGTGTGGAGAAAATTAAAAGCATGGGTGAAGATACAAAATGTGATAGAAAATGATCCTTCATCCCATCTCCGCTTAAAATTGTTCTAAAATTCCAAAGCTACCACGCAGCTAAATATCATATCAATATTTTGAAATCAAAATCACAAACTATAATTTTACCTGAAATTTAGTTTTTTCCATCAATAATGATTTCCCATATGCTTTTGACTAATCTCCCAATCCTAAGACTTTCATTTCTTATTTGGTTGACTCCAGTAGTACTTCTTGTTAATGAATAAAGTCATAAACCTGTAGTTATTCAAATATAAGCATTAATCAATGATTTATATATTGTTCAAAGAGTCAATATAACTAACCCTACTAAATTTGAAATAAAGGAGGAAGGTGCAAGTTTGATACAATATTTTGAAACATTCAAGAGTAAACAAATAACTTGCCTTTAGCAAGATTCTAATACATTTCACTACAAATTGGTAGAAAATCACAGCAAGTAATTCTCTTTTATTGCAAAAGGAAAGAAAAACACAAAATAGACAATGAATATCTACTATAAATTGTCAACCTACTAGTTAATATTATCTTCTTATAATGTTATCTAAAGCAAAATATACCAACATTGTGAAAATTGGTAAATATACCAACATTGTGATCGTAGTAGGTCTTGAACTTCTTACCCCTTAGCAAGTAGTAACACGCCTTTCAGTATGTCACACTATGTTGGCTGCTTCTAAATGTTCCAAGGCCTACGCTTCGCTTCACGTGTAAAAGAACAACCGTATATGCTTTTGCCTTTTAAATTTTTGATGTGTGTGCATTGTGTATATACATATACATGCATATTACACACACACACACACACACACACACACACACACATATATATATATATATATATATATATATGGGGACGACTATATGAACGCAAATTAAGAAACATAGTAGTAGACATTGGATCATTTTGTCTTTAATTATGTGGAGAGGTGGAATTCATGGGGAATCCATTGGTGGAGATGCATTGTATCACCAATTGCATCTCGGTTCTGTGTTTAAATTGACTTTATATATATATATATATATATATATATATATATATGTGTGTGTGTGTGTGTGTGTGTGTGTGTGTGTGTGTGTGTGTGTGTGTGTGTGTGCATGTGTGTTATTATTATTTTCAAAACATATAGATTTCGATTTCATGGTATAGGGTGGAACATTTATGAAATCATGGATCATGAAAAAATTGAGCTAATTGGCATTATATCAACTATAATTTTAATTAAAATAACATGTACATCACCAGTTAGTAGTTTGAAAAAAATGCTGGCTATGGGGTTCGAACCCATGCGCACTTATGTGCAGAAGATCTTAAGTCTTCCCCCTTAACCTCTCGGGCAAACCAGCACAACATGCTTCAAAAATTTAATTGATGGTATAATACTTGAACCTAAATGATTGACATAGAAATGTGTTTATTTTATGCTCTTATATCTTATCTTTTGTATATAAATAAATATTACTTGGGTATTGTTTTGTTACTTTTACAGATATTCCAACCCTGCCCGCATGCAACCAGAAAAGTAGAGAGATGGAGATCAGATTGCTATATATTTACATTTTGAAGAATTGTAGATGAAGATCCCACACCTAGTTGCTGTTGGACAAGAAAATGATTGATAAAAAGGCCATGCACATATCAAATCAAGGGAGGCTTTTCAAAGAACCAAGAGGAAAAGAAGAAAGGCCAAAAATTTAATAGATTTAACTAAGGCCCATTTGAGATTCTCATTGTAAACTAATTAGTAATGTAATGGCTAGGCCCATTTGTAATTAGGGTTAGGGTTTGGCTATCTATCCTATAAATACCCTTGTAATGTCATTGTAGCCACCATCCTATTCTGTATCATATTTTCTCTTCTTCTTCATTAATAAAGTTTTTAGTTCTCTTTTATTTTTCTGCATTTTTCTTTTTCTTAGCAATCGGTGTTGTCTTCACAATTAGTTTTGGAAGAACACCAATTGTATTTTACATTTTTTATTAGCGATTAGTCATTTGATTAGTTTCAACGACAATCCTAATTTACTTTTTGTTGTTCCTCTTTTCCTGCAATTTTAATTTCTGCATTTTATTTCTGTTTTGCATTTTAATTTCCAATTGATAATTGTGATTTGATCGTCAGTTCAATTAGATTTATTCTGAATCGGATCGCAGTTTCAATTTCGTTTGCTTTCAAAACCAACCTCAAAGATTTGTCTAACTCGCCTAAGAGATTATTTAAATAATTTAATTTAATTTGCCTTCTTGTGTTCGACCTGTATGCTACACACCTGTGCGCTTGCAGTAATTTAATTTAAAATTCGCACTTTTCTAATTCATAGGAAAGTGACGATCAAGTTTTTGGCGCCGTTGCCGGGGAGGTAACGATTAAATTTTGTTATTTATTTAATTTCTTATTCGTGTTAGTTTTTGTTTATATTTTTCTTTTGTGTTTTTGTATATATAGAAAAAAAATCTTGATTGAATCGATTTGGTATTATTCAATGATACCATAATCTTCTATGCAAGAGAAAAAAAAGTATAATGCCAAATTTTCTTTGATTTATTTCCTATTTTTGGTACATAGCTATTTGGTTTCTTTTACATGTCTTTCTTCTGTCCTTTAGAAAAAAGAAAAAAAAGTTTCAATTCTTCTTTATTTCTTTCCCTAGTTCCACTTTCTTCCCAACCTTCTGCATTCTATTCCTTTTATATATAAAAAAACAATCTTTCCATTCTTTCCCCTTCTTTTACATTTATTATATTTTCTTCTAATTAAAAATAAAAATAAAAATAAAAAATCTTTTGCATTTTCCTTTTTTGCTCCTGTTTTTGATTTCTTTCCTTCTGCTTTGTCTGCCGTAACTTCATACCACCTCAAACAGTGCCTTCTCCATCTACCAATTTCATTCTGTTAACACACCTCCTGCCGAAACTCCATAAAAATCAACGACTCCATACACAAATTCAATTCACAAGCCCTCTTCGTCCAACCTTCATCACGTACCATCGTCCACTGATCCCACAGTTCACCATCTACCTCGTCAACACCTTGAACCCACAAATTCAAATACCCAATCTGCCATCGCCAGTTCAAAGACCATCATTTACACCTTCCAGTCACCCTGGACTTCACGTCCCTTCATACAATCATCCCACTCCTTCAACGTCCAAACAATATCACTACAACCACACTCCATCAAACATCATCTCATTGTCCTCAACAACCACAAGCCGCTATAAACCATTCACCAATTCCATTCGCAACCACCCAACATACCCTGTCCGTCCACCACCTCACAACTGCTCATCACTGTTTCCTTCACACAGCGTCACATCTACAACCATCAACCCTCTTTTCATACTCTACCGCAATCCTCCAAAATACCAGTGCAATACCCCCTTAAAAAAATCCTCTTCATCAACACCCTTCACAAAAACCTCACGTCATCCCTCTTGAGCCTCAACTCACAACATATTTGCCGTCAGGCAAATCGCAACCCTCTTCACAGATCACAAACCCCATAAGCAAACCCACTTTCTACACCTTACCTTCTGTCCATATCCACCCACGAACACTCCATCCATCGCTAACATCAACCCCTACCATCTTCCCGTCCTCATTTTCCATTATTAAAACCTTCATACCCATCAACATCCTCCGAACTCCTCCGCAAACGTTTACTGCTTGAGCCCTTCAACGTCCACCGAACACTCCCTTCAATTTCACCAATCCCTCCACCGCAAATCACAAACTCCTCCAGTCATACCACGACACTTTCCTCTCCAAACACCACAGCAAACCTTCGCCACCCTCAAACCCGTATCCACCTTCCATCATCACCACCATACCCGTACAAAGAATAGCAAACACTGCTCAAACCAAAACAGTTAGACCCCACCACCAATTTGCACCTCCACAACAAACATCTTCCGTCCACAGACCCCATCAGCCAAAACATACTCGCAAAGCTAGATCCGAAACTCTACTTGCCTCAGTTTCTGATTCGAAACCCCAAATACGAACCAAGAACAAACCCGAGACCATTATCCCCAAACCACTTCAGATCGAAGCACCTGCAATCGCCAAAACCCTTTCTTCAGATTCTTCTACATGCGATTTGATTATTAACGACTCAGTGTTTATTTTTGCCATTGATTTGGAAAATAATAATAATAGAAGGGGGCGTGTATTTGAAGAAGAAAGGGGGCTTGACTTCCTTGTTGACTTTTCTTTTGAGATTCACTGTTATGTTTTTTGTGCGTGGCCTGGTTTTATAACTGAGTGCGTGGGTTTGTTCATTGATCTGGAGATATACAAATAAAAAAAAATTGGGCGCATATCATAAGGGCATGGCTTGATCACTCTAATTGGTGCTTTGACCTTGTTTCCTTAATTCACCACGTGTGCGCTAGATCAATGAGCGTTGTGTCTAATTGGTTTTCGTTTGAGTCCTTGGTTTGTTGAGTCTAGCCGTTTTCTTTTTTTTGTTATTTTTCATTTTGAGTTTAGTTTTTTTTTCTGTTTTTTTTATTTTCTAGCTCCTCTTTCGAAAAGAAAAAAACGACGTTTTCAAACGAACAAAGGCCAAAGTGGAAAAGAAAGAGAATTCAAGCAAACAAACAGGAATTTTAAAAGTCAAGCGAAGTGCAAACAACGAGATTTCAATCACTGATACTACTCGATTTCTCTGGACGGACTGCCATACCCCATTGTAAAATTTTCTAAACTCTACAGGTGCTCTGCTGCTTTGAAAAATATAGACATTGCTTGTAAAAAAAAATCTGCAGGGGCAGCGGCTTGCTTGTACAATATTTTAGTTTTCTATTATTATTCTCTGATTGTTCTGTGAATGATATTTCTGAGTTTGTGAGGAACGAATTTCCATAACTAAAATCATCACTCTCGTCGTTTTTCAATTATAAAGCTTAATTTGATTTGTCAAATAATATAATTGAAAAGTGGTGTTCTGTAAAGTTGACTGTCTCGTATAATTGGATCGCGGATATATAGTAGTTCAATTTATTGAACTATTAGCAAAAGAGGTTGCATACTACCCGTAAAACATTGGTCGTATCCCTTAGTATTTATACTATACGTGAACGGCCATAAGACCCTCTTCCCCCTTCCAATTGAGTCAGTTAATTAATAGAGCACAACTCATTCTTTTATAACTAAGAATAATTTCTATCTTCCCTTGATTTCATTCAAATGTCTAATTCAAAAAAATCTCTGAGGAAATTGTGGGATAATAGTCGAAGTAGACGTCCGCTTGAAGAGTATGATTTTGAATTACAACTCATGAAGAAAAATTTCCCAAAATTTCGCGAGCCAAATGTCAACAATTTTCAAAATTTTCAAAATGACCAACATTTTCAAAATTATGATCGAAATGACGACTTCAATTCAAATTTCATTAATTTCGATTATAGGCCCCATCCATATCAAAATAGCTCTGAATCTCAATATGGTTTTGACCCACATCAATGTGGGGTTGAAAACCAAAATTTTCAAAATTATAGCCCATATCAACATCTTGAAAATAACCAAGATTGCAATTTTCCCTCGAATTTCAACAGTTTTGGTTACAAACATAATTTCTATGATCAAAATGATTTCCATCATTGCAATTTTTCTGAAAATTCAAACAACTATCACATTGGAAATAATATTGATTGGGAAATTGATGTGAACTTTAATTTTAAGAATCAAGAAATCCAAAACGAGAGCTCTCAAAACAACGATTCTGAAGAATGTCATTTTAACATTCTTAGAGAGAGGGTAGAAAAGAAAGATAGACAGCTTGATGAACTTCTTTCTTTAATGACATCTTTTAAAGAACAACTTGAACAACAAAATCAAATTCAAAACAAGCGATGAATCAGAAAATAATCCATTCTTTACTGATAGTGAAAATTTTCAGATAACAACTTTCGAAATTGAGAATAACGATCTAAATGAAGTTGTTCAAAATTCAAGAAATGATCTGGACTTTGATTCTTTTCTGGAAAAAGATTTAAGTTTAGATTTTGATCTTCCTCTTCCGGGCTGCGAGAAACTTGATATTTTAGAAGTTGAACAGAATAGAAATGTTGAATTTTTCGAAAACTCAAAATTGGAAAAGGATTTTAACGAACATGAATTCTTTGGATTGTACAAGGATGAGTTGCCAAATGAGGAAGAAGTGGGTTCACGTCACGAGTTCGAAAATTTTAACTTTGAGAAAATTTCAAACGAACTTGAAATTGTCAGTGTCGAAAATACGTTGTCAATTAATGATGAGAAATGTGATAACATACTCTTGAACAACACTCAAAATTCAAATTTCACTGAATTTATATGCGATCACAAATTTTTGGACAATTACACTGATAAATTTGTTGAGCACATGAATTATTTTTGGAACGTTAGCTTGATTGAAAAACTTCATGTTAGGACGACCCTGGATATTTATCTCCTGGACTATAAATCTAGGTTTAAAGATGAGATGGTTTTCAAAAACCTTTGCTTATTAGAAAACATGCCTAGACATAGTGGGAATGGGACTCATAGGGCAAGAACCAAGTGTGGAGGAAAAAGTTGGTATCCTTGCGTCGCATGCATCGCAAACACATTTATCATTGTACATATGATCCATTCTTACATATAGTTAGATTGCATTTTATTTTACGAATCATTTTGCATTTAATTCATCTTTGGGTACGATCTTTCAAATTTAGGAAACGTTTACAGTGTGGACAATGTTTAGTTCTAGTGTGGGGGGAGTCTGCATTTCATTTATTTTCGGTTTTTCTTTATTTTTCTTTCTTTTCATTTTCAGCCATTTAAATAGGACCATCATGCATTTTAGATCGTAGTAACATACCATTTTTTTTTTTGAAAACATGACTCATTTTAGATTGATACAACAAAATAAGTTAAGGATTGCTAATCAGTTGATAGTATTTTTTCTCTCAGCTAAGATCGAATATGAAATATAATGAAAAGTTTAATTTTGAGGGATGATAGTGTAACCGGTACATAGGGAGATTCTTAGGTGATGGCCATGAAATCTATTCTATATTGTAGACTTTGTTTAAATAAGTGGAGGACTTAAAATACTTATATTGGCTTTTCAAATCTTTAAAACTAAGTTGTGTTAAGTTGAATTCGCGTAACTCTCTTTTGTGCTTATAATTTCAATAATAATAATAATAGTAATCCAAGGGTATCCAACATTGCTTGTATATCAAGCGTTGGTGTGCAAACCCGCCAAGCTCTATCCGAAATGTTGTTGACAAAGTCAGCGTTGGAATATCTTGGTCTCATTTTATGAGATTGGACACCTAAGGATTACTGACACGTTGTTGACAAAGTCAAAGTCGGCCTGCACAATCCGCCAAGCTCTTTACCCACTCTCCATTAGTCCGCGAGGCAGTGCATGGGTGGTAAACCTTGGTCTTCTAAGTTAGGTGTATGTACTTAATCATAAATTTTAAAATTTTATAGAATAAAGAATAAGCGATGATGCCCAAACACTTCTTGACCTTATTGATTTGACTAGCCATACATGAGAAAATAATAATACCACTTTGCAAACTGTGCCATGCAAACTAAGAATCTATTTCATGGCTGCACTATGTTATCGACTGAACTAACTGGCCAAACTAGAATTTAACAATTGAAAACTTGATTTATATTGGAAATTTGTGAAAAATTGAGGTATCTAAAATAAAATCAACTGATTTAAAATTGTTAACTTAATTTGTTGTACCACTTTCCAAAAATAAGTCGTGTTTTCATTTTTTTTTTTCAACTGCATAAGTCCTCTGCATTCATTTAGTTACATTAGAACCATATCATACTGCATTTGGATTTTGTGGGTAGTATCCGCTGAAAACCCTCACGAGACACCACTCGTCCTACTGGGGACACCTAGAGGTTTGACGACTTGTTGCATACGCTCAATGCAATCGTGTTTCCTACGAAAGTGCAACCTATCTAGTTAGTTTTTAATTTTTGTTTTACTCGAGGATGAGTAAAAGATAAGTGTGGGGGTATTTGATTGACACAGAAATGTGTTTATTTTATGCTCTTATATCTTATTTTTGTATATAAATAAATATTACTTGGGTATTGTTTTGTTACTTTTACAGATATTCCAACCCAGCCCGCATGCAACCAGAAAAGTAGAGAGATGGAGATCAGATTGCTATATATTTACATTTTGAAAAATTGTAGATGAAGATCCCACACCTAGTTGCTGTTGGTCAAGAAAATGATTGATAAAAAGGCCATGCACATCTCAAATCAAGGGAGGCTTGTCAAAGAACCAAGAGGAAAAGAAGAAAGGCCAGAAATTTAATAGATTTAACTAAGGCCTATTTGAGATTCTCATTGTAAACTAACTAGTAATGTAATGGCTAGGCCCATTTGTAATTAGGGTTAGGGTTTGGCTATCTATCCTATAAATACCCTTGTAATGTCATTGTAGCCACCATCCTATTCTGTATCATATTTTCTCTTCTTCTTCATTAATAAAGTTTTTAGTTCTCATTTATTTTTCTGCATTTTTCTTTTTCTTAGCAATCGGTGTTGTCTTCACAATTAGTTTTGGAAGAACACCAATTGTATTTTACATTTTTTATTAGCGATTAGTCGTTTGATTAGTTTCAACGACAATCCTAATTTACTTTTTGTTGTTCTTCTTTTCCTGCAATTTTATTTTCTGCATTTTATTTCTGTTTTGCATTTTAATTTCCAATTGATAATTGTGATTTGATCGTCGGTTCAATTAGATTTGTTTTGAATCGGATCACAGTTTCAATTTCGTTTGCTTTCAAAACCAACCTCAAAGATTTGTCTAACTCGCCCAAGAGATTATTTAAATAATTTGATTTAATTTGCCTTCCTGTGTTCGACCTGTATGCTACACACCTATACGCTTGCAGTAATTTAATTTAAAATTCGCGCTTTTCTAATTCATTGGAAAGCGACGATCACTAAATCCTAAAATATATTTCTGAAAATCCAATTTGTTGATTTTGAAAGTAAACAATATGTAACATATGCAAGATATTGAGAAAATTATATTTTCAATGCATTCACCTCTCTTACACAGTAAAATGTAGGTGCAAAAGTTCTTAAATTTTCCCCTTGGCCTTTTAAGCAAACCAAGGAAACGTAAATTGTGACGTGTATTTTGTAAGGTGCTACCATGTATACTCACTTTTCTAGTTCTCTCACCCACCTCTTTTGTCATCCTTCGATATTTTGTGAAACACTTTTCTCGCTCACTTTTCTGGTTCTCACACCCAACTATTAAAAGCCTCAGTTTTCAGACATTCACTGTGTTTTTACGTTTTTTATCCTCATAATTTTATTATCCAGTTGTAACTGCAAATGATATAGTTAATATTTTTATGGTTACAATCACTAGTACTACTCTTTTGTTCTTTCGTCATAAATAATATCACGTTATATATAGTTGTTACTCTTGTGTGTCTCTTTTACCTATAATACACTATTACCACGATATAATTAAGATTTGACATTGTTTCATATATCATTAAGAATACGATTTAGTAGAATATATATTATGTGACTTGGGGTCATACAAATTTTTATCATTTAGTGTATTAACTACCCTTTTTCATGAAATGATTAATTTAGTATGAAAAAAAAATCGTGCAGTTATCATGGTTCACCAATTCGACCTTCAAAATCTTAAACCACGTTATAATGGTTTGACTTGTTGTTTGGTATCCAAAACTATGATTTTAACATTCTAATAATCAACAAGATTGAAAAATGTTTGTATTAAAATAAAAGTTTACAATTATATTTGTTAATTTATCGATCGTTAGAAGATAAGATAATTATTACATATTGTTTGTATCTGGCCATTTGAGTATCTGATATCAGCTAATTCCGAATGCGAATACAGATATAATATTATCCATGTTCAAATGTATCCTTTGACAAATCTATACTCTGTAAGTGAGTGGCTTGGATGGTTGTACATTAATCCATTGATCTTGATCCATATTAAATAAGCGTAAGAACCTGGTATAGATGAATCATTTCGTATGCGCTTCAAGTTAGATGCTTATCGAATAAAAGTAAAGACGCTTATCAAATAAGAGTAAATTTTCTTCCTAAACCGAGCAGTAAATTTCAAACTTGAAAGTGTTCAGTTGCTGAATGCCCGATTGGAGGGGAGAAAATTGGAATATTCCTGAAAGACAAATTGATCTTTTTGATTTTTTGAATAAATACAAACCTAGCATTATAGGTATATTAGAGCATAAACTAAGTGATCAGAAATTAGCTGATCTTCATACTAGGAGGTTTTCTAACTGGAATTTGATTAATAATAATTTAATGGGAGGCAATGGTACGATTATGGTTTTGCATAATCCTACTATTTGGTCTCTCATTAATTATTTTATTGATTTCCAGTACATCCATTGTATCTTTAAAAATAAAGGAGGTCTGACTCTTAAAATCACTTTCATATATGCATCTAATTTTGAGGTTGATAGAAACATCTTGTGGAACTGCATTGAGCAACTTAGCCTTTCTATTGACAGCCCCTGGATTTTAATGGGGGGATTTCAATACTATGTTTCACAATTATGAAAAGAAAGGTGGTGACCCTATCCCTTTTAAAAATTGGAAAGGTTTGCTAAGTTATTTTAAAATCTAGTCTTATAGAACCCCCTATTCAAGGTAATAAATTCACCTGGAAATCAGGTGAATTCATAAATATCCACTGCAAACTTGATAGGGTTCTATTTAATTAGGATTTTATTAATCTTTTCTCTAATGTGAAATGTAGCACACTACCTCAAAACTCTAGTGATCATACTCCTATCCTTGTTTCTACTTCTAACATTAAAAGTGGTAACCGGAATACCCCTTTCAGGTTTGTAAATGGGTGGGTATATGAAATTAATTATAAGGATGTTGTTATTAGCAGTTTTATTAAAAATTTGTATGGAACTGCTCAATACAAATGTAATAAAACTCTGCAAATTGTTAAATCTAATCTCAAAACTTGGAATAATAACAGAAATAAGAGTGATATCAAAACTATTAGGAGTGAGTGTGAAATACTTCAAAATGAACTTGATGATAACTGCTCAGACTTGAAAAAGGATGAATCATTTTTTAATGCACAATCCAACTTGTTAAAGCCCTTCACATTAACTCGATTAATCTTAAGCAGAAGGCCAAGGTTGATTGGTTAACATCTGGGTATGAGGCTAGCAAGTTTTTTTATACTAGAATGTCAAATAGGAATGATATTGGGAAAATTATTAATTGTGAAGGAAAAGTAATTAACGAAGCCTCTCATACAGAAAAAGAGCCCATTAATTACTTTAACTCTTTATATAATACTTCTAAGTATTATAATAATTTTCCCAACATTGTTTTTAAATACACTGTTAACTCAAACAGTGTTGATTTACTGCTTGCTTCTGCTAGAATTGAAGATGTTAAAAATGTCATCTTTAATGCCAGTAATGATAAGAGTCCAGGTCCTGATGGGTTTAGTGCCAAATTTTATAAAACTCATTGGTCTGATATGCCAAATATTTTGTGTGATTCTATTTCAGAATTTTTTAACATTGGAAAATTGCTGAAAAACGGAAATCATGCTTTTCTTACTTTAATCCCCAAGGTGGAAACTCCTTTAGGATTAGATGACTACAGGCCAATAGCTTGTTGTAATTTCATTTATAAGATTATTTCTTCTATTCTTTGTAATAGATTGAAGTGCTTTCTTAAATTTTTAATTTCTGAAAATCAGAGTGCCTTTATCCCTGGGAGGCTTATTTCTGAAAACACTTTACTTGCCCATGAGCTTATTAGAGATTTCAATAAGAAAAAAAACCTTATGTGTATCAAAATTGATCTGCATAAAGCTTTTGACAAGATTAATAGAAATTTCGTTATATACATGTTGCTTCAAATGGGTTTTAATGAGAAATTTTGTGCATTAATTAAAGAGTGCATATCTAATGTGACTTATTCTATTATGAATAATGGTTCCCCAAAAGGTCTCATTCACAGCAATAGAGACACAAGGCAAGGAGACCCTTTGTCTCCTTACTTATTCTCTGTTGTTATGGAATACTTTTTAATTCAAATGGAAATAGAACTGCTTAAGGGAAACATTAAACCTATTAACAGAAATAGGCCACATATCACTCATTTACTATATGTTGATGATATGCTTCTTTTTTTGAAAGCTGACAGGATTAATGCTATTACTATTAATAGAATACTGGACAACATGGAAAAATATGCTGGTCTCTCAGTTAATCCTAATAAAAGTAAGATTTATTTCAGCAAAGAGACCAAGCATAATGATGATATTCTTAAGGTTTTGAATTTTAAAGAGGGGAATCTACCAGTCAAGTATCTTGGCCTTCCTCTAAGCATAAATCAGGTTAAAGATAGGGACTGTGCTAGACTATTGGACATCATTCATAATAAAATTGAGGGGTGGTCTAGTAAATTCCTTTCACTGGCTGAAAGAATGGAACTCACACATACAGTCGTCACAGCAGTATCATGCATTGGGTTAAAAAACACAGCATTCCTATTAGTGTTATTCATAAATTGAAAAGTTGTGCTCAAATTACATTTGGAAAGGTAAATAACATAAAATAGCTTGGGATAAAGTTTGCAAACCAAAAATTTACAGTGGACTTGGGCACAGAAACATTAAAGATCTTTCAGAAGTTTGTAAATTCAAACTTTTCTGGAAATTTTAGATGGTAAGTCTTTATGGGCCAGATGGATGAAAGCTAATATTTGAAGAATAAAAAATTCTGGATTACTAGAAAAGAAAACCATCATTCTTTTGTATGGAAAAACATTTTAGACTGTAGAAATTTAGGTAAAAATCTAATTGAGAGAAAACTGAAGGATGGTAATCAAACCAGTCTATGGTTTAACCCATGGATTTATCGTAATTCTCTCATTGACTTACTTGGTTGGAATAATCTATATTTGTTAGGAGGGGTCACGGATAATGTCCAAAAGATTATTTCAAATAATTTTGGAGCTTTCAAAATAGTACAACAACGGCTATTTATAAAAATGCTATACATAATATTCTTACTAATCAAAATAGTTATAGAGATTCTTGGGAATGGAAATTGTACTCAAAAGGTAAATTCTCTTTCAAGAAAACTTGGGGAATTTCATAGGGGTAATGAAACAGAAGTTGACTGGCACAAGGTGATCTGGAGCAAATCTAACTGTCCTTAAAGGGCTCACTGTGCCTTTTTTGCTTTGTAAAATAAACTTCCCACCAGAGAAAGATGTTGCAAATGGAATACCGATTCTAAAAAAAATTGTTCCTTTTGCAAATTTGATACTGAAAGCTCCAAACATTTGTTTTTTGATTGCCCTTATTTCTAGTACATTTAGTATAATATCAAATGTACTTTAGGTTTCAATCATTCAATCCCCACACTTGATATTAGAAGTAGCATTGACTGTATTCGAAAATCATTTAAGCCCAAGTCCAACATGTTTAAAAAACTTGTTTTATGCCAACAGCTATGATTTTTTATATTTGGAAAGAGAGAACTCGGAGACTACACAATGATAAGGTTACTAATTGTTATCAGCTATTGAAAATCATACTAACTGATTGTCAAATTATCATAAAGAAAGCTAGCAGGCTTAATCATGATAGCATTCACAACCAGGCTAAATTCAGTAAGGATGCTAGTAATGATAATCAAGTAGAAGATTTCATACTCAATGGCAAGTTTAGCTTCAAAGGTCATGTCTTTCATGATATTGGCAATAGAAACCAAGCTGGGCTTTCTGACTTTCTTTCTGGAGGCAGTACCTCTTACCTCTACAATAGTTCAAAGTGCAAGGGAAGTAAACAAGAACACTTTACTAATAAAATTCCAGTTAATAATAATTGGAATAGTAATTTGTGTTGTTTAGCTATTGCAGAGGATAGAGGTTATCAACCAACCAATAGTGATCCAGAAAACCTGGTAGCGATTAACAATAGATTTGCAATTAAATCTCAAGGATTTTCAGTCCAAAACTTTGATAACAGAGACACTGTTGAGCACTTCGACTTCCTTCCTAGAGGATATAACCCCAATCTCAACAACAATCTGACCATAAAGGGAAGTAAATAGATTTTTATTAAAAATAGTGCGTGTTTTGTTAATAAATAGGCAGTAATGTAAATTACTCACATGTTGCAGAGGCGATGGGTTACAACCCTACCAGCAGTGATCCAGAGTACATGGCATCTCTAAAAATCAAAGAAGGGGAAAATCCGTATCAATTTCTCCTCAATGTAGACAGTAATTAGTACAAAACTAAGTTAAACGATCAGATTTATCACTTATCTTGCTGGAGTAATGGAGAAAGCAGTGGTAATCGGAGAAAAGACGAAGCTCGGAGGTCAAAGAGACAGAGAATCAGCAATGAAAGCTCAATAATCTCCAGAGATTTTAGATCTGAAGGCACAACGTCGATTGGAGCTGAAACTAGGGTTAGAACTGACTTATCTAACCCTAGCATCTCCGAAGAGACAAATAAAAGTGAAGACTACATCTGGAAACCAACATGAAGTGTTGTTGCTTAGACGATGGAGCTAGATATTTCTCCTTCCCGATCGCCAATAGGAGAAGGGCTTATTAGTTTAGCTGATGGATGTTGTCGGCTAGGGTTTCACGATGTATATCTATTGGCTATCGGGTTTTGTTTTACCCGAACTTAAGTGTAGTGATACTGGGCCTTCTTTTGTTTTTACGTATTAAACGATACACTCTAAACAACTCATTTAGAGCAACTCCAACAATGGTTGGATATTACATATTTTCTCTAATAGTGTGCAAAAATCGTAATCAATCGAAAATTCAGCAAATTTGGTTACAAAAACATAATCGGGAGAAGTGATGGTTGAACAGATGCTCGAGGTGGAACGTCTGTTCAAACAACGCTTATATATTTCTAAAAAAAGGCTTCAGGCGCCTGCTACTGAGATCCAGACATTTTTTTAACAGAAGTCTAAAACTCTTTTTTATTTTTTATTTTGTGACCGGGCCACTGAAGCTCAGACTCCTGTTAACGTAAACCTATTTTATTGGGAAAATGATGCGATTACATTTTGTAATTGCTGAATTTGTAAATTTAAATTACAATTTTGTTGGACATGCTCTTAGTTACGTAAATAAAGAACCAAAAAAGACCGACAAAACATCTACAATTAAGGTGCTAATGACAACCAACATACACAACACAGCACATTATATCATGGTTTCACACAATGGGAATTCTTCCCATGTCTCGACTGCTCAAACAAACTCCTGAAGCTCTTCTACAACAAGCTTAACTTCATCCTTCTCCCCTTTACCTCCTTCAACATCCCCAACCTCAATCTTCATCTCAGTGTTCTGCTTCTTGTACTCATGCTTTCTCGCAAACAATAAAAACACAACAAAATTAATAATCCCCAACACAGCAAGCATCCAATAGAAGTAGTCCAACCTCCCTTTATTCAAATTGTTCTTGATCCACCCACCATGAGTAGCCTTATCAACCACCGAAACCAACAAACTACTCAAGAAAAATCCCAGTGCAACTGTCGCAAGAAACAAGCCAGTGCTCATGGACTTCATTCTTTCAGGTGCTTCCCTTATGAAAAACTCTAGTTGTCCAACGTACGCGAATCCTTCGCCACATCCAACCAACATAAACTGAGGAACAAGCCAAAATACACTGATTGTAACACCTTCTTGTACGAATGCCTGCCTTCTTTTCCTCTCAACTATCGCCGAAGAAGCCATAGCCAGCGTTCCAAATATGAGTCCTATGGCGACTCTTTGCAAGCTAGTTAACCCTTGAGGATTGTGAGTGAATGCTCGGGCTAATGGTACCAGAAGCTTTTCATTTAGGGATGTCACTAGAAGAATTGTTAGGAAGAGGAATATGGAGTATGAACCTGCTGGAACTAGGAAGGAGCCTATGTTCCGATTCATGTGTGTTGCTTGTTCGACTGTGAAGGTTGTCATTTGAGAGTAGATCGTCCAGAATAGAATACATGTTGACCATATGGGTAGTAGTTTCACTATCATTTTTACTTCTTCCACTTCGTTTACTGTTGATGTTGCATCTGAAACAGTTGTTGCGCTGCTGATGTCGTCTGAAAGGATTGCTGCTTTGTCTAAACACCTGTAATTTAAGAATGCATTAGAATCGTTATGATTTTTATTTTTGTCTTTCCTTTTTGGAAGAAATGTTAGTTTAGGTCGATGTTCTTTAAGATTTGATTGTGAAATCATCATTAGCAAGTTCAAAAAAAGGCGTTCGTCGTCCTTAATTAAATCGTTGATCCTAAAAGCACTATATGATGTATTTATTAATCTTAGAATATACCTGTTAGATCTTGTGCAGATTTTATTTGCTAAGCATAAACGTCCATGAGTTATCGATTTACCATGAGTAAATGTCATAAAAAAAAAAAAAAAAAAAAAAAAAAAAAAAGCATGGACCTTAAAATTTATACTTGTCCGACGTCCAGCTTTGTTGTACAGCCCGTATTGTTACGATTTTCATTTAGAACATAAAATTAAATTGAAATAACGTAGGAAAACTTGTTGGTTCAGAAATGTTTAATAGACAATCTCTTTGTTATAAATTGTGGTTCTTTGGATAACTTGTCATTTAGCAAAAATTTGTTGCTTAAACTTTCAGTAATCAAAAAAATGGTTTCTTTCATGAACCATTCTTCTTGTACTACCAAGAAATTGGCTACAATTTGATTCATTTCAGTATCTTTATATATCATATAAACGCCAAAATTAACTCGAAAACCAGTAAGTTGGATCTTAAGAAAATGATGACTATGCAAGTATTCAAAGACTTTACAAATAGGACCATTGCCATCTCAACAGTTAGATTGGAGAATAATTAATTTAAACCTTGTAGTTTTTTTTTTTTCTTTTTAATTTAGTTTTTAGACTTCTTGGTTTGTTATTATTAATTAGATCTTATATTTCAAGCTAAATTTATTCTTAGAAGGAAAATATTTGCATAGAGCTACAAGCCAATTTTTTTTAAAGTAAATTAATTTAAATTTCATTTTTACTTGATTATTCCACAATACAGTATTCTTTACACATGTACATAAGTGAAATTTGGAAGAAGAATGAATTTTTTAAAAAAAAAAAAGACTATAGATTAAAAATATCAAGTTTTATTTTTTTTATACTATAGGTTGGAATCTTAACCACAACTAACGTTAATTTCAAATTTTAAACTATGAAGATGTTAGTTATAATTACCATTATGTTTAGTTTGTACTATACAAAATGCTAGTTATAATTAACTTTCTTCTTTAATCTAAAAATAAAATATGTTATTTTTCAGTTTATTTTTCTTTCTTTTTTTGGGGTCCAAAACAAAAATAGCATAAGATGAAGATATGTTTGGTTCACCCACGCTTCTGCTAAGATGTTAGTGATTATGAAGAATCCATGAATTTATCTATTACCCTTATGATATACCACACAGAAGTTTGGTGCAAGGTCCACATATAATTCTTTTCATCAAATTAGTGAACTATCCAAACAAAATTGTGAATGTGCCAACTATTCAACAGCTTGACATTTGGGCCACATACCTTACTACCAGCTAATAAAACAGTTCATACTCCAACCCTATGTGTATATGGACCAAACTAATAAACTGTTCAAGATTTATAAGACACACCATTTTACATACATGTCGACATCCTAAGTCCTAACATTTTGCTTGCAACAAAACAAAACAGGTAAACAATAATAAAATCCTTTAACTAGTGAAAAATTACCTGAACTTTTCAGTATGTGCAACCTTAGCCATATCATACCCATTCAATTTCATAGCATCAGAAGGATATTCCAGTTTCCTCTTCTTCCAAGCATTGCAAACAACTCTCCATATAACGGTAAAAGGACTCCCTTGTGGCTTTCTGTAACGATAGAGTGGCGTTCCGATTATCAATATAACTACCGCCACGACCATCGTACCAGCAGAAATACCGTATCCCCACCCTCTTCCTACGTTGTCTTGAATGTACACTAAAACAGTAACTGCAAACACAGAACCAAGGGTGACGCAGAAGTAGAAACGGTTGAAGAAGAAGACCATTGCTTTTCTCTCTTTTGGGTCTCGAACATCAAACTGGTCGGACCCAAAACCCGAAACGTTTGATTTGATGCCGCCTCCACCCAAGGCTACGGCGTATAGAGCTATGTATAGTAGAGCGAGTTGGCTTCCATTTGCGGTGATGCATTCGTGTTGCTTCTTACGGAAGTCTGAGCAGACTGGTGGCCTCATTGTAGGAATTGATGCTGCAACTGTCAGTAGACTAACTCCCTGCATATTTTTGAACTTGAAATTGTCTTATGGAAAAAAGTTCATTTTAACACTTAATTTAAACCACCTACCAAACCCATAACACAAGTTTTAAGTTATTCATAGATGAACTAGTATAGTAAGCGTTGATTCTGTTTTGAACAACTGAGCTGCTCAATAGAATCGAACAACTCTAATCTTAAGATGAACAATTAATGATTTGGTGAACTACCAAAGCGTTATCTAGTACTACATAGGCTAATTATTCTAGAAATCAGCTAAAGCCTAAAAGCATGGTATTTGTCCATTAAATTTGTGTATGAAATGTATACCATAGCGGCGATAGCAGCAGAGATGGCTACGGTAAGATATCGACCGAGCTTGGCATCAGCCATGAAGCCTCCCAGAAGTGCAAGTAGATTGAGTGTTCCCAAGAAATTTGTGACAATGTTTGCAGATTTTGTAGAGGATAGATGCAAGTCACCAACCAAATAAGTTACCAGATTCATTGATATCCCCATCACACAAATTCTTTCTGATAGTTCACTTCCTGTGACAAAAAAATATTCAAACTAAATTTTGCGTTTACTTGAAAAAAATAGGGTGAAAAAGTCATTTTGAAAAGAGAACATGAACTAGGGTACCTAGTATTAAACCAGCACCAAGCCAACCACCAGTCTTGGATTTATCATCGGGAAGCCCTTCATAATTATATACTGAGACTTCATCGCTTTTATCATCATCTGAACTTCCTTTAGTAATCTGTTTTGTCATAAAACAAAACAGTCAGAAGAAATTTAGTACAATGCATAACTTGAGAATATGATGAGATTTCTAAGTAGTATATGTTAATTACAAAGATTAATTAGCACCATGGAATAGCAACAGATATGCACAAGATAATGTGATGAGCATATATAAATGTAAATCATATTGTATTATAGAAATAGAACTTACCAACATATTAGATAGTGTTTGTATGAAAAATGGGGACAACTGGCTGGGGTAAGCTATATATAAATAGTAGTGAAGCAAAGTGCCTATATTAATTTTGCTCTGCCACAAGATTTATAAGTAGTAGAAAGCATATTGCCCACATCTTAAATATGTGGATGAATCTGAATTGAGTTGCAATGATGCGATTTTTGTTGGACTGAAGCCCATCTCTGTTTCTTTTGAAGAGGAGTAGGGGTTCACCAATCTTCATCTCACTGTCGATAGAACAGATACTGGTGAAATAGGACCATCACCAATAGTTGGCATAACCCACGTTTAAATACATACCAAACATTCTCTTTTGTTCGTTCTGCATGATTACCATACTAGCAAGCAATCAAGCATCAGTGTACATCCCCTTAATTAGATATTTGGTTTGGAATAGTTAGATCACATTTGGATTTTGTTTTTTTGTCGATGTCGATAAGCCAATGGCTATTCATAAACTTTTGAAGGAATATGCAATAAAATGATCATTAACCAAGTAATTTATCATAGTTGCGAGATTCAAGTCTTGTACATTTTCGTTCTCATCTCCTTGATGAGCTACCAATTAGAGCACATATGGGCATTGTTTTTGGTTCAAATTTATGTATACCTGCTCATGTCAGTTTACAAATACATTTAAAAAAAAAAAGTCCAATACCCACTTTTCTTAGTTGTTTCAGTCTTTACGTAACGGAGAAAAAGGTGGTCATGGTTATTTCACATTGTTGGGAATCAAACATAAAAACGACTGTGCTTCTTCAGAAAAAGATAAATCTTCTTTACGAAGCACAAGTTATGTGTTATGTTAGACAATATATAGGTTGCCTTACATGTACATAACTACATATAGTTCAAAGATTGATATGTACGATAGCTTGAACAGTTGCAAACTAAAACAAGATGAAACTGGTTAAAAATTAATTAATTAATTAATTAATTAATTATTAGCACTACTACTACTTGATGTATTGTTATTATTATTATGGGCAAGAAGTTGAAACACAGTAAACATGACCATGTCAGTGTTTTCTCCCAGAATGGTGAATAACGTTGTATCATAATTAAAGTTATACTAAAAACTAAAAGTACCCAGCTGTAACACTGACCAATAACTTGGGCTTATTAGCAATAAATTATTAAAAAAAAGAAAACACTTTTGTAGGGGGTACGTCATTTAGAGGCACATAATGAGTGTGATTATGCAACATACAGTATTAATTAGGTGAAACGGGTTTGCTAAATTGAAGGTTGGCTTTTATATTTTAACGCCTGAAAATTTATGTAGGATTAAAAAATAAAGACAACTAGTTTAAACTTTAAAGTATGTTCACATGTATGTGAACAAAAACAGATGTCCGATAACAGAAATAAAATGCGTGAAAAGATGGGGGATCAGTTTTTTATTTGACTACTCGTGAATAATAATAAAGTAACTAAGAAACGGTCGTTAGCGATTTCCCTTCTTTTTCGTGAACAAAACAAAATTAAAAATCCCTAGGTTATGTGAAACTATAAGGAAATAAGAGGATAGCTCCAAATTAACTGACTAGACATATATAGTAACAGAACATTTGTCTTAATCATGATTCCATGCAAGTAATTGAGCTAGTTTAGTTCGAGTTAACAAACACTGATTTGTCGTAAAACCTTATCTAATCAAGATTTATTGGTTCTATAGAAATATAGAAAGATATGCAGCGGTTTCAACCACCCATAAAAAATTGATGTTGAAAATTTTATATAGAGAAATAGAGTAAACATGCTAAAATTTTTAGTGGGTGTATCGAATACAAAGAGACGCACAAAACCTAAAATCCGTTTGATTTGTTACTTTTAGCCTTACGATTTCGTTTTAAAAAACACAGGACGTTTTAAAAATAAAAAAAAAGCCTATTTTTCTCTGATGTTTCTTCCCTATCGTGGCAATATGACAATATTTTAAATTTGGGAGATGCTACTGTGCTCGGCTAGATAATTAGTCAAAAAGTATGAATAGTTATAAAAGTGTAATTCAGCAGAGATAAATATGTAATTATGCTTGTGGACTCCCGACATTTCTGTCTCTAGCCGCAGATTATGACAAACAATTCTTTTGTCATTCCAGCATTTTTATTTATATTTACATTATATCATATTTCACTACGAGTATATACGTACGTTCATATGGGCTTGCAGTTAGTCGCTTGAGTATTTGGATTTTATAAATCATAAAATGTACACTATCATTTTCAATTAGCACATTTTATTTATTGTCTTGATCACAACCATTTGATGATTGCTATATTAACTGCTATTGGCCTTGATCTTAATTATTTTTTGTTTCTTTCTTCGTGGTATTATTATTGCAATTGTTCTCCTCTCATTTTCTTTGTCTACTCTTTTCAAGCTCGACTGAAAATTTTGATCAATTTATGTCATTCGCCTCCAGGAAGATCATGAAGAACCATGCTTAGTCATACGTCCGTAAATTATTAATTATTGGCTTTTCTAGTTACTCAACGAACATATGTAAAAACCTTCTATAGCAAATATTAATTAAGAAAAAAAATCATGCATATTGTGATTTGTGACATGAAATCACATATGTTAATGAAGATTGATTTGATTAATTGATTGATTGGTTAATTAATTAATTGGCTAATTGGTTGATTGATTGATTGATTAATTGATTGCTTGATTTTATTATAAAAGGAAAAAAAAATGAATGATTGAATTCTAAAAATATTTCTGAGGGGCAAATTGAATATTTTCCTAGGCCTTTTATTCTCCTATAAAATCAGCTTTCAGGATTGGATCATGGTATGACCGAACAGGGCTTGTCCCCTGGAAAGGAAGATTAGGAATTGAGGGCTGAGAGAAGCTATTCCTATTGGTGCCTTCAGATTGTTCAAGGGTCTCTATAGCGATCCGAACTTTCTGACCGGCCTAAACCGAACAAGAAGGCGGATTGCTGTAACACCCCGTAATTTTAAAACGGGACATAAGAGATAATTATAGAATAAATAATTATTAAAAGAAGAATTAGATGAAATGGGTTTCGCCATTGCGTTCGTCTCGGAATTCTGCTTGAGATAGAGTCCAAATTTGCGTAAAACGGATACCGTATGAAGAAGACATGGACGAGCGAAGTTTGGCAGAAAAACCGGAAGTCGAACAGAATGCACTGGCACACTTCACAAGTGCGCCAGTACAAAAATGCACTGGCGCACCTGCCAAATGCGCCCATACTGATCCAGCACAGAATTCTGGAGTGTTCTGTGATGATGTGTCTTGTTCTGAGTGGCCGGATGATGTGTATTTAAGCTGGATGCTTCTGATGGACTCCTAGTTCATCTAAGGGCTCTAAATAATCCTAGACTTCTATATAAGCAACCTAAATCTAAACCCTAAACCACACAAATTCATTCCAAGGAGCCACCATGCTGTCAATCATCATCCTAACCTAGCCACCATCTCTTATCAAACTAGAAAGCAAGATTAAAGCAAGAATCAAATTAAATCAAATCTAATTTAGAGTATTCAACGATCTACATCAAAGGCGAGCAATTCAGTTTCAGAATACAGATTCTAGAAAATAAGACTTGCCTTTGTTTTGTAAGTTCACGATTACTTTCAGATTTAGACAACCAATTATAGTATGGACATGGAATAAAATGAATTTGGACCTATGCTTGATTTTCTATTTGGATCTATTCTTAGCCTTTGTGAATCTGACTTTGGGTTGCTTCTTATTGATCCAATCAAACCTATACAAGTTGTCGAACCTAGTTTATTATTCAAGCCTTTCATGTCCATAATATTGTTCATAATCAGATCTATATGCCTGCAATGATTCTAAATCAGTTTATTCAGTTATGCTGTAATTCTATTAGATCTGTAATTCTTGTGTTTTGGGACTATCATCTTGTGCCAGTTCTTATGTCTATCATTGTCATATTATTCCTATTTGTTTTTTTATTTGTGAATCTAGATTGACCTATAATCTAGGTTGAATCGCGAAATACGTACGATGGGAATACGGGGAAGGTTTGGGTTATTGGGGGCATAAACATGAAATTGACAATATTGACATAATATAATTGGGGAAAGTAACTGAACATAACATATTTGGTGAAATCGCTGGGCAAAACTTGTAATTGACATTGGGGCATTGTTATCATTATAACTGCAAGTTTGGGTTAGTTGGCTTGTAAACCAAGTTTTGGCCATACACTGTAAACTAGAATATTAAAACTAGATTGGGCTTAACTATTGATTTAGAACGCCAAATATATGACATAGTGATTTTGAGAATGACTATTATTGCAAGTTTGGGAAGACGGGGTATAGCCTATTTTGATTAATAACTTGAAATTGGAATTGGTTGGGCATAACTTGAGAAACGGGATCATGATAGTTTTGGTGCATTTGAGTAATTAGCATGAAAACGGTATAATTGGTATGCCATTAATTATGAACATAATTAATATTATAATTTAATGGTGAATAATTTACATATACACCGTAAATATGTAAATATGCTAAAAGATGAGAATGCCTAACCCGCGGTTAGATTGAGTTGTGGTGTAAAACTGCCCGGAACCGCCCGGCACATCCAGTAACCACAACAACACCTATCTAATGTGAGAGGTTAGTGCATCATGCCCAAGAAAAACCCGAGGTTAGATTGAGTGGTGGTGTAAAACTTCCCGAAACCGCCCGGCATATCCAGTAACTGCAACAACACATATCTAATGTGAGAGGTTGGTGCATTAATAAATAAATTAATGCTAATGACACATGCTAAGTATGAGAGGGTTAGGTTAATGATACTTAACCAATATGACATATGAGTGGGTTAAGTTAATTAAGGGAACACTTAACCGTTATAACATGTTAACTAAACAGATGGTAGGGTTAAGTTAACTAAGGGAACACTTAACCATTATAACATGTTAATTTAACAGATGGTAGGGTTAAATTAACTAAGGTAACACTTAACCAAAATATATAATGACTTGTGGTAGGGTTAAGTAACACAAGAGGATACACTTAACCAATATATAACATGTGGTGGGGTTAAGTAATACAAGAGGATAACACTTAACCAATATATAACATGACGTATGGGAAGGGTTAAGTTAACACGAGAGGGCAGCACTTAATCAATATAACATGATTTGAGGTAGGGTCAAGTCAACACCAGAAGGAAACACTTAACCAACATGACGTGATGAGTGGGTGGGTTAAGTTAACTTGAATTGATTAATGACACTTGACCAATATAACTTGATGAACGAATGGGGTTAAGTTAAATGGGAAATACTTAACCAATATAACCTGATGAATGAACAAGGTTAAGTTAATAAATCACACTTAACCAATCCAACATGATAAGCGAGAAAGGTTAAGTTAATAAGAACCACTTAACCAACATGACTTGACGAGTAGGAGGTTAAGTACACGTCGGGTTGGTGGGTAATATTAGTAAATATAGGTCTAGAAAACTTAACCATTAAATAAACATGCTTGAATCCGTGGGAAGGTTAAGTACACATCGGGTTGGTGGGTAATATTAGTAAATATAGGCCTACAAAACTTAACCATTAAATAAACATGCTTGAATATGTGGGAAGGTTAAGTACACGTCGGGTTAGTGGGTAATATTAGTAAATATAGGCCCACAAAACTTAACCATAATATAAACATGCTTGGATCGGTGGGAGGGTTAAGTACATATTGGGTTGGTGGGTAATATTAGTAAATATAGGCCCACAAACTTAACCAGTAGGAAACCCTAGTAACGGGGACCCATTTCAACATTAACCCACATAGATGTATCGCGGTACCCCGAGCTAGGCAGGGTGGGGCACGATTACTAGGCTGATTATAAGTGGTCAAAGATAACGGCAGGGGGTACGTCAGTTTAGGTTCCGACGGTTTACGGGCGTGCACGTACTCCGGAGTGGGAAAAAGCAGGCACTGGGTACCGGTAGTTATACACTGTGCATCTTGATTCGTGTCGGGTTGCCATCACAAGGATTGATACACCTTATGGTGGGACCAGCACAGGGTATCTACACGCAAGAGAGGGCCGATTGATACAGACACATGGAACATTTGTACAAGTAGGGAGCCAATTGATAAGGTAGTAAGGGTACATCTAACATCTTTATGGCAATTAGCCTGATTGAGGTGGAATCCTCATAATAGATGTACACCTAAAGGCTACCACAATTGCGGGGATTGGGATCACGTTGTAATAGTATCTTTTATACAGATTACTAGTAGGGACACTCGTTAGGTGGTGGAGAGATATAGAAATCAGAATAACAGGGTAGTAGCGAAGCAGAGAATTGTTAACATGCGATGTTATACTTAGTTTATCTTGCATATTGCTTATCCTGTGTATCCTATGTTCCTTATCATCATGCTTATGTCTTTATTCAA
Source organism: Allium sativum (assembly GCA_030737875.1). NCBI lineage: Eukaryota > Viridiplantae > Streptophyta > Magnoliopsida > Asparagales > Amaryllidaceae > Allium > Allium sativum. Next base: position 740,454,811 of record CM060909.1, on the reverse strand, counting down.
TTTAATTCATGTCATGTTGTTCTTGCTTGTTCATATGCTGAAAGTAGCTGGACTTACCAGACTTATGTCTGACCTAGTTTTGTTTCGCCTCTTTTCTTCCGTTCCCCCCAGGTTCTCAGGGAGGAAATGTTACCACTTAGCTCAGTTTTCTTTTCAAGCTCGAAGATAGTCAATGTTTTGCTTTGGACCCTCTCTTCCACTGCTATTCATGCTTTATTGGGGAATATCATTGTTATTTTTATGCTTCTTTTATACTTAGAAGTTTTTAAATCAAGACAGAAGCTCTATTTATTACTTTTAGTATGATTGAGACAACTGTTGTAAAAGCTTGACTGAACCACATTGTTAATAAAATGACTTTATTTTCCGCTGTTTTATTTGTTTGTCTTGTAATTTATCTGCATCTTTTACCTATAATGCTCCATTGAAGTTAAGGCATTCCCTTTGTGAGTGACCTTAACGGAGGTGGGGTGTTTCACTTGGTGTCAGAGATGAAGGTTACCAGATCAGATAAAAGATTTGAAAAATTATTTTCGAAACGGTTTTAAAAGAAGCATTTTCAAAAGAAAAGTTTTGTTTTAAAGGCATATTCCCCAAAGCCATATGCACTATCTTTTGATCCTCTGTTTGAATCCATGTTTCCTTCTTTCTTGAGTCTCTGGGGCTCCTGGTTTTCTGGGATGTAACCTCATCGCGGCATGGTTCTGTAGGTTTGATGAGACTACGACACTTGTCAAAAGGGAAAATAAGCGCCCAACTTTCATCTATAGCCGCAGTAGTTTTACCTACAGCTAATTTTCTTTCGAACTTTGTAGGATTTTTTCCGTGCGATGGAGGCAGCTTTCAAGAGACTTGTTGACAAGTTACACAAGGATGGCAAAGGTGAAAATGAGTGAGTTTGGCTAAGGAACGCAACCCCCGGATGAGGAACTCATGGATATAGACTTGGTTCACAAAGAAGGTAAAAAGGAAAGAATAGTAAAAAACCCAAGACAAGAGGAAGTATCTTTATTATAGTATAACAGGTCATATAAGGACAAGGGTAAGAACAAAGAACAGGATTTTCAGGAGGGCAAGAGCATGCTCTCACCGCCAGCATACCTGAGAGGGAGGTAGTAAAGTTTCTGTTGAAAAATTTTAGTTTTCTTTTGAACATCCTGTTAGTACTCTTTTGATTTTAGCGCTTCACATTCTTTCATATTTGCTTCCATAGTTGAGTCTCTGCACCCTAGAGCTTGTATAGTAGAGGATTCCATTATTTTCTCAAATCTAATCGGTGGTTCGGCTCATTTATCTTTGATTTGTAAGGATTTGAGAATAGTTATATTAAGTACTAAGTCTAAGTGTAATGCTTATGTTTTTGATTTCATGGGATATGGGTTGATTCTAGGCATGGGATGGTTAGCTAGTAATTGCGAAAGGAGGGTAGTTAGACCTTTTACTTGCCTCAGGAATACCCTCGAGATTTCGTGCGATCCTAAGGGACCAGTTAGGCTTAGCTACCTAGAATCACTTGATGCATCTATCGATGATTTGCGATCCGTTAGAATAGCCCATGAGTACGAGGATGTTTTGATTAGGTTAGGGGGTTTTTCCCCTAAAACATGAGTTAGACTTCCGCATATATCTAGTCGACAATGCAAAGCCAGTTATGCGATCAACGATAATTTTGGAGCAAGATTGGCGAGGATAGCCAGGGTCGGTTAATTGCTCAATTGTTTGGTTGTTTTGCTAGTATCATCTCACATAAATCGTCCAAATTCGGAGGAGGTATTCCTTGGGTGCTTGTCTGATATTGGTTTAGGCCTTTGGGGCTTGTACTTGAGGGATGTCAAGTTCGACTAGGATGGTTTGCATGAGAAATACATGGTTGTTGCAGGCGCCCTAAGCAAGACTGACCTTAAGAAAGGTAAAAAGTACTAGCAACCTTTAGCTTTAGACCCTCAGATTTGTGACGTGATGGATAAGCTAAGTATGGGAGAGACCTCTAATCATCTTAGTATATACACTTGGTATCATGGTTAACATCTGTTTATCTTGGAAAGGTAATGCGGCTACATTGGATACCCTCTAGCATAGTGAGTGATCGAGGTCCTATCTTTACTAGTAAGTTTTGGAAATGGAGGTCGAGAAGCTTTGCAATCGTGAAGTCAAGACAATCAGAGCACAATGAAGCAAAGCTCAAGAAGATGCGACTTAGAAGACTGAAGACTAGATACGCGCATCATACCCTTTTTAAGGGTATACCCTTGATTCCTCTTTTTCTGTAAAGTTTATTTGCATGCTAGTATTTATCTTTTAAGTATATCCTCTCGTTCCTGTTCCCGATCCTTAGGTAGAAGCCAATGGATGTAAACATGTGTTTGAGACATGTTATGTTTGGTGGATGCAAGTGTTTGCTAGTGGTTGCTCGTGGATGCATATACACATATTAGGCACTAGATCGACTCAGTCACTTTCATATTGCATATGCATGAGTGAACTTTTATATATATGGATTGAAACTTGGTGTGTTATCATATGAATGTTGCATTTGTATGAATGATTAAAGCACTCATGTAGAAATTATAAAGTACAATTACGAATAATTGCATACATGATGGACTCATGGCACTGACATAATTCACATTAAGGAGGTCAACTGAATCAGTAGACCGCCTGATTTTGCATTAGATAAGGACATATACACACACTATGCATATGATCATGAAAGCATTATAAATCTTTTCTAAGGACAATGGACGCCTGTGATTGAATGGTTGAATAGATGGATGTTGGATGTTAGGATATACGTTCTTCCTAACTTGAAGATTTCGGGGACGAAATCCTTTAAGTAGGAGGGAATGTAACACCCGTAATTTTAAAACAGGACATAAAAGATAATTAAAGAATAATTAATTATTAAAAGAAGAATTAGATGAAACGGGTTATGCCATTGCGTTCGTCTCAGAATTCTGCTTGAGATAGAGTCCAAGTTTGCGTAAAACGGATAACGTGTGAAGAAGATATGGACAAGCGAAGTTTGGCAGAAAAACCGGAAGTCGACCAGAATGCACTGGCGCACTTCACAAGTGTGTCAGTACAAAAATGCACTGGTGCACATGCCAAGTGCGCCCATACTGATCCAGCACAAAACTTTGGAGTGTTCTGTGATGATGTGTCTTGTTCTGAGTGGCCGGATGATGTGTATTTGAGCTGGGTGCTTCTGATGGACTCCTAGTTCATCTAAGGGCTCTAAATAATCCTAGACTTCTATATAAACAACCTAAATCTAAACCCTAAACCACCCAAATTCATTCCAAGGAGCCACCATGCTGTCAATCATCATCCTAACCTAGCCACCATCTCTTATCAAACTAGAAAGCAAGATTAAAGCAAGAATCAAATTAAATCAAATCTAATTTAGAGTATTCAACGATCTACATCAAAGGCGAGCAATTCAGTTTCAGAATACAGATTCCAGAAAACAAGACTTGCCTTTGTTTTGTAAGTTCACGATTACAATTATTGTATGGACATGGAATAAAATGAATTTGGACCTATGCTTGATTTTCTATTTGGATCTATTCTTAGCCTTTTATGAATCTTTGACTTTGGGTTGCTTCTTATCGATCCAATTTAACCTATACAAGTTGTCGAACCTAGTTTATTATTCAAGCCTTTCATGTCCATAATATTGTTCATAATAAGATCTATATGTCTGCAATGATTCTAAATCAGTTTATTCAATTATGTTGTAATTCTATTAGATCTGTAATTCTAGTGTTTTGGGACTATCATCTTGTGCTAGTTCTTATGCCTATCATTGACATATTATTCCTATTTTTTTTTTATTTTTTTTTGTGAATCTAGATTGACCTATAATCTAGGTTGAATCGCGATATACGTACGATGGGAATACAGGGAAGGTTTGGGTTACTGGGGCACAAACATGAAATTGACAATATTGGCATAACATAATTGGGGAAAGTAACTGAACATAACATATTTGGTGAAATGGATGGGCAAAACTTGTAATTGACATTGGAGCATTATTATCATTATAACTACAAGTTTGGGTTAGTTGGCTTGTAAACCAAGTTTTGGCCATACACTGTAAACTAGAATATTAAAACTAGGTTGGGCTTAACTATTGATTTGGAACGCCAAATATATGACATAGTGATTTTGGGAATGACCATTATTGTAAGATTGGGAAGACAGGGTATAGCCTATTTTGATTAATAACTTGAAATTGGAATTGGTTGGGCATAACTTGAGAAACGGGATCATGACTAGTTTTGGTGGATTTGGGTAATTAGCATGAAAACGGTATAATTGGTATGCCATTAATTATGAACATAATTAATGTTATAATTTAATTGTGAATAATTTACATATACACCGTAAATATGTAAATATGCCAAAAGATGAGAATGCCTAACCCGAGGTTAGATTGAGTTGTGGTGTAAAAGTACCCGGAACTGCCCGACACATCTAGTAACCACGACAACACCTATCTAATGTGAGAGGTTAGTGCATCATGCCCAAGAAAAACCCGAGGTTAGATTGAGTTGTGGTGTAAAACTGACCGGAACCGCCCAGCATATCCAGTAACCGCAACAACACATATCTAATGTGAGAGGTTGGTGCATTAATTAATAAATAAATTAATGCTAATGACACATGCTAAGTATGAGAGGGTTAGGTTAATGATACTTAACCAATATGACATATGGGTGGGTTAATTTAACTAAGGGAACACTTAACCGTTATAACATGTTCACTAAACAAATGGTAGGGGTAAGTTAACTAAGGGAACACTTAACCATTATAATATGTTAATTAAACAGATGGAAGGGTTAAGTTAACTAAGGTAACACTTAACCAAAATATATAATGACTTGTGGTAGGGTTAAGTAACACAAGAGGATACACTTAACCAATATATAACATGTGGTGGGGTTAAGTAATATAAGAGGATAACACTTAATCAATATATAACATGACGTATGGGAAGGGTTAAGTTAACACGAGAGGGCAACACTTAATCAATATAACATGATTTGAGGTAGGGTCAAGTCAACACCAGAAGGAAACACTTAACCAACATGACATGACGAGTGCGTGGGTTAAGTTAACTTGAATTGATTAATGACACTTGACCAATATAACTTGATGAACGAATGGGGTTAAGTTAAATAGGAAATACTTAACCAATATAACCTGATGAATGAACAGGGTTAAGTTAATAAATCACACTTAACCAATCCAACATGATAAGCGAGAAAGGTTAAGTTAATAAGAACCACTTAACCAACATGACTTGACGAGTAGAAGGTTAAGTACACGTCGGGTTGGTGGGTAATATTAGTAAATATAGGCCCACAAAACTTAACCATTAAATAAACATGCTTGAATCCGTGGGAAGGTTAAGTACACGTCGGGTTGGTGGGTAATATTAGTAAATATAGGCCCACAAAACTTAACCATTAAATAAACATGCTTGAATCTGTGGGAAGGTTAAGTACACGTCGGGTTGGTGGGTAATATTAGTAAATATAGGCCCACAAAACTTAACCATTATATAAACATGCTTGGATCGGTGGGAGGGTTAAGTACATATCGGGTTGGTGGGTAATATTAGTAAATATAGGCCTACAAACTTAACCATTAGCAAAACCCTAGTAATGGGGACCCATTTCAGCAGTAACCCACATAGATGTATCACGGTACCCTGAGCTAGGCAGGGTGGGGCACGATTACTAGGCTGATTATAAGAGGTCAAAGATAACGTCAGGGGGTATGTCGGTGTAGGTTCCGACGGTTTACGGGCGTGCACGTACTCCAGAGTTGGAAAAAGAAGGCACTGGGTACCAGTAGTTATACACTGTGCATCTTGATTCATTTCAGGTTGCCATCATAAGGATTGATACACCATATGGTGGGACCAGCACATGGTATCTACACGCAAGAGAGGGCCGAATGACGCAAACACATGGAACATTTGTACAAGTAGGGAGTCGATCGATAGGGTAGTAAGTGTACATCTAACATCTTTATGGCAATAGGCTGATTGAGGTGGAATCCTCATAATAGATGTACACCTGAAGGCTACCACAATTGCGGGGATTGGGATCACGTTGTAATATTATCCTTTATACAAATTACTTGTTGGGACACTCGTTAGGTGGTGCAGAGATATAGAAATCAGAATAACAGGGTAGTAGCGAAGCAGAGAATTGTTAACATGCGATGTTATACTTAGTTTATCTTGCCTATTGCTTGTCTTGTGTATCCTATGTTCCTTATCATCATGCTTATGTCTTTATTCAATTTAATTCATGTCATGTTGTTATTGCTTGTTCATATGCTGAAAGTAGCTGGAATTACCAAAATTATGTCTGACTTAGTTTTGTTTCGCATCTTTTCTTCCGTTCCCCCCAGGTTCTCAGGGAGGAAATGTTACCACTTAGCTCAGTTTTCTTTTCATGCTTGAAGATAGTCGATGTTTTGCTTTGGACCCTCTCTTCCACTATTATGGATGGTTCATGCTTTATTGGGGAATATCATTGTTATTTTTATGCTTCTTTTATACTTGGAAGTTTTTAAATCAAGACAGAAGTTCTATGTGTTATTTTTAGTATGATTGAGACAACTGTTGTAAAAGATTGACTGAACCACATTGTTAATAAAATGACTTTATTTTCCGCTGTTTTATTTGTCTATCTTGTAATTTATCTGCATCTTTTACCTATAATGCTCCATCGAAGTTAAGGCATTCCCTTTGTGAGTGTCCTTAACGGAGGTGGGGTGTTTCAACTGCTTTGAGAATACGACGCATCCGAACACAAAAAATAGAACATTTCATTGTTATTACAACAATTTACATCAGAGTAAATGATATCAGAGTTCAAATAATATACAACAGAAAAATATCAGAGATTTACAAATAACAAAACAGTGTAAATTTATATACATAAATATAATGCATAGCAGAAAACATCAACTACCACAACTGAAAGAAATACATGGATACAAAGCTTTTTGAATATTGCTCCAACTGTAATCCAGGATCGTGTGAAAAGATATATCTGTGAAAACCAAAACTACTAGCTGTCCGTATGGAAAACATGAGCACCCAGAGTTTAGGTAGAAACAATAAACTCCGAGTCAGTCACGGGACTGGTGTGAGAAATAAAACAGTTGTTAAATCTTTATTTCAAAAGTTGGAAAATCATGGGACCACGCCGTATAACACGGAACAGGTTTACTCCACATGAATCTCAGTTTAAAATAAAACAACACAATGATTTTAAAAAAATGAAGCTATTATAAGACTCAGTTCCCATCACACAATGCAACACAAGCCAGAGGACAGAGTTTTCCTTTATAATAGCCAAACATGCTTTGGTACGCTTAAAACAAATCATTTTTTATACTATTATAAGTGCATAGTGTATAAAGCCACTTCAAATATAAATGTATCAATCATAGACGACATGAGCATTCCATGCCACTATGCCGCCATATAGGTTTACAACTAAAATCGAAAAGTCACGTATTGAAAATTGGACTTCCATCATGAGGCAAGGCAAGGGATGACTCCTTCCGATTCGAGTCACCTCTAGCAAGATGATTCGGGATCACACCTATGAACAACCCTGGATCTCGCAATGCCGGACTAACTTACTTTAGTGGATTGGTTATTCCTGAACACACGTTTCCCGGTCCTATCAGACCTATCACTTGGCTAGTAGCGACCAATATATCCGAGGTGCCTCGCAATCCATCATCCACCTAAGTAAAAATGTCTGGGCTCCATGCAATAACACCATTTCAAGCTAGAATGAAACGATGTGCACTCACTACCGCCCTAATCCTGTTTTAGACTCTTACCGGGGTGTGAGGCTCGCGAATTAACGTTATACACAAAGCAATGCTATTTAAAGCCATGCTTTGATCATTAACCACAAGACTCTTCTTTTCAATAAAAGCCTTGATCATTTGGATTTCAACATGCCACACTGACAATTCACGTCATACAACTTATTACTATCAATACATAGCCTCTAAGCTTGTACATCTCAGAGAAGGGTGTTAAGCAAGAGAAAAAATTCTCCACCACCAAACATATATATATATATATATATATATTTAATAGAAATCAATCAACATGGAATGAAATCCAATGTCAGACACACATCCATTTACAAGTCCGTTCTGGGTCTGAACGAAACCGGAGGCACCTTCTTCCTCGTCCTATATGTCCAATACAGAAGACAGGTCCTCACATATCCAATCGATCCCAAGTACGTCTGGACGATCACCACTTATTACCTTGTCTTGGGCGTACAGCCCAATCAAGACATGAATAATCATCCAAACGATTTGAAGATCTCCGGTCTTCAACCACCGTCTTCATCGTCGACTTTTAGTCGCCATATTAGTTATTTAGAATGGGTTAAACCCGGTCTTTCCGAGTAACTCGCGTATTTTATAATCAATAATCAAGTGCTATAAAAACAAATCATATGCCCCATTCCAATTCAGAATATTCTTTCATTCAAATATTCACATTTTAGGGGAAAGGTTCCCATTAATTTTATCAAAGATAAATTCTTTTAAACTTACTCTTTAATCTTCCTTTGGATATCAATTTCAAAAAAATTTATTTAATCTTTTAATAATTCTAAATCAAATTAAGGTTTATAAAATTAGCTGGGATGATCGAGCCTTACCGAAATAATCATTTATTTTATTTTTTCCAATCCCAACCTATTCATCCCATGGAGCAAAACTGGTAGTACTCCATATCTAACACCCATTGTGTTATTGGTAAAATTAATTACCATTTCACATTCCAATCTAATCAAAGATTTAACTGTCGCCTAAAGTAAAACTGGTGGTACTCCATTCTCGGCCATTCCATGAATTTGATAAATTTAATTATCTCATTCTCATTTTAATCTAGTTAAAGATTCATTAAAAATCCATCTTGATTTTAATCTCAAAAATCATTACTTTATGATTATTCAATTTTAAGTAATTAATCTTATCTTTAACTAGGTTAAAGAACCAATGTTATTAAAAACACAGTTCATAATAAACCCAAATCAACTTCCATTAACTATGGAATCTTCACGGAAAACAGATCAATATATAATCAATATAAATTTACATATCAGACTAATAATATAAATGGAAAAACGACAAAGCCTTTTAAATTCCATATATAGTAACGTTCTTCCTTCGCAGAAGCTCATCTCGATTACCAAATCGAATTCCATTCAATTCCAATTTAATATATTAAACTGGAATACTCTACTTTGGAAAATTTCCGTTAAATCTCAAAAGGTTTATAAATTCCAAATCATATCTTCACTATTAATTGGGTTTTAAGAACAAGTGAAAATCATCTTCCATTTAATTCCAATTTATAGTTATAAATTGGAAAACTTCATTTACCTTAATTAAAAGATTTATTCTTTTCTCAACTCGGTTTAAGAACGGTGTTATTAAAGGCATCATTAACAACAAACCCCCAAAACCAACTTGATATTAAATACATGGCTCTGAATAGAAATAATATCGGCTTATATACAACATCAAATTCTGAAACTAACGAATATTGTTTCAGGAAAAACGATATCTGGATCTTCCAAATTCCTCTACAATATCCGTAAAATCATGGAATCCAATATCCAAATATTTCAAAGATTATTTCCATTTAAACCCTTACCACTTCATTTGCTGGAAAATTCTGGTTATTTCAAAAACCATTTACAAATCCAATTTATTTATTCAAAAACATTGGATTATTATTCTACTTAATAACTAGTTCAATTAGATAAAAATAACTTTTATCTTTTCAAAACTTGGAATTTTTCATCCAAAATCTTTCCGAATCACTTATTATGATTTTACATGATTTTTTCATATTTTATTAAGACCCTTACAGTCGGTTCCAATAATAGCCACCGAATTGCATTCATAGCGACCTTTTCCAAAATTGATTTGGACATGTTTTAAAATCTGACCGTTCAAATTTAAATCTCATACATTCATTGGAAACATCTTTTCGATACGAACCTAACGGTTCCAGTTTTAGGAGAATCCGATGCTCAGATCTTCCGTTACATCAATTTAAAGTTAATGGTTGGAATTCGCGAACGGTCGCCAAGCGGCGCGTTCTATTCAACACATTATATATATATATATATATATATATATATTATCGTCAATTTTCATCTAAAATGTATTTTATAGATCGTTTATAAATTTGTTTTAAAATGATTTTAACTTCGTTTTCAATTTTAAATCAAAATTGAACATCCCATTTTATTATAATCTCAAAGTGATAATATTTTCAAAATGTCTGATTTTTAAATTCAGTCTTCTCGATATCCATTATAAAAAATGAATAAAATCGATATAAGAATTCGTTCGAGTCAAAATAGCGTTTCTGAACTTAACTCGGCTTTATATTTTTATATATTCTCATGTCCATCCAAAATCGAACATCAGAATCATATTTTGATTCTTTACTGAATATTATTTTAAAATATTCGTTATTTCTAAATTGGAATCAGACTCAATCAATTACCATATAATTTTATTTGTACGGATTCCATACATCACATGTATTCAAAAATAGTGATGAACAACCATTAAACATTCAATTCACATCCAGAGCACAATTTACAACTGTATAAGAATTAAATAATTAAATAACGCTTACAACAGTCTGTCAATCAATCAATCGACATACGGTCAAATCCAAGGGAGATGTGAATTAATTATCATCCCTAGACCCGTGTGGGGTTTTCAAGCAACAACAATGAATTCAATTTAATCGCTTGTTAATAAATTTAACCAATTCTAACTTGATTCGAATTATTTTTCTAGTTAGCCAATTTTCACTTTTTAAATTATAAATGGATATTTGTAATTTAATTTCAACTACCACATTAATATTAACATTATTTTTAATATTTTCACAATCACAAAAAAAAACACAATATAGTCAATCAGGTCATCCATGGGTTTTCAAACAACAGTGAAGTGAGCTAACAGGCACTTTACAACATTCGTGATAATCAAAAACTGCAAAAATCAATACTGGTTGTTCATATACTCAGTTATAAAATAAATAACTATACAAATATTTTAGTGAGAGGATTCTCACTTTGGTTTCCACTCCATCATTCTTTATTGAAGGATTGTTTTAATAAAATTAAACAACCGTTTAATTTTATCAAAAACTGCAACTACTTCATTTTCCGTTCTGGTCAGTTTCATGTTGTAGCGTTTTCGACCACGATTCCAACGCAACTGAAATCATCAGATTCCGGCCTTGTATGAAATAGATATGACATTTTAAAGATTAATTACAAAAATTACTTAACAAAATATAATTAATTTAATTATTTTCCCTAATTACCCCTATCCACTTCGTTCGATGCTTCCAGGTTGCGCAGAAACCCATCGTCCACTTCCTCCAATTGCTTGCGCACGTTCATCCACACACCTGCTCGCGATCCAATGCCTCCACGACCACTGTCTTGGCCACATCCCCCATGCTGGTGGTTGCGCTACCCACAGTGGCACCTGCGGCCCTAAAATCCGGCGTGAACGCCACTACTTTGAGTGAGGAATTCTCCCAATTTACAACACAATAGTTCTTCAACTTGGTATGGATTTGAAGAGCGTAAAAAGCTCTTCAATCTTCCTTTTATAAATTTCTGAAATCATATAGTGGATTGGAAGAAAAATGGAGAGGAAGGATCAAGCGATTTCCTCCCTTCAAATGGAGCTGACGGCGGGTTTGAACGATGAATGATAAATTATGGTTTTCTAAATATATATATATATATATTAATTATTTTATTTCAAAATTACCTGTTTATTAATACGAACTCCAAATCGAACCCAACGACTGTCATTCCTAGTTAAATACCCTCATTCCGAACACAATGGGATATGTTTCTTAAGCCAATTCAACTGTTTTGATCAATTTTAATCCAAACTAAAATATAAATTAATATAACGGTCAATATTGAATTGGAGCGTACATTGTAATTTACCGGTGACATAACTGACTCCAAAAATTATGCAAATTGGAATCCAGCTATGTTTTGATGATACGGCCCTAACAAAATTAATTTCATCCAATTTGGAGACCGTTTGAAAAATGACCTTTTAACTGGTCGATCCATTCAACTAAATTTACAGAGCACGTTTAAATTTACTACGCTCACATATTAATTTCAAAAATTATGGAATTTTAAACCTAATAATAATTTGACATTTCGGATCGGTTTCATCGAAAACGGAGGCTGTTTGCAAAATGGCTAATTTTAAGGGTAATATACTATATTAAAATATATATAACTTCCATAGCGACTATTCTGAATTTTAAACTGGACATAACTTACAATTTATAAAGTGAAATCTCGGTTTATTACATTCGTTAGAAAATTACAATTTAAAATATTCCAACGTTTCTTGTTTTACTGAAATCCGATTTAAATGGAATTCTGTATATTCATTCAAAGTTTAAAATCGAATTTTCAAACTAGCGCACCATTTTAGGCTCGTTTTGTAATTAAAATAAATTCATACGTTCTACCTTCGATCTAAATAAATTTTTAGTTGTTATTATTTTAAATAAATTATTTTAATTAATCAAAATGCATTAAAATAGCTTAAATTAAAATTTTAAATTGGTTCTGAAATTCCGGGTTGTTACAATCTCCCCCACTTAAAATCTTTTCGTTCTCAAAAAGGAACGGAGCTGAAAGTTGTTTAACTAGCCAACTCAACTTTCATTCTGGCTTGAATTCTTCAACTTTTCAGTTTCTAAGAACTTTCTTATTTCTTAAAGTATTTGGCTAACTCCCTAATTTTCAAAAAAAATCGCCGTAATCTCCATTGTACGAGGAGGGTCTGAAAAATTTATTGGGCCGTATTAGACACCCAATAAATCAATACAAAGTATACACAATTTTTGTGACCTATCTAAGCCCAAGGGAGACGTGTAAAAAGTCGAAATCTCATAGCTTGCCCTAGTGTTGGAAATAAAATAATCCATGTGCCTTAATTAAAAACAAGAGAGACGTGAATTTTTGTCATCTCCAGACCTGTGTAGGGTTTTTATTAAATCCTGCCCCGAGCACCTTTATATGTATTTAATTAAGTCCATAATCAATCTTCTGTACAATCTTGAATTCAGTCCTCGCCATACGAGCATCACACTCGTATGGTAATCCAAATCTCGTCATATAAGCGCCAAATGCTTATATGGAATATGATATGTATGGTGTCTATAATTAGTCTTCAGTTCAGCCTGTAATTCAGTCATCGCCATAAAAGCGTCTTGCTCGTATGGTAATCCAAATCTCGTCATTTAAGCACCAATTGCTTATATGGAATATTATATGATATGCCATCTTCATGTAGTATGCCATGTGGTGTAGTTCATAATTTGATTGTTGTTATCATATGGCGTATGTTTTTAATCTCACACAGAACAACCATCACACCGCATCCGAAAACAATCACAATCGTTTATATAATAAATAAAATTGCGCAACCAACTCATTAAGGTGCACCTGTTTGTCAGGCACGCAATATATTTCTCTACTCAATAGTAAATCCATAACCTTCTCAGCTCGTATATATATGCACATATCTATCTAATATATAAATCCAATTCGAACTAAATTTTCTATTTAGCTCTACACTATATTTGATTTGGCTTTACTTATCATTCATTCTTTTATTGGTTTTGTCATTCCAATATTTTTATTAGTTAAATTAATTATCACACATCACAATCAACAATCAATTAGTTATTCAAATATATAGCTTTTATATATAGTCAAAAATTATATTTCAATGCCAAATCAAAAACAATAAACTCTAACTAAGTTTTGGTTCTCACACCAGTCAATTGAAAATATACAGATATCCCACTTTCGAAACTCGAAAATAAATACTGATGATGCTGCGATAATCATCAGAATTATCCCTGGGCGACTAGAGTGTGATTCTATATCTATCCAGTATATTTGAGACTTCGAATACATGTTTGCAAGGCGTATATAAAAAATCTTCTTATACCCGATAGTCCAAATTCAACATAAAAATAAAATATTCAAATACGAGTAATAGATATAAAATTTCGAAACCAAATTTGTTTTCATTTTTAATACTCTTCGATCTCATTCTAGGGTATTACTAACCCTATCTCTAATGAGCCCTTCTTATAGGGTATTACTACTCTTATCTCTGATGAATTCTTTCGTTCGGTTCTAATGTGCCTTGTTCTCTAGCTTTGTAAAATAAAGCTCTGATACCAACTGTAGCGACCCGAACTTCCTGGCTGCCTAAACCGAACAAGAAGGCAGACTGCTTTGAGAACACGACGCATTAGAAAACAAATAATGGAACATTTCATTGCTATTACAACAATTTACATCAGAGCAAAAGATATCAGAGTTCAAATAATTTACATCAGAAAAATATCAGAGATTTGCAAATTACAAAACAACGGAAATATATATACATAAATATAATGCATAGCAGAAAACATCAACTACCACAACTGAAAGAAATACACGGATAAAAAGCTTTCTGAATATTGCTCCAGCTGTAATCCAGGATCCTGTGAAAAGAAATATCTACGAAAATCAAAACTACTTGCTGCCCGTGTGGAAAATATGGGCACCCAAAGTTTAGGTAGAAACAATAAAACTCCGAGTCAATCATGGGACTGGTGTGAGAACTAAAACAGTTATTAAATCTTTACTTTAAAAGTTGGGAAATTGTGGAACCACGCCGTATAACACGGAACGGGTTTACTCCATATGAATCTCAGTTTAAAATAAAACAACGTAATGCTTTTCGAAAAATGAAGCTATTATAAGACTCAGGTCACATCACATAATGCAACGCAAGCCAGAGGATAGAGTTTTCCCTTATAATAGCCAAACATGCTTGGTACGCTTAAAAAAATCAATTTTGATACTATTATAATTGCATAGTGTATAAAACCACTTCAAATATAAATGTATCAATCAGAGATGACATGAGCGTCCATGCCACTGTGCCGCCATATAGGTTTACAACTAAAACTGAAAAGTCGCGTATTGGAAATTGGATTTCCGTCAGGAGCCAAGACAAGGGATGGCTCCTTCCAATTCGAGTCACCTCTAGCAAGATTACTCAGGATCACATCTATGGGCAACCCTGGGTCTTGCAGTGCCGGTCCAGACTTACTTTAGTGGATTGGTTATTCTTGAGCTTATGTTTCCCAGTCCTATCAGACCAATCACTTGGCCAGTAGTGACCAATATATCCGAGGCGCCTCGCAATCCATCATCCATATAAGTGAAAATGTATGGGCTCCATACCATAACACCACTTCTAGTTAGAAAGAAATGTCATGCACTCACTGCTGTCCCTAATCTCGTTTTAGACTCTACTAGGATGTGAGGCTCATGAATTAACGCTATACACAAAGCTATGCTATTTAAATCTGTTCTTTGATCATTAACCACAAGACTCTACTTTTGAACGAAAGCCTTTATCATTTTCATCTCAGCATGTCACACTGACAATTCAAGCCATACAACTGATGTCTATCAATATACAACGTCTAAGCTCGTACGTCTCAAAGAAGGGTGTTAAGCAAGATAATAAATTCTCCACCACCAAACAAATATATATTTAATAGAAATCAATTCACACAGAATGAAATCCAATGTCAGACACACATCCATTTACAAGTCCGTTCTGGGTTTGAATGAAATGGGTGGCACCTTATTTCTCGTCCCATATGTCCAATACAGGAGAGAGGTCCTCGCATATCCGGTCGATCTCCAAGTACATCTGGACGATCACCACTTATTACCTTGCCTTGGGTGTACAGCCCAATCAAGACATCAGTAGTCATCCAAACGATGTGAAGATCTCCGTTCTTCAACCACCAACTTCATCGTCGACTTTTAGTTGGCGTATCAGTTATTAAGAATGGGTTAAACCCGGTCTTTCCGAATAACCTGCCTAATTTATAATCAATAATCAAGTTCTATAAAAACACATCATACGCCTCATTCCAATTCAGAATATTCTTTTATTCAAATATTCACATCTTAGGGGAAAGGTTGCCATTAATTTTATCAAAGAAAAATTCTTTTAAACTTATTATTTAATCTTCCTTTGGATATCAATTTCAAAAGATTTTATTTTATCTTTTAACAATTCTAAATCAAATTAAGGTTTATAAAACTAGTCAGGATTATCATGCCTTACCAAAGTAATCATTTATTTTATTTTTTCCAATCAAAACCTATTCATCCCATGGAGCAAAACTGGTAGTACTCCATATCTAACACCTATTGTGTTATGGGTAAAATTAATTACCATTTCACATTCCAATCTAATCAAAGATTTAACTATCGTCTAGAGTAAAATTGGTGGTACTCCATTCTCGATCATTCCATGAATTTGGTAAATTTAATTATCTCATTCTCATTTTAATCTAGTTAAAGATTCATTAAAACTCCATCTTGTTTTTAATCTCAAAAATTATTAATTTATGATTATTCAATTTTAAGAAATTAATCTCATCTTAAACTGGGTTAAAGAACCAATGTCATTAAAAACACAACTCACAATAAATCCAAATCAACTTCCATTAACTACGAAATCTTCACGGAAAACAGGTCAATATATAATCGATATAAATTTCTATATCAGGCTAATTATATAAATGGAATAATGACAAAGCCTTTTAAATTTCATATATAGTAACGGTCTTCCTTCACAGAAGCTCATCTTGGTTATTACCAAATCGAATACCATTCAATTCCAATTTAATATATCAAGTCGGAAAACTTTACTTTGGAAAATTTCCATTAAATCTTAATAAAAAGATTTATAAACTCCAAATCATATCTTCACTGTTAATTAGGTTTTAAGAACAAATATTATTTAAAACATCATTCACGATGAACCCAAAATCATCTTCCATTTAATTCCAATTTATAATTATAAATTGGAAAACTTCATTTACCTTAATTAAAAAATTTATTCTTTTCTCTACGGGGTTTAAGAACGGTGTTATTAAAGACGTCACTCATGACAAACCCCGAATCTAATTTGATATTAAATACAAGGCTCTAAACAGAAATAATATCAGCTTATATTCAACATCAAATTCTAAAACTAACGGATATCATATTGGGAATAACGATATCTGCTTCTTCCAAATTCCTCTGCAATATCTGTATAATCACGAAATCCAACATTGGAATATTCCAAAGATTATTTCCATTTAAATCCTTTCCACTTCATTCGTTGGAAATTTCTGGTTATTTCAAAAAACATTTACAAATCCAATTTATTTATTTAAAAACATTGGATTATTATTCTAGTTAATATATAGTTCATTTAGATAAAAATATCTTTTATCTTTCCAAAACTTGGAATTTTTTCCTTCAAAATCTTTCCAAATCACTTATTATGATTTTACATGATTTTTCCATATTTTTAATTATTTTATTAAGGCCCTTTGATCGACGCTTACTAAGAACTAGAAAAGCGCGAATTTTGTAATAATAACTGCAAGCGCACAGATCGTGTAATATGTAAGTCGAACACAAAGAGGAATTTTAAATTTTATTATTTATATATTTCTTGGGTGAGTTAGACAAAACTTGGAGGTTGGGTTGAAAAACAATAAAATTGAAACTGTAATTTGGTTCAGAGCAAATCTAATTGAACCAATGATCAAATCACAATTTTCAATTGAAAAACAAATAAAACTATGAATCAGATTTGAATCTAATCAAATCCAATTTAACCTAGGAAAACAATTAAAAAGAAGAAATTAAATAACAAACAGAAAATAAAATTAGGACTATCGCTGAATCTAATTAGACGGTCAATCGCTGATGAAAAAAGTGCAAAATACATATAGCGCTCTACCAAATCTAATTATGTGGACAAAACTAATTGCTAAGAAAATAAAAATGCAGAAAAGAAAAAAAGAAGAAAACTTTTTTGATTCTAGGATAAAAATTTACAATGAGATTACATGGATATTTATAAGGGATAGATACCCAACCTAAAACCCTAATCCAATCTATGCATATATGGGCCTATTTACACAAGAATTATTTAATCATATCTCATGCCCTTTTCTTGATTTTGTTTCGAGGAAACAATCTTGAGAATATCTTGGCCTCTTAATTAATAATTATTCATCCTATATCTTAATTAACAATTATTCCTCCCACATCTTCCTTGTTTGACATGTGACTAATTGAAGGGAGATAAGATTTAAGGAGATTTGTTTTACCAAACATGAACATATCTTGAAAACCAAAAGCAACACAATGCTAAGTCTTCATCTGCACATCTTCCTATGTATATACACAACATTTTGATATTTATTTTCTATTTTATGGCTGCATGTTGCTTAGTTGGAATATCTGTAAAAAGTGACAAAATAATACCCAAGTAATATTTATTTATATACAAAAGATAAGATATAAGAGCATAAAATAAACACATTTCTTTGTTAATCAAATAACCCCACACTTATCTTTTACTCGTCCTCGAGTAAAATAAAAAACTAAACTAGATAGGTCACACTTTCGTAGGAAACACGATTGCATTGAGCGTATGCAACAAGCCGTTAAACCTCTAGGTGTACCTAGTAGGATGAGTGGTGTCTCGTAAAGGTTTTCAGCGGATACTACCCACAAAATCCAAATGCAGTTTGGAACGATTTTAATGCAACTATATGAATGCACGGACATATGCAAAACGAAGACAAAAAAAATGAAAACATGACTTATTAAGACAAGTGGTACAATAAATTAAATTAATAATTTCTAGTCAGTTGATTTTATTTACCTCAACTTGTGACAAATTTTCAACACAATTCAAGTTTTCAAATGTTAAATTCTAGTTTGGCTAGTTGGTTTGGTTGATAACATAGTGCAGCCATGAAATAAATTCTTAGTTTGCTTGTCACAGTTTGTGAAATGGTATTCCAATTTCCTTGTGTGTATGGTTAGTCAATTCAATAAGGTCAAGAAATGTCTGGGCATCATCGCTTATTCTGTTTCTCTATAAAAGTCAAAATTTATGATTAATTACATACACCTAACTTAAAAGACCGAAGTATACCACCCATACACTGCCTTGGGACTGACAGAGAGTTAGGACAGAGCTTGGCGGATTATGCAGACCGACGTTGGCTTTATCGACAACATGTCGGTAATCCTTAAGTGTCCAACTCATAAAATGTGACCAAGATATACCAACGCTGACTTTGTCAACAACATGTCGGATAGAGCTTGGTGGGTTTGCACACCAACGCTAGATATACAAGCAATGTCGGATACCCTTGGATTACTATTATTATTATTGAAAAATATAAGAACAAGAGAGATTGTCCGAATTCAGCTTAACACAACTTAGTTTTAAAGATTCGAAAAGCCAATATAAGTATTTTAAGTCCTCCACTCATTAAACATAGACTACAATTTAGAATAGACTTCATGGCCATCACCTAAGAATCTCCCTATATACCAGTTACACTATTATCCCTTAAAATTCAACTTTTCATTATATTTCTTATTCGATCTTAGTTGAGGGAAAAATTACTATAAGCTGACTAACAATTGTTAACTTATTTTGTTGTACCATTCTAAAATGTGTCGTACTTCAAAAAAAGGCATGTTACTATGATCTAAAATGTATGATGGTCCTACATGAAAAGAGAGATTTTTTTTAAAGAAAAATGGAAATGATGCAATGTAGACTCCCCCTACACTTGGTCAAAACAGTGTCCACACTGTAACTTTTTTTCTAAATTTGAAAGATAGTACCCAAAGGTGGATCAAATGCAAAATGATTTGTAAAACAAAATGCAATTTAACAACTATATTCGAATAAAAATAGTATGCAGAATGAAATCTATGATGATGATGTGTGTCATATGAAAAATAAGATTTCCTTTCCCCTCCAGACTTGCCTCTATCGAAAATAATGTATGATGATTTCGTATCTGCACTTTGAGGTACAAGAGACATGTCAATAACTTTTGAATTCAAAATCTTCCCTGTGCAAATTTGGTTGTGACAATGATTTATATCATTCAAATGAAAATTATCATAATCCCTTAAATTTAAGTTTCCACTCACAATTTCATTCGATGGTATGGAATTAGGATTATCTTTGAGACGTTCCATATATTCATTCTCGTCATTTAGAAGTTTAAGTTTGTCTTCGAAATGTTCTTCAAAAGACATGGTAATTCTATTGAAGTATGAGGGACTTTCTGAAATGGTAAATCTATCGTGTCATCAACAACGGTTTCTATCACGTCGACTTGTCGTGTTTTAGAATCTTGATCATTCGAAGAAAAAGTTGTTGACACGGGAAGTGAAGGAAGTAAAGGTATAGAAGATGGGTTGTTGGGATTGCCAACATTCAAAGAAGAGATATTGTCGAGACTGCCGACATTGAAAGAAGATATGTTGGGATTGCCAACATTTGAAGTAGATGGTGGTGTGGAAAATTCAGAAGAATTTGACTTAATTGCCATCGGAAGAGTGTCAAGCTTTTGAATTAAAGTTAGGATCGAAGGGTTATTAGGATTCCCGACATTATTGTCAATTGTTTTACCAGACCTAAGGATGGTGACTGGTTGAGCGAATTATGGCTTTCATCCTCACAAGTGTTCATAGTACGAGAATTATATTCTGGATTTACCTCGGGTTGACTAGGCACTTTCTCATTACTTTTCATCAAATCCTTCGTTATATCCATCATTTGTTTGATTTTAGCATCTTGATTATTTGTCTGTTTCTCAAGTCAAATAATTTCTTGAGAAGACTGAGAAGATGAAGGAGATTGAAAGTTAGAATGTCTGTGTAACGACTCGGATTTTGCCCGGACCTAATCGATCGCAAAATCGACTAAGACCGTTCAATAAACCGAATACGGTAACTTTGGGCATACAACACATCAGAACAAATAACAGAAGACTTTTATAATCATTATAATAATGTTACATCAGAGTACAGAATACCAGAGTACATCGAAATAAAATACAATAGAAGACTATCATTGCTCTGGACACAGCTTTAAGCTTCGACCCAAAATCTTGCTTAATATATCTGCAAAATAAGCTGCTCGACTGCCCATGTGGAAAAGAGGGCACCCGAGTTTGCAAAGTGAAACAAACTACGAGTCAGTTATGGGACAGGTGTGAGAAATCTTACTTAACCTATTTAAATAATAAGGCTAATCCCAGAACCAAGCTGCTAACGTGGAACGGGTTTACTCCATGGGATTGCCAGTGCATAAATAAAGTAAATCGTTAAAAAATGCAATGCTTTTGTAATAACCCGGAAATCCGAGCCAATTTAAAATTTTTATTTTGGTTATTTTAATGAATTTTGAATATTTAAAATGAATTATTTTAAATAATAAGGGCGAAAAATTTATTTTCAACGAAGTTAGAACGAATAAATTTATTTTAGTTATAAAACGAGCCTGAAATGCCGCGGCAGTTCGAAAATTCGATTTCTAATTTCAAATGAATATACATAATTCGTTTAAAGTCAGAATTGGATGAAACAAGAAATATTTGAATTTTTTTGACGATATCTTTCTAACGGATGTAAGAAACTAAGATTTCACTTTATAGAGTGTAAGATATGTCCAGTTTAAAATTCAGAAAAGTCGGTGTGGAATTTATATTAAAATATATAAAGGCCTTGAAAATAGTCATTTTGCAAACGACCTCTATTTTCGACGAAACCACTTTTGTTGGATCCGGGATGTCATATTATTGCTAGATTCCAAAATTTAGAATTTTTGGGATTAATATGTGAGCGTGGCAAAAGAAAACGTGTTTTGACAGTTTTAGTTGAAATGGATCGACTAGAAAATGGCCATTTTTCAAACGATCTCAGAATTTGACGAAATTAGTTTTGTTAGGACCGTATCTTCAATAGGAAGCTAGAAATAATTTTTATGGAATTTTTGGGGCTCTTATGTGGCCTCAGTATATTGAAATGCGCGTTTAAATTTGAATTTATAGATTTAAATTTTAATTTAAATGGAAACTAATTGAAACAGCCGAATTAGCTTACGATACATATCCTATTGTGTTCGGAATGAGGGTAATTAGCTAGTGGCGACAGTCTTTGGGTTCGGTTTGGAGTTCGGACGAAATTGAGTTAATTAGAGAATTAATTATTATTTTAATGTTGGTGCACGCCTATACCCTTAACCCAAGGTCAACGTTCCTTTTATTTTGGGGGTCAATTCTTTTCCGCGCCTCCAGGAAAAAAATCAAAGGACATAATCGCCGATCCTTCTTCACCTTCGATCTTCCTCCTTACCTAATGAAGTTCAAAACTTCCAAATGAAAATTGATCCTCTCAGCGTGCTCTTTAGATCTAACGGCCAAGATCATATATCGTGGAGGGAAGGGTTCGAATACCTGTCGCAAAGGCAGCATCTTTGGGTTCAGTTTTAGGGTTTATGGGTGCGGCGAGTTCTTCGAGACGCCCGATGTAGGGAGACATGGTGACGGTGCGTTAATCTCCGATGGTCGATGGAGCTCCGACGGTTTGGATGACGAGCAGCATGGGGTTCGTCAAGTTGAGCGATAGGGTCCTGTAGGCGATGCTAAACAAAGAAGAAAGGTCTTGTTTTTATTATTTTATTTAAACCAATTGTTTTGTTTAATTTAAACAATGGGAAGAAAAAATCAGTTTTTATTTGTATAAAATACATTGTTTTAAAATTATAAAATTGAATTGTTTTTAAAGTATATGATAAGCATTGTTTTTAAATTTAAATATACACCATTTTTTCAAAATATAAATAACAAATGTTGTAAAAATATAAATCGCATGATAAAAAAATGTGTGAATTTTAAATATAAATATACATTGTTTAAAAAAAATAAAAGCTAGGATTGTTACATAGGAAAAGCTAGGACTTTTAGATGGAGATTTGATTTTTATAAAGATAAAAATAGGATTTTATTGTATGTTAGAAATATTTTTATAAAGATAAAAATGGTATTTTTGTCGTATATAAGAAAATATATTTTAAAATCGATAAAAATATGATTTTTATCGTATGTATACTATTTATAAAATAGTTAGGTTAAGAAATCATTTTAGAAAGCTAATATATGATTTTTAGATTATAATACTATGAAATAATTAATGATAGACGAAAAATATGATTTTTAACATATGTATATTATTTATAAAATAAACGTGCTGGAGTTCGGGGTAAAATCTAAAATTGACAACCAAAGCACGATGGAGTGCGTTCTCAAAGGTGAGAACTCCTCACTTTAATTTTCTTTATACAGTTATTTATTATGTAACTGCATATATGAACTGTTCCCCGTCGTCCACAGACCATGGACGACTTGTTTGGTTGTTTGTGATTGATTGATGTGTTTGGTTGAATATTAGTTTGTGGTGTGAATGTGGAATTGAATAGAATTGGTATGTGTATGGCGTGGGCCATTATTAGACCGGAGATAAGGCTGGGTCTTATCCCGTTTCTAGTATCGCGCCGTTATGCCGCCGAAATTTTCTAAAATATATTAGAAAAATAAAAATATCATTTTTATTGTGTAATTGAACCGAATAAATATTTTATAGTTAAAAATATAATTTTTAACGTGTATATAAAATAAATATTCATTTACAAATCGAACGATTTGTTTATGTACATCCATTTGAAGGATATTGATTGGGACGATAAATTTTACACGTCGCCCAACTGCACAAATAATATTCAGTGTTTGTGGATTGAAACTCCACCGGGTGTTGGGATGATATTTGGCATACACTAATCCCAATTATTTAGTTGTATGTCGATCGATTAGTTGACAGACTGTGTGAGTGTTAAATATTTATATTTAATGCTTATGCAGTTGTGTGGTGCACTCTGGATGATGGTTGATTATTTATCGTTGCTGTTATATACATGTGTTGTAGGGAATCCATATAATTAGTGTCATATGGTAATTGATTGGGCCTCATTCCAATTTGGAAAATAAGGAATATTATTAAAAAAAAATCATGTGTTGAATAGAAAGAAAATTCATGTGTTGAATAGAAAGAAAATTCATGTGTTAAATAGAATGAAAATTCATGTGTTGAATAGAAAGAAAATTCATGTGTTGAATAAAAATATATATTCATGTGTTGAATAAAAAATATATGTCCATGTGTTGAATAAAAATATATATTCATGTGTTGAATAAAAATATATATTCATGTGTTGAAGAAAATATTCGTTTGTTGAATAAAATAACGAAGTTATTGAAATATGTAAAGCCATGTTGGTTAGATATGCCCTATTCTGACTCGAACGATATTTATATCGATTATATTCATTTTTATAATGATTATAGAAAAACAAGTGATCTCAAAATATAATATTTTGAAAATATTATCATTTGTATATCGATGATGTGGAATATTCAATTTTGATTCGAAATTGAATATGAAGTTGAAATCATTTCGAAAACGAATTTAAAACGATTTATAAAATATGTTTTAAAAGGAAATCGACGAAATATATATAATATATTTATATTATATATATATATATATATATATAATGGCCTGAATAGAACGCGCCGCACTGCGACAGTTCGCGAATTTCGACCATTGACTTCGAATGGATATTATGGGAGATCCGACCGTCGGATTCTCCTAAAACCGGAACCGTTGGGTTCATATCAAAAAGAGCTTTCTAACGAATGAAAGAAATTAGAAATCTAACGGTTGGATTTGGAATTATATCCAAATCAAATTTGGAAAAGGTCGCTGTAAGTGCAGTTCGATGGCCATTGATGGGAATCGATTGTACGAGCCTTGAGAAAATTATTAAAAATAGTAATAATTTGTGTAAAATCATAAGAAATGATTTGTGAAGAATTGAGATGAAAAATTCCAAATTTGAAAAGATAAAAACAGATTTTTATCGAAATGAACTAGTTTTGAACTAGAATTATAATCCCATTTATTTTTAAAATAAATAAAGTGGATTTGAAATGGTTTTGAAAATAACCAGAATTTCCAATATATAAAGTGGAAATGGATTTGAATCGAAATTGTCTTTGGAATATTTCGATGTTGGCTTTCGTTATTATACAGATATTGTTATGGAAATTTGAAAGATATATTTATATCGTTATTTCCAATACGATATTTGTTGGTCATAGAATTTGATATTGAATATAAACCGATATATTTTCTGTTCAGAGCCTTGTATTTAATATCAAATGTGATTTGGGTTTGTCGTGAATGGTGTCTTCATTAACACTGTTCTTGAACCCAGTTGAGAAAAAGATTAAATCTTTTTATTTAGATTTAATGAAGTATACCAATTAAATGGTATTTAATTGTAATTGAATTTGAATTGATTTTTGGGTTTATCGTGAACCGTGTTTTAAATGACATTGGTTCTTTAACCCAGTTAAAGACAGGATATGGTTTCTGAAGTTAAACAATCATTAATATTGATTTTTGGGAAGATTAAAACCAAGTGGAGTTTTAATGAATCTTTAATTAGATTGAAATGATAGAGAATGGAGTATCACCAGTTTTGCTCCGAAGCGATAGCTAAATCTTTGATTAGACTTGAACGTGAAATGGTAATTGAATTTACCGATAACACCGTGGTGTTAGATATGAAGTATTACCATTTTTACTTCATGGGATGAATAGGTTGGGATTGGGAAATTAAAACAAATGATTACTTCGGTAAGGTTCGTTAATCTCGACTAGTTTGGATAAACCATAATTTGGTTTGAATTGGTATTCAAAAGAAGATTAAAGAATAAATTTAAAGAATTTATCTTTGATAAAATTAACGGGAACCTTTCCCAAAGTATAAGAATATTTGAATAAAAGAATATTCTGAATTAGATTGAGGCTTATGTTGTGTTTGTGTAACACTTGTTTATTATATACGCGAGTTATTCAGAAAGACCGGGTTTATCCCATTCTGAATAACTGATTCGACGATGTGTCGAGGATGAAGACGGTGGTCGAAGAACGTAGGTCTTCACATCGTTTGCGTGATTACTGATAATCTTGATTGGGCTGTACACCCAAGAGGAGGGAATTAGTTGGTGATCGTCCAGACGTACTTGGAGATCGATGTATATGCGAGGTACAAGGTGGCTCCGGTTTCGTTCAGACCCAGAACGAACTTGTAAATGGACTGTGTGTCTGACATTGGATTTCATTCTGTGTGATTGATTTCTATTAAATATATATCTGTTTGGCGGCGGAGAATTTATTCTCTTGCTTAACGCCTTTCTCTGAGACGTACGAGCTCAGAGGTTATATATTGATGGATATCAATCGCATGGAGTGAATTGCCTGTGTGGCATGCCTAAGTGGCAAATGATCAAGGATTTTGTTGAAAAGAAAAGTCTTGTGGTTGATGATCAAAGCACTGTAAAAACCCGTAACTTCCCCGGTGAGGAAAGCGCGGATAGTTCGAGAACAAGCCACAAACAGAACGCAGACGGAAGAACATTTCATTGTATATTACAACAATTCCATCAGAATACAAGAATATACAGAGTATAAATAAATATTACACAACAGAAAAATATCAGAGATAACAATACATTACATAGCAGCGGAAAATAATACAATACACAACTAGAAGTAATACACGGATACAAAGCTTTCCGAGTATCGTTCCAGCTGTAAATCAGGATCCTGTGAATATAAATCTGCAAAACCAAAACTACTAGCTTCCCGTGTCAAAATAAGGGCACCCAGAGTTTAGGTTAAAATAATAAACTCCAGGTCAGTCATGGGACTGGTGTGAGAACTAAAACAGCTATTATTCTTTATTTTAAAGTTCGATAAATCAAGGGACCACGCCGTATAACACGGAACGGGTTTCCTCCCAAGAGTATCAGTGCATAAAACAATAGTGCAATGCTAAATAAAGAACAGTGAAGCTATTATAAGACCTAGGACCCATCACACAATGCAACGCAAGCCGGAGGATAGGGTTTTTACCTTATAATAGCCGAAGAATGCTTGATACGCTAAATTTCATCTTTTATTATTACTATAAGTGTATAGTGTCAAAACAATTTCAAATCATAAGTATCAATCATAGACGGCATAAGCGCCCAATCCCACTATGTCGCCATATATAGGATTACAACTAAAATCGAAACGTCACATATTGAAAGTTGGATTTCCATCTGTGAACCGAGGCAAAAGATAGTCCTCAACCGATTCGAGACGCTGTAGCCCATGTCTCAGGTCAGAGCTCGAGTGAACTTTGGATCGTCAGGGCCGGTCCACCGATGTGGATTAAAATTCCTGAACACTACGTTTCCCCACCCTATGGGGTGTCAATGAGCCAACGAATGACTCCATCGGACCCGGATCGTCTGATCTAACCAAGGCGCCTCGCAATGGCAACAACCACATAAGTCAAACTCGTCAGGGCGTGTAAAACCACTGACGCAACTTCTTGCTACAAGGAAACGCATGCCCTCCCTGAGGTCCGTCTCCCGTTTTGGTTCACAACCGGGGTGTGAAGCTCGCGAATTCACATTACACAAAGCTATGCCACACAGGCCGTGCTTTGATCATCACCACAAGACTTTGCTTTTCAACAGAAGCCTTGATCATTTGCATCTTAGCATGCTACACAGGCAAACCACTCCATGCAACCGATATCCATCAATCACACAGAATGATATCCAATGTCAGACACACAGTCCATTTACAAGTCCGTTCTGGGTCTGAACGAAACCGGAGGCACTTAGTACCCCGCATATCCATCGATATCCAAGTACGTATGGACGATCACCAACTGATTCCCTCCTCTTGGGTGTACGGCCCAATCAAGTTCGTCAGTAATTATCCAAACGACGTGAAGACCCCCGGTCTTCTACCATCGTCTTCATCTTCGACTTATCGTCGTATCAGTTATTAAGAATGGGATAAACCCGGTCTTTCCGAATAACTCGCGTATATAATAAACAAGTGTTACACAAACACAACATTCGCCTCATTCCAATTCATCAGTCACTAACCGTAAATTAATCAAGAGAATAATTCCCAAAATATTAACCCCGAAGGCCGAAACCAACATCAGATCAATATCCAGGAAACCATTCATTTTAGCCAACCTACAGTTAGTTTCTAAATTTCACATTCATAGGGAAAGGTTCCCATTAATTTTATCAAAGATAAATTCTTTTAAATTTATTCTTTAATCTATTTTTGAATATCAATTCAAACTAGTCGGGATTAACGAACCTTACCGAAGTAATCATTTGTTTTAATTTCCAGACCCCAACCTATTCATCCCATGAAGTAAAACTGGTTATACTTCATATCTAACACCACGGTGTTATCGGTAAATTCAATTACCATTTCACGTTTAAATCTAATTAAAGATTTAACTACCGCCTGGAGCAAACCTGGTTATACTCCATTCTCGATCTTTTCAATCTAATTAAAGATTCATTAAAACTCCACTTAGTTTTAATCTTTGACTAGGTTAAAGAATCAGTGTCATTTAAAACACGGTTCACGATAAAATCCAAAATCACATCACATTTCAATAAGTCCCTAACTGTAAATTAGCAAGTGAGCAGTTCCCTAAGTATCAACCCCGAAGGCCGAAACCAACATCAGATCAATACCCCAGAAACCATTCAACTTAACTAACCTCCAGTTAGTTTCTGATTTTCTTAATTTCTTTTTGGGTCTAAGAACAGTATTATTGAAGATACCGTTCACGACAACCCAAAATCACATTCCATTAATTATCGGGTTAAAGAACAAGTGTTATTTAAAACACTGTTCACGATAAACCCAAAAATCAATACCAGTTCAATTCCAATTAAATATTATTTAATTGGTACACTTCAATAAATCTAAATAAAAAGATTTAACCTTTTTCTCAACTGGGTTTAAGAACAGTGTTAATGAAGACACCATTCACGACAAACCCAAATCATATTTGATATTAAATACAAGGCTCTGAATAGAAAATATATCGGCTTATATTCAATATCAAATTCTACGACCAACAAATACCGTATTGGAAATAACGATATATATATATATCTTTCAAATTTCCATAACAATATCTGTATAATCACGAAATCCAACATCGAATATTCCGAAGTCAATTTCGATTCAAATCTATTCCAATTCAATTATTGGAATTTCTGGTTATTTTCAAAACCATTTCAAATCCACTTTATTTATTTTTAAAAATAAATAAAAATATGATTCTATTTCAAAACTAGTTCATTTCGATAAAAATCTATTTTTATCTTTTCAAATATGGAGTTTTTCACCCTAATTCTTCACGAATCATTTCTTACGATTTTACACAAATTAAATTTTTTTTTAATAATTTTATCAAGGCCCGTACAGTCGATTTCCATCAACGGCCATCGAACTGCACTTACAATGACCTTTTCCAAATTTGATTTGGACATAATTCCAAATCCAACCATTAGATTTCGAATCTCCAATATTCGTTAGAAAGCTCTTTTCGATACGAACCCAACGGTTCCGGTTTTAGGAGAATCCGACGGTCGGATCTCCCGTAATATTCATTCGAAGTCAATGGTCGAAATTCGCGAACTGCCACAGCGTGGCGCGTTCTATTCATGCCATTATATATATATATATAATATATTATATATATTTCGTCGATGTAACAACCCGAAAATCTGGGCTAGTTTAAAATTTTTATTTTGGCAATTTTAATGAATTTTGCATATTTAAAATGATTTATTTTAAATAATATCGACGAGAAATTTATTTTGAATATAATTCAAACGTATATATTTATTCGAATCGACGATAGAATATAAATAATTATTTATATTTATAAATGGAATTGAAAATGATGCTGTAGTTTGATAATTCGATTTCAAACTTCAATTGAATGTACCGGGTGCAAAACAATCCGGATTTTAGTGAAAACAAAAACATTAGGATCTAATTGATAATATCTTTCCAACGAATCCGAAAAATCGAAATTTCATAGCGGGAATCAAAAGATGTCCAGTTGAAAATTCTGAATAGTCGCTATGGAATTCAGGCCCTTAAAAATGGGAATTTTGCAAATGACCTCGGATTTCGACAAAACCACTTTTTTGGGTCCGTGATGTCAAATTATTGCTAGGTTTCAAATTTCATAATTTTTTGAATCAATATGTGAGCGTAGCAAAGGAAAACGCGTTTGACCAGTTTCAGTTGATTTTAATTGACTGGAAAATGGCCATTTTTCCAACGGTCTCAGAATTCGACGAAACTAGTTTTGTTAGGACCGTATCGTCAATACGAAGCTAGAAAATATTTTTTGGGAATTTTTCTAGTTAGTATGTGACCCCGGTAATTTGAAATGTACGTTTAAAATTCAATAAAGTGATTTAAATGCAAATTTAACGGAAACTGATCGTAACGTTCGAACCAGCTTACGGTACATATCCCATTGTGTTCGGAATGGGGGTGAAACGCTATGGACGACGGGCGGTGGGCCTCGTTTCGAGGTCGTATGTGAAAGTCAACTTTTTGCAAAATAAAATAAATAAATAATAAAAAAATAAAATTTCTTTTCCCTCTTCCCCTTTATCTCTGGCCCTCCCCCCTCGTTTTAATTCATTTTGCAGAATCAAAAAAAAAAAAGAAATCACGATCCATAAATCGCGCCGCCCCCCTCCCCTTAAACCGTCGCCACCGCCGCCTATCCAGGCCGCGCCACCTCCTCCCCGAGCCCCTCCGCCTGTCGCACCTCCTCTCCCCTCCACAGCAAAAAAATCCCGAACCTTGCCCCCGTCCAGACACGAGCGCGTCCCCCAGAAACCCCCTCGCTTGCTCCGCTTCCATCCACCTTGCACCGGAATCCGCCCCTCTAGAAGCTCCGCCCCCTCCTCCTGCTGACCGCCTCCGCCTGACCAACTTTGGCGCACCCTGCAGCTCCATCCACCTCCGGTGAGCACGCAACCCCCCCAGGTCAAACAACAGTAAGCTTTCTCTGATTTTTTTTTTTGTTAAATTGGAAAACTGATTTTTGTTAAATAAAAAAAAAAAAAACTGATTTTGTTTAGACTAAAATGCTGATTTTGTTTAACTTGATTTTTCAAAGAAAAAAAGGTATAATCTTTATATATATAAAGTTATAATTTTTTTTTACAATTAAAAATGTGATTTTGATATATGAATGAGCATCATAAAAGTAGGATTTTTATTTTTACGTATAGCATATAAAAATATGGTTTTTATTTATATAAAGTAGCGAAGATAAAGATGTGATTTTTATTGCTTTGAAATTAAAGTATACTTTGCTTTGAAATAAAAATATAATTTTTATTAGATGTGAAGATTAAAAATATGATTTTTAATCAAGTAGAAGTGTAAAAATAAAATCTTTATAGGAGGGTCAAATATAGAAAGAAGTGATTTTTAAGAATTAAAAACACTATTTTTATATATTGAATAGCATAGTAAAAATACGATTTTTATATATTGAATAGCATAGTAAAAATTTGATTTTTATATATTGAATAGCGAAGTAAAAATTCGATTTTTACATATGTAGTGGATACGGGCAACGAAAGCGACAAAAGGCGAGATTGGCGAAGATTTCTATAAAGGAAGAGTCAAGATGATTGGATAGATTTTGGTGAGAACTTCTCACTCAAAATTCTTTTTCTAGTTATATATATATATACTAGGATGTAGACGGTGTTTAGTAGCACCCGACACCCGTCATCCACAGACCATGGATGACTTGTTTGTTGAATTGTTTGGTTTTAGTAGTTAGTTAGAATATTTGATTGAATGGAAATTGTTTGGTGGAATGAAATTGATTTGATTGATGTGTGAATGGCGTGGGCCTTCACTAGATCGGGGATAAGGCTAGGCCTTGTCCCGTTTCTAGTATCGTGCCGTTATGCCGCCGAAATTTTCTAAAATAAGTTAGAAAAATAAAAATATCATTTTATTTAAAGAATGAACTGAATAGAAATTTATATGTTAAAATAAAATATTCATTTACAAACCGGACGGTTTGTTTATGTACACCTATTTGAAGGACATTGATTGGGACGATAAATTTTACACATCGCCCAACTGCACAAATAAAATCTGTGTTTGATTGTTTGAAACCCCACACGGGTGTTGGGATGAAATTTGAAGTTCACTCATCCTGATTGATTAAATATGTCGATCGATTGATTGACAGGCTGTTATAAGCGTTATATATCTATATTTGATGCTATACAGTGTAGTACACTTTGGTTGATGGTTGATTATTTTTCAATGCTATTATACGCGTGTGATGTATGAAAATCCATATAATTAATTTTATATGGTGATTGATTGGGCCTCATTCCAATTTAGAAAATAAAGAATATTATAACATAAAAGTTCATGTGTTGACTGTACTCATCCGTTGAGATTAGTCATGTGTTTAACGAAATAATTTAACAAAAAATTGTCACACATGGACAGTACTCATTCGTTGATATTAGTCGTGTGTCGACAAAAATAAATATTCATTTGTTGAATTGAATATTTGAAAATGGAAATATATGAAGCCGTGTTGGTTAGATTGACGCCATTTTGACGTGAATGATATTTATATCGATTTTATTCATTTTAAAATGCATATTGAAAAATGATTTCGAAAACGCATATTTTGAAACGATTTCGAAATGAATTGAATATATAACGATTTCGAAATGAATTGAATATATAACGATTTCGCAATGAATTGAATATATAACGATTTCGAAATGAATTGAATATAAAACGATTTCGAAATGAATTGAATATATAATGAATTCGAATTGAATGGAAAACGAAATTGATTTCAATTGAATAGCAAACGAAACGAATTCGAATTGAATTGAATAGATAACGAATTTGAATTGAATTGAATATAAAACCAATTCGATTTGAATTGAAAACGAATTCGAATTGAAAACGAATTCGAATTGAATTGGAAACAAATTGAAATGAATTCAAATTGAATTGAAATTTGAATTGAATAGAAATGAATTTTAAAACGAATTTATAAAGAGGAATTCAATTTTGATTTGAATTGAAATGGAAGTTGAAATTGCTTTTGAAACGAATTTAAAACTATTTATATAATTCGTTTTAAATAGAAATCGACGAAATATATATATATTATATATATTATATATAATATAATGGCCTGAATAGAACGCGCCGCGTCGCGGTAGTTCGCGAATTTCGACCATTGATTTCGAACGGATATTATAGGAGATCCGACCGTCGGATTCTCCTAAAACCGGAACCGTTGGGTTCGTATCGAAAAGGGCTTTCTAACGAATATTAGAAATTTTAAATCTAATGGTTGGATTTGGAGATACGTCCAAATCAAATTCGAAAAAGGTCGCTATAAGTGCAGTTCGGTGGCCATTGTTGGAAATCGACTGTACGGGCCTTGATAAAATTATTAAAAATAGTAATAATTTGTGTAAAATCATAAGAAATGATTTAGAAAGAATTGGGATGAAAAACTCCATATTTGAAAAGATAAAAATAGATTTTTATCGAAATGAACTAGTTTTGAACTAGAATTATAACTTTATTTATTTCTAAATAAATAAATTGAATTTGAAAAGGGTTTTAAAAATAACTGGAATTACCAATGATTGCATTGGAGTGGATTTGAATCGAAATTGTCTTCGGAATATTTCGATGTTGGAATTCGTGATTTACATATGTTGTTATGGAAATTTGAAAGATATATATTTATACCGTTATTTCCAATACGACATTTGTTAATCGTAGAATTTGACATTGAATATAAGCCGATATATTTTCTATTCAGAGCCTTATATTGAATATCAAATGTGATTTGGGTTTGTCGTGAATGGTGTCTTCACTAACACTGTTCTTGAACCCAGTTGAGAAAAGATTAAATCTTTTTATTTAGATTTAATGAAGTGTACCAATTAAATGATATTTAATTGGAATTAAATTGATATTGATTTTTGGGTTTATCGTGAAGAGTGTTTTAAATAACACTTGTTCTTTAACCCGATAATTAATGGAAAGTGATTTTGGGTTTATCGTGAACCATGTTTTAAATGACACTGATTCTTTAACCCAGTCAAAGATTAAAACTAAGTGGAGTTTTAATGAATCTTTAATTAGATTGAAAAGATCGAGAATGGAGTATCACCAGTTTTACTCCAGGCGATAGTTAAATCTTTAATTAGATTTGAACGTGGAAGGGTAATTGAATTTACCGATAACACTGTGGTGTTAGATATGAAGTATTACCAGTTTTACTTCATGGGATGAATAGGTTGGGATTGGGAAATTAAAATAAATGATTACTTCGGTAAGGCTCGCTAATCCCGACTAGTTTGAATTGATATTCAAAAATAGATTAAAGAATAAATTTTAATGATTTATCTTTGATAAAATTAATGGGAACCTTTCCCTATGAATGTGAAATTTAGAAACTAACTGTCGGTTAGCTAAGCAGAATGGTTTTCTGGATATTGATCTGATGTTGGTTTCGGCCTTCAGGGTTAATATTTGGGGAATTATCCTCTTGTTAATTTACGGTTAGTGACTAATGAATTGGAATGAGGCGTATGTTGTGTTTGTGTAACACTTTTATAAAATATACGCGAGTTATTCGGAAAGACCGGGTTTATCCCATTCTGAATAACTGATACGACGATAAGTCGAAGATGAAGACGATGGTCGAAGACCGGAGGTCTTCACGTCGCTTCGGTGATTACCGATGATCTTGATTGGGCTGTACACCCAAGAAGATGGAAACAGTTGGTGATCGTCCAGACGTATTTGGAGATCGATGGATATGCGGGGTACTAGGTGCCTCCGGTTTCGTTCAGACCCAGAACGGACTGGTAAATGGACTGTGTGTCCGACATTGGATTTTAGTCTGTGTGATTGATTTCTATTAAATATATATCTGTTTGGCGGCGGAGAATTTATTCTCTTGCTTAACTCCCTTCTCTGAGACGTACGAGCTCAGGGGTTATATACTGATGGATATCAAACGCATAGAGTGAATTGCCTGTGTGGCATGCCTAAGTGGCAATTGATCAAGGCTTCTGTTGAAAAGAAAAGTCTTGTGGTGATGATCAAAGCACGGCCTTTGTGGCGTAGCTTTGTGTAACGTTTACTTCGCGAGTTTCACACCCGGTATGAACCAAAAACGGGAGACGGACCTCAGAGAGGGCATGCGTTTCTTTCTAGTTAGAAGTGGCGTCAGTGGTTTTACACGCCCTGACGAGTTTGACTTATGTGGTTGTTGCTGTTGCGAGGCGTCTCGGTTTGATCGGACGATCCGGGTCCGATGGAGTCATTTAGTTGGCTCATCTACGCCCCATAGGGCGGGGGAACGCATGTTCAGGCATTTTAATCCACATCGGTGGACCGGTCCTGACGATCCAAGGACCCACCTGTGTCTGGGTCCTGAGACACGGACTAGAGCATCTCGAATCGGTTGAGGACTATCTTTTGCCTCGGTTCATAGATGGAAACCCAATTTCCAAATACGTGACTTTGCGATTTTGATTGTATAACCTATATATGGCGACATAGTGGTATGGGGCATTCATGCCGCCTATGATTGATACTTATGATTTGAAGTTGTTTTATACACTATACACTTATAATAGTATCAAATGATTTGTTTTAAACGTATCAAGCATTCTTGGCTATTATAAGGTAAAAACCCTATCCCCCGGCTTGCGTTGCATTGTGTGATAGGACCTGGGTCTTATAATAGCTTCATTTTTCTTTACTTAGAATTGCGCTGTTGTTTTATGCACTGGTATTCTTGGGAGGAAACCCGTTCCGTGTTATACGGTGTGGTCCCTTGATTTGCCTAACTTTAAAAATAAAATTAACTGTTTTAGTTCTCACACCAGTCCCATGACTGACCTGGAGTTTATTGTTTTAACCTAAACTCTGGGTGCC
This sequence comes from Allium sativum, assembly GCA_030737875.1. NCBI lineage: Eukaryota > Viridiplantae > Streptophyta > Magnoliopsida > Asparagales > Amaryllidaceae > Allium > Allium sativum. Next base: position 740,418,752 of record CM060909.1, on the reverse strand, counting down.
CTTATTTTGACACGGGCAGCTAGTAGTTTTGGTTTTTGCAGATTTATATTCACAGGATCCTGGTTTACAGCTGGAATGATATCCGGAAAGCTTTGTATCCGTATATCTACTTCCAGTTGTGTATTGTATTATTTTCCGCTGCTATGTATTTAAATGTAATTTAAATCTCTGATATTTCTATGTAATATTTGTTTATACTCTGTATATTCTTGTAATCTGATGCATTGTTGTAATATACAATGAAATGTTCTTTTATATGCGTTCTATTTTGTCGTGTTCTCAACGATAGGGCGTTTCGAACGGTCTGGGTCGGTTTAGCGACTGGTTCGGACCGAGCGAAATTCCTTCTCGTCACAGTTGGTATCAGAGCTTTGGTTTACTAAGCTCGGAGGACAAGGCACCTTAGAACCAAACGAAAGAATTCATCAGAAACTGGATTAGTAACATCCAACGGGAATGACTCGTTAGAGATGGGATCAGTAATATCCTAGAACGAGTGAGAAGAGTATATTTTTAAAATGAAAACAAATTTTGTTTTAAAAATTTAAATCGTTCTATACGTATTTGATTATTTATTTATATTGATTAGGATAGTCCAGTATATAAAGATTTTGCATATACGCCTTGCAAACGTGTATTTGAAGTTTTAATATACTGGATAGATATAGAATTACACTCTAATCGCCCGGAGATGATTTTGATGATGGAGCTCCATCATTAGAATTTATGTTCGTGCGACGAAAGTGGGATTTCTATATATTTCCAACTGACTGGTGTGAGAACCAAAATTAGATAGGGCCTATTGTTGTGATTTGTCATCAAAAACATGATTTTTTGTATATGTATCAAAATTATGAATTTGAAACTCTAATTCACTAATTGATTGATGTTTGGATTGTTTGTTTATTTGTTTGCTAATTCTTAGCCATTTAGCCTAATTGAATCACATATTGAATTATATTGAAAATTGGTTGCGTTTGCTTGCATATACTTGTACTTACATTGAACAGGTCATAGCAAGGAGGCTAGAGCAGAGAATAAAATTTGTTTGCCCGACAAATAGGTACATGTTTACTACATAATTTACTGTTTTGTTTGGGTGATGATGATTTTATGAGCCTATGGGCTAGCCGCTTGGCTTTTTCTTTTTCTTTTTGAGATTAGAAGGACCGGGGAAGCTATTTGAAATTCCCCGATGCTCCCGGTGCAGGGGAGGTTATGGCGAAATTTTTCGAAAATTTAGGGTGTTAGCCAAATTTTTGAAAATTTGAAAATTATCAGAAACTGAAGAGTTGGAGAATGGAAGCCAGATCGAACGTAGGGCTGATTGATCAAACCACTTTCGACTTTGTTCCTTTTCGGGGACGAAAAGTTTTAAGTGGGGGAGATTGTAACAACCCGAAAATCTGGGCCAGTTTAAAAATTTTATTTTGGCAATTTTAATGAATTTTGCATATTTAAAATGAATTATTTTAAATAATATCGACGAGAAATTTATTTTGAATATAATTAAAACGTATATATTTATTCGAATCGACGATAGAATATAAATAATTATTTATATTTATAAATGGAATTGAAAATGGCGCTGTAGTTCGATAATTCGATTTCAAACTTCAATTGAATGTACCGGGTGCAAAACAATCTGGATTTTAGTGAAACCAAAAACATTAGGATCTAATTGATAATATCATTCCAACGAATCCGAAAAATCGAAATTTCATAGCGGGAATCAAAAGATATGTCCAGTTGAAAATTCTGAATAGTCGCTATGGAATTCAGGCCCTTAAAAATGGGAATTTTGCAAATGACCTCGGATTTCGACGAAACCACTTTTGTTGGGTCCGTGATGTCAAATTATTGCTAGGTTTCAAATTTCATAATTTTTCGAATCAATATGTGAGCGTGGCAAAGGAAAACGCGTTTGATCAGTTTCAGTTGATTTTAATCGACTGGAAAATGGCCATTTTTCCAACGGTCTCAGAATTCGACGAAACTAGTTTTGTTAGGACCGTATCATCAATACAAAGCTAGAAAATATTTTTTGGGAATTTTTCTAGTTAGTATGTGACCCCGGTAATTTGAAATGTACGTTTAAAATTCAATAAAGTGATTAAAATGTAAATTTAACGGAAACTGATCGTAACATTCGAACCAGCTTACGGTACATATCCCATTGTGTTCGGAATGGGGGTGAAACGCTATGGACGACGGGCGATGGGCCTCGTTTCGAGGTCGTATGTGAAAGTCAACTTTTTGCAAAATAAAATAAATAAATAATAAAAAAATAAAATTTCTTTTCCCTCTCCCCCTTTATCTCTGGCCCTCCCCCTCGTTTTAATTCATTTTGCAGAATAAAAAAAAAAAAGAAATCCCGATCCATAAATCGCGCCGCCCCCCTCCCCTTAAACCGTCGCCACCGCCGCCTATCCAGGCCGCGCCACCTCCTCCCCGAGCCCCTCCGCCTGTCGCACCTCCTCTCCCCTCCACAGCAAAAAAATCCCGAACCCTGCCCCCGTCCAGACACGAGCGCGTCCCCCAGAAACCCCCTCGCTTGCTCCGCTTCCATCCACCTCGCACCGGAATCCGCCCCTCCAGAAGCTCCGCCCCCTCCTCCTGCTGACCGCCTCCGCCTGACGAACTCTGGCGCACCCTGCAGCTCCATCCACCTCCGGCGAGCACGCAACCCCCCCAGGTCAAACAACAGTAAGCTTTCTCTGATTTTTTTTTTGTTAAATTGGAAAACTGATTTTTGTTAAATAAATAAAAAAAAACTGATTTTGTTTAGACTAAAATGCTGATTTTGTTTAACTTGATTTTTCAAAGAAAAAAAGGTATAATCTTTATATATATAAAGTTATAATTTTTTTTTACAATTAAAAATGTGATTTTGATATATGAATGAGCATCATAAAAGTAGGATTTTTATTTTTACGAATAGCATATAAAAATATGGTTTTTATTTATATAAAGTAGCGAAGATAAAGATGTGATTTTTATTGCTTTGAAATAAAAGTATACTTTGCTTTGAAATAAAAATATAATTTTTATTAGATGTGAAGATTAAAAATATGATTTTTAATCAAGTAGAAGTATAAAAATATAATCTTTATAGGAGGGTCAAATATAGAAAGAAGTGATTTTTAAGAATTCAAAACACGATTTTTATATATTGAATAGCATAGTAAAAATACGATTTTTATATATTGAATAGCATAGTAAAAATTCGATTTTTATATATTGAATAGCGAAGTAAAAATTCGATTTTTACATATATAGTGGATACGGGCAACGAAAGCGACAAAAGGCGAGATTAGCGAAGATTTCTATAAAAGAAGAGTCAAGATGATTGGATAGCTTTTGGTGAGAACTTCTCACTCAAAATTCTTTTTCTAGTTATATATATATACTAGGATGTAGACGGTGTTTAGTAGCACCCGACACCCGTCATCCACAGACCATGGATGGCTTGTTTGTTAAATTGTTTGGTTGAGTAGTTAGTTAGAATATTTGATTGAATGGAAATTGTTTGGTGGAATGAAATTGATTTGATTGATGTGTGAATGGCGTGGGCCTTCACTAGATCGGGGATAAGGCTAGGCCTCGTCCCGTTTCTAGTATCGTGCCGTTATGCCGCCGAAATTTTCTAAAATAAGTTAGAAAAATAAAAATATCATTTTATTTAAAGAATGAACTGAATAGAAATTTATATGTTAAAATAAAATATTCATTTACAAACCGGACGGTTTGTTTATGTACACCTATTTGAAGGACATTGATTGGGACGATAAATTTTACACATCGCCCAACTGCACAAATAAAATCTGTGTTTGATTGTTTGAAACCCCACACGGGTGTTGGGATGAAATTTGAAGTTCACTCATCCTGATTGATTAAATATGTCGATCGATTGATTGACAGGCTGTTATAGGCGTTATATATCTATATTTGATGCTTATACAGTGTAGTACACTTTGGTTGATGGTTGATTATTTTTCAATGCTATTATATGCGTGAGATGTATGAAAATCCATATAATTAATTTTATATGGTGATTGATTGGGCCTCATTCCAATTTAGAAAATAAAGAATATTATAACATAAAAGTTCATGTGTTGACTGTACTCATCCGTTGAGATTAGTCATGTGTTGAACGAAATAATTTAACAAAAAATTGTCACACATGGACAGCACTCATTCGTTGAGATTAGTCGTGTGTCGACAAAAATAAATATTCATTTGTTGAATTGAATATTTGAAAATAGAAATATATGAAGCCGTGTTGGTTAGATTGACGCCATTTTGACGTGAATGATATTTATATTGATTTTATTCATTTTAAAATGCATATTGAAAAGTGATTTTGAAAACGCATATTTTGAAACGATTTCGAAATGAATTGAATATATAACGATTTCGAAATGAATTGAATATATAACGATTTCGAAATGAATTGAATATAAAACGATTTCGAAATGAATTGAATATATAATGAATTCGAATTGAATGGAAAACGAAATTGATTTCAATTGAATAGCAAACGAAACGAATTCGAATTGAATTGAATAGATAATGAATTTGAATTGAATTGAATATAAAACCAATTCGAATTGAATTGAAAACGAATTCGAATTGAATTGAAAACGAATTCGAATTGAATTGGAAACAAATTGAAATGAATTCAAATTGAATTGAAATTTGAATTGAATAGAAATGAATTTTAAAACGAATTTATAAAGAGGAATTCAATTTTGATTTGAATTGAAATGGAAGTTGAAATTGCTTTTGAAACGAATTTAAAACTATTTATATAATTCGTTTTAAATAGAAATCGACGAAATATATATATATTATATATATTATATATAATATAATGGCCTAAATAGAACGCGCCGCGTCGCGGCAGTTCGCGAATTTCGACCATTGACTTCGAACGGATATTACAGGAGATCCGACCGTCGGATTCTCCTAAAACCGGAACCGTTGGGTTCGTATCGAAAAGGGATTTCTAACAAATATTAGAAATTTGAAATATAACAGTTGGATTTGGAGATACGTCCAAATCAAATTCGAAAAAGGTCGCTATAAGTGCAGTTCGGTGGCCATTGTTGGAAATCGACTGTACGGGCCTTGATAAAATTATTAAAAATAGTAATAATTTGTGTAAAATCATAAGAAATGATTTAGAAAGAATTGGGATGAAAAACTCCATATTTGAAAAGATTAAAATAGAATTTTATCGAAATGAACTAGTTTTGAACTAGAATTATAACTCTATTTATTTCTAAATAAATAAATTGAATTTGAAAAGGGTTTTAAAAATAACTGGAATTACCAATGATTGCATTGGAGTGGATTTGAATCGAAATTGTCTTCGGAATATTTCGATGTTGGAATTCGTGATTATACATATGTTGTTATGGAAATTTGAAAGATATATATTTATACCGTTATTTCCAATACGACATTTGTTAATCGTAGAATTTGACATTGAATATAAGCCGATATATTTTCTATTCAGAGCCTTATATTGAATATCAAATGTGATTTGGGTTTGTCGTGAATGGTGTCTTCACTAACACTGTTCTTGAACCCAGTTGAGAAAAGATAAAATCTTTTTATTTAGATTTAATGAAGTGTACCAATTAAATGATATTTAATTGGAATTAAATTGATATTGATTTTTGGGTTTATCGTGAACGGTGTTTTAAATAACACTTGTTCTTTAACCCGATAATTAATGGAAAGTGATTTTGGGTTTATCGTGAACCATGTTTTAAATGACACTGATTCTTTAACCCAGTCAAAGAGTAAAACTAAGTGGAGTTTTAATGAATCTTTAATTAGATTGAAAAGATCGAGAATGGAGTATCACCAGTTTTACTCCAGGCGATAGTTAAATCTTTAATTAGATTTGAACGTGAAAGGGTAATTGAATTTACCGATAACACTGTGGTGTTAGATATGAAGTATTACCAGTTTTACTTCATGGGATGAATAGGTTGGGATTGGGAAATTAAAATAAATGATTACTTCGGTAAGGCTCGCTAATCCCGACTAGTTTGAATTGATATTCAAAAACAGATTAAAGAATAAATTTTAATGATTTATCTTTGATAAAATTAATGGGAACCTTTCCCTATGAATGTGAAATTTAGAAACTAACTGTTGGTTAGCTAAGCAGAATGGTTTTCTGGATATTGATCTGATGTTGGTTTCGGCCTTCGGGGTTAATATTTGGGGAATTATCCTCTTGTTAATTTACGGTTAGTGACTGATGAATTGGAATGAGGCGTATGTTGTGTTTGTGTAACACTTTTATAAAATATACGCGAGTTATTCGGAAAGACCGGGTTTATCCCATTCTGAATAACTGATACGATGATAAGTCGAAGATGAAGACGATGGTCGAAGACCGGAGGTCTTCACGTCGCTTGGGTGATTACTGATGATCTTGATTGGGCTGTACACCCAAGAAGATGGAAACAGTTGGTGATCGTCCAGACGTATTTGGAGATCGATGGATATGCGGGGTACTAGGTGCCTCCGGTTTCGTTCAGACCTAGAACGGACTGGTAAATGGACTGTGTGTCCGACATTGGATTTTAGTCTGTTTGATTGATTTCTATTAAATATATATCTGTTTGGCGGCAGAGAATTTATTCTCTTGCTTAACGCCCTTCTCTGAGACGTACGAGCTCAGGGGTTATATACTGATGGATATCAAACGCATAGAGTGAATTGCCTGTGTGGCATGCCTAAGTGGTAATTGATCAAGGCTTCTGTTGAAAAGCAAAGTCTTGTGGTGATGATCAAAGCACGGCCTTTGTGGCGTAGCTTTGTGTAACGTTTACTTCGCGAGTTTCACACCCGGTATGAACCAAAAACGGGAGACGGACCTCAGGGAGGGCATGCGTTTCTTTCTAGTTAGAAGTGGCGTCAGTGGTTTTACACGCCCTGACGAGTTTGACTTATGTGGTTGTTGCTGTTGCGAGGCGCCTCGGTTTGATCGGACGATCCGGGTCCAATGGAGTCATTTAGTTGGCTCACCTACGCCCCATAGGGCGGGGGAACGCATGTTCAGGCATTTTAATCCACATCGGTGGACCGGTCCTGACGATCCAAGGGCCCACCTGTGTCTGGGTCCTGAGACACGGACTAGAGCATCTCGAATCTGTTGAGGACTATCTTTTGCCTCGGTTCATAGATGGAAACCCAATTTCCAAATACGTGACTTTGCGATTTTGATTGTATAACCTATATATGGCGACATAGTGGTATGGGGCACTCATGCCGCCTATGATTGATACTTATGATTTGAAGTTGTTTTATACACTATACACTTATAATAGTATCAAATGATTTGTTTTAAACGTATCAAGCATTCTTGGCTATTATAAGGTAAAAACCCTATCCCTCGGCTTGCGTTGCATTGTGTGATAGGACCTGGGTCTTATAATAGCTTCATTTTTCTTTACTTAGCATTGCGCTGTTGTTTTATGCACTGGTATTCTTGGAAGGAAACCCGTTCCGTGTTATACGGCGTGGTCCCTTGATTTGCCTAACTTTAAAAATAAAGATTAACTGTTTTAGTTCACACCAGTCCCATGACTGACCTGGAGTTTATTGTTTTAACCTAAACTCTGGGTGCCCTTATTTTGACACGGGCAGCTAGTTGTTTTGGTTTTTGCAGATTTATATTCACAGGATCCTGGTTTATAGCTGGAATGATATCCGGAAAGCTTTGTATCCGTATATCTACTTCTAGTTGTGTATTGTATTATTTTCCGCTGCTATGTATTTAAATGTAATTTAAATCTCTGATATTTCTGTGTAATATTTGTTTATACTCTGTATATTCTTGTAATCTGATGCTTTGTTGTAATATACAATGAAATGTTCTTTTATATGCGTTCTATTTTGTCGTGTTCTCAACGATAGGGCGTTTCGAACGGTCTGGGTCGGTTTAGCGACTGGTTCGGACCGAGCGAAATTCCTTCTCGTCACAGTCGATTTCCTTTTAAAATGAATTTTATAAATCGTTTTAAATTCATTTTCAAAACAGTTTCAACTTCATATTCAATTTTAAATAAAAATTGAATTTTTCCTTATAAATTCCTTTCAAATTCATTTCATATTGATTTCAATTCAAATTGATTTCTAATTCAATTTCAGTTCTTTTAAATTCAATTCAAAACGATTTCATTTCTATTTCAATCTAATTCGAATTTCAATTCTATTCGAATTTCAAATCATTTCAATTTATTTCGAATTTCAAATCACTTCAATTTAATTCGAATTTCAATTCACTTCAATTTAATTTGAATTTCAATTCACTTCAATTTAATTCGAATTTCAATTCACTTCAATTTAATTCGAATTTCAATTCACTTCAATTTAATTCTAATTTCAATTCACTTCAATTTAATTCGAATTTCAATTCACTTCAATATTCATTTCAATTTGAATAAAATCGATATAAATATCGTTCACGTCAAAATGGCGCAAATCTAATCAACACGGCTTTATATATTTCTATTTTCAAATATCTCTATTTCAAATATTTATATTTCAAAACTGGAATGAGGCCCAATCAATTACCATATAATGTTAATTATATGGATTTTCTGCAACACATGTATAAAATAACAACGATAAATAATCAACCATCATCCAGAGTGCACTACACAACTGCATAAGCATTAAATATAAATAATTAACGCTTACACAGTCTGTCAATCCATCGATTGACATACAACTAAACAATCGGGATTAGTGTACGTCAAATCTCATCCCAATACCCGTGTGGGGTTTCAAACAATCAAACACAGATTTTATTTGCGTATTTGGGCGATGTGTAAAATTTCTCGTCCCAATCAATATCAATCAAATCAGTGTATATAAACAAATCTCCGATTTGTTTATATTAATTTATTTCATTTCATATACACATTAAAATTCTATTTTTAACTATATAATATTTTCCACTATAAAATATTTTATTTCGTTCACATCACATCACACAATCAACTACACATCAAAATCAAACAAACAAGCATACAAGCCGTCCATGGTCTGTGGACGATGGGTGTCGGGTGCTACTAAACACCGTCTGCATCCTAGTATATATTATTAACTAGAAAACAAAATTAAAAGGTGAGAAGTTCTCACCTATTAGCTAGACCAAACGCCTCGACTCTTCATATGTAGAAAATCTTCATCGTGTTCGCCGTTTGTCACTTTCGTCGTCCGGATTCACTACATATATAAAAATCAAGTTTTTAAACTGTTATCCTTAAAATAAAAATCACATTTTTATTTGTTCACTTTCAATATAAAGATTATATTTTTATTCTAAACCTTTTCTATAAATTACATTTTTGTTCGGCTATTATATATATAAAAATCGAATTTTTCTTCGCTATATGAATATATAAAAATCGATTTTTTTTATCGATGTTCATATAATAAAGATCATATTTTTCTCTCACCATTCTCTATAAAAAAACTCATTTTTATATATAAAGATCGTATTTTTATATCTCTCTACATATGTAAAAATCACTCCTTTACACCGCTACTTCCATGATAAGATTTATATATATATATATATATATATATATATTTCCTTGCTAATAATATAATAAAAATTATATTTCTACTTCTCTACATACATAAAAATTATATTTTTAACTTCTTACTTATATAAAAATTATGTTTTTAACTTCATCCTCATATAAAAATCACATTTTTAATATCTCTTCAATATAAAAATCGCATTTTTAATATCCTAGAAATCACATTTCTATGAAAAACAATGTTATTTCCTCCTAACAATTTAATTACAGCCCAAGAAAATTAATTAGACAAAGAAAGAAGCTTACTTTTCTTTTTCAAAGGGTTTAGGGGTGCTTGGGGTCTTGAATGGAAGAGGAGAGGACTGATTTGGGGTTGAGGGGGGCGCTGGTCTTCTGGTGGGAGGCGGGGTCTCGGGATCGGAGCTGGTGGCCCACGGTGAGGTGGTGGCGCGACCTTCTAGCGGTGGTGGGGCCCGTTCAAGGGTTGGGCGGCGGATTTAGGATCGAATTGGGTGGTGGGGCTCGAGGTGAGAGGATGGGCTAGGATGGGGAGGCGTGCGGCCTAGCGGCGCTGGCCAAGTGGGGGGGGGGGGGGGGGGAAGCGGCGGCGTTCCTTGATCGACGGGGAGAGGTGGATTAGGGCGTCGGGTTTTACTGAAAGGGGAAGAAAAAATTTGATCGAGTAAAGAAAATGAAAAGGGGGCAGGGTGTTAAGTATAAATATATATTATTTTATTTATTTTATACTCCAAAATGTTGACTTTTAATTCGTCCTTTAAATCAAACCCAACGACTGTCATCCCTAGCTAATTACCCCCATTACAAACACAATGGGATATGTTTCGCAAGTCAATTCGATTGTTACGGTCAGTTTTCGCTGAAATTAAAATATAACTCTATATATTGAGTTTGAACGCCCATTTCAATTTATTGGGGTCACATACTAACTAGAAAAATTCCAGAAAAATATTTTCTAGCTTCGTATTGACGATACGGTCCTAACAAAACTAATTTCAACGAATTCTGAGACCGTTTGAAAAATGGCCATTTTCCCGTCGATTAAAATCAACCGAAACTGGTCAAACGCGTTTTCCTTTGCCACGCTCACATATTGATTCGAAAAATTATGAAATTTGGAATCTAGCAATAACTTGGCATCACGGATCCAACAAAAGTGGTTACGTCGAAATCCGAGGTCGTTTGCAAAATTTCCATTTTTAAGGGCCAGAATTCCATAGCGACTATTCTGAATTTTCATTTGGCCATATCTTTTGATTTCCGCTATGAAATTTTGATTTTTCGGATTCGTTGGAAAGATATTATCAATTAGATTCTATTATTTTTGGTTTCGCTAAAATCCGGTTTATTTTGCACCCGGTATGTTCATATGAATTTTGAAATCGAATTATCGAACTACCGCGCCATTTTCAATTCCTTTTATAATTATAAATAAATATTTATATTCTAACGACGACGAATATAAATATATACATTCGAATTCTATTCAAAATAAATTTTTCATCGTTATTATTTAAAATAATTCATTTTAAATATTCAAAATTCACTAAAATTGCCAAAATAAAAATTTTAAATTGGCTCGGATTTCCGGGTCATTACAAGCACCGCCTGTGTGGCACCGCTTTGTGTAACGTTGATTCACGAGCCTCACACCCCGGTTGTGAACCAGAAACGGGAGAGGACAACAGGGAGAGCATGTGTTTCCTTCTAGCTAGGGTGGTGTCACTGACCTACCAGCCCTGACATTTATATTATTTTCACCTGTGTGGTTGTTGGATTGCGAGGCGCCTCGGATATATCGGTGACTGTGTAGAACCGATGGAGTCATTTGGCTCATTTACGCCCCAAAGGGCGGGGAAACACATGTTCAGGGTTTAAGTTTAACTACATCGGTGGACTGGCCCTGCATGTTGCCTAGGTACAGTTGCGGATGAGTCCTGAGGCTCGGGCTAGAGAGTCTCGAAACGGTAGGATTGCGCCTTACCTTGGTTCACATATGGAAATCCAATTTCCAATACGAGACATTTCGGTTTTAGTTGTAATCCGATATATGGCGACATAGTGGTATTGGGCACTTATGCCGTCTATGATTGATACTTATGATTTGAAGTTGTTTTATACACTATGCACTTATAATAGTATCAAATGATTTGTTTTAAACGTACCAAGCATGTTTGGCTATTATAAGGGAAAACCCTATCCTCCGGCTTGTGTTGCATTATGTGATGGGAACTGGGTCTTATAAGCCCTTCATTTTTCTAAAAAGCATTGCGTTGTTTTGTTATATGCACTGGTATTCTTGGGAGGAAACCCGTTCCGTGTTATACGGCGTGGTCCCTTGATTTACTTTATTTTAAAGTAAAGTTTTAAATAACTGTTTTAGTTCTCACACCGGTCACATGACTGACCTGGAGTTTATTGTTTTAACCCAAACTCTGGGTGCCCTTATTTTTACACGGGCAGCTAGTAGTTTTGGTTTTGCAGATTTATATTGACAGGATCCTGATTTACAGCTGGAATGATATCCGAAAAGCTCTGTATCCGTATATCTCTTTCAGTTGTGTATTGTATTATTTTTCCGCTGCTATGTAATGTATTGTAATCTCTGATATTTATCAAATGTATAATGATTAATACTCTGTATATTGTTGTATTCTGATGGAATTGTTGTAATTAACAATGAAATGTTCTTCTGTTTGCGTTCCGATGTGGCTTGTTCTCAACTCAATCCGTGCTTTCCTTACCGGGGAAGTTCGGGTCATTACAGCTTGGTATCAGAACTTTGGTTTACAGAGCATGGAGAACAAGACACGTTAGAACGGAACTAAATAATTCATCAGAGATTGGATTAGTAATATCCAATGAGAATGACTCGTTAGAAATGGGATCAGTATTATTGAAAGGACCCGAACTTCCCCGGTAAGGAAAGCCCGGATTGAGTCGAGAACAAGCCACAACAGAACGCAGATGGAAGAACATTTCATTGTTAATTACAACAATTCCATCAGAATACACGAATAAACAGAGTATAAACAAATAAAATACATTCGATAAATATCAGAGATTACAATATATTACATATCAGTGGAAAATAATTCAAAATACAACTGAAGAAGATACACGGATACAAAGCTTTTCGGATATCGTTCCAGCTGTAAACCAGGTTCCTGTGAATATAAATCTGCAAAAACCAAAACTACTAGCTGCCCGTACAGAAAATAGGGGCACCCAGAGTTTTGGTTAAAACAATAAATTCCAGGTCAGTCATGTGACTGGTGTGAGAACTAAACAGTTATTAATCTTTATTTTTAAAGTTAGGTAAATCAAGGGACCACGCCGTATAACACGGAACGGGTTTCCTCCCAAGAATACCAGTGCAAAAAATAAATAGCGCAATGCTAAATAAAGAAAAATGAAGCTATTATAAGACCCAGGTCCCATCACACAATGCAACGCAAGCAGGAGGATAGGGTTTTTACCTTATAATAGCCAAAGAATGCTTGATACGTTTAAAACAGATTATTTTGATAGTACTATAAGTGTATAGTGTCAAAACAATTTCAATCATAAATATCAATCATAGGCGGCATAGCATCCCATGCTGCTATGTCGCCAATACTAGGTTCTACAATCAAAGCCGCAAAGTCACGTATTTGGAAATTGGATTTCCATCTGTGAACCGAGGCAAAAGATAGTCCTCTACCGATTCGAGACGCTCTAGCCCGTGTCTCAGGAACATCCGCAACTGCCCCTTGGATCGTCAGGGCCGGTCCACCGATGTGGATTATAATGCCTAAACACTACGTTTCCCCGCCCTTTGGGGGTGTAAATGAGCCAACAAATGACTCCATCGGCTTCACATAGTCACCGATATATCCGAGGCGCCTCGCAACAGCAACAACCACATAAGTCAAACTCGTCAGGACGTGTAAAACCACTGACGCCACTTCTAGCTAGAAAGAAACGCATGTCCCCCCTGATGTCCTTCTCCCGTTTCTAGTTCACAACCGGGGTGTGAGCCTCGCGAATCAACGCTACACAAAGCTACGCCACAAAGGCCGTGCTTTGATCATCAACCAAAAGACTTTGCTTTTCAACAAAAGCCTTGATCATTTGCATCTTATCATGCCACACAGACAAACCACTCCATGCAACCGATATCCATCAATCACACAGAATGATATCCAATGTCAGACACACCGTCTATTTACAAGTCCGTTCTGGGTCTGAACGAAACCGAAGGCACCTTTTACCTCGCTTATCCATCGATCTCCAAGTACGTCAGGACGACCACTAACTGATTCCCTCCTCTTGGGTGTACAGCCCAATCAAGATCATCAGTAATTATCCAAACGACCCGAAGACCTCCGGTCTTCGACCACCGTCTTCATCTTCGACTTATCGTCGTATCAGTTATTTAGAATGGGATAACCCGGTCTTTCTGAATAACTCGCGTATATATTAAATACGTGTTACACAAACACAATATACGCCTCATTCCCGTTCATCAGTTACTAACCGTAAGTTAATCAAGAGAATAATTCCCCAAATATTAACCCCGAAGGCCGAAACCAACATCAAATCAATACCCAGGAAACCATTCTGCTTAGCTAACCTACAGTTAGTTTCTAAATTTCACATTCTTAGGGAGAGGTTCCCATTAATTTTATCAAAGATAAATTCCTTTAAATTTATTCTTTAATCTTCCTTTGAATATCACTTCAAACTAGTCGGGATTAACGAACCTTACCGAAGTAATCATTTGTTTTAATTTCCCAATCCCAACCTATTCGTCCCATGAAGTAAAACTGGTTGTACTTCATATCTAACACCACGGTGTTATCGGTAATTCAATTACCATTTCACGTTCAAATCTAATTAAAGATTTAACTACCGTGTGGAGTAAAACTGGTGATACTCCATTCTCGATCTTTTCAATCTAATTTAAGATTCATTAAAACTCCACTTAGTTTTAATCTTTGACTGGGTTAAAGAATCAGTGTCATTTAAAACACGGTTCATGATAAACCCCAAAATCACATCACATTCCAATAAGTCCCAAACCGTAAATTAGCAAGTGAGCAGTTCCCTAAGTATTAACCCCGAAGGCCGAAACCAACATTAGATCAATACCTCAGAAATCATTCTGCTTAACTAATCTCCGGTTAGTTTCTGATTTTCTTAACTCCTTTAGGTCTAAGAACAATACTATTGAAGATACCGTTCATGACGACCCAAAATCACATTCCATTAATTATCGGGTTAAAGAACAAGTGTTATTTAAAACACTGTTCACGATAACCCCAAAAATCAATACCAATTCAATTCCAATTAAAGATTATTTAATTGGTACACTTCATTTAAATCTAAATAAAAAGATTTAATCTCTTTCTCAACTGGGCTTAAGAACAGTGTTAATGAAGACACCATTCACGACAAACCCAAATCACATTTGATATTAAATACAAGGCTCTGAATAGAAAATATATCGACTTATATTCAATATCAAATTCTACGACCAACAAATATCGTATTGGAAATAACGATATATATATATATATATATATCTTTCAAATTTCCATAACAATATCTGTATAATCACGTAATCCAACATCGAAATATTCCGAAGACAATTTCGATTCAAATACATTCCAATGCAATTATTGGAAATTCTGGTTATTTTCAAAACCATTTCAAATCCAATTTATTTATTTTAAAAATAAATAAATTGCTACTTTAGTTCAAAACTAGTTCATTTCGATAAAAATCTATTTTTATCTTTTCAAATATGGAGTTTTTCATCCCAATTATTCACAAATCATTTCTTATGATTTTACACAAATTATTGATATTTTTAATAATTTTATCAAGGCCCGTACAGTCGATTTCCATCAACGGCCATCGAACTGCACTTACAACGACCTTTTTCAAAATTGATTTGGACATAATTACAAATCCAACCGTTAGATTTCAAATTTCTTATATTCGTTAGAAAGCTGTTTTTGATACGAAACCAACGGTTCCGGTTTTAGGAGAATCCAACGGTCGGATCTCTCGCAATGTCCATTCGAAGTCAATGGTCGAAATTCACGAGCTGCCGCGGCGCGGCGCGTTCTATTCAGGCCATTATATATATATAATATATATATTATATATTTCGTCGATTTCCTTTCAAAACGTATTTTATAAATCGTTTAAAATTCGTTTTCAAAACGATTTCAACTTCATCTTCAAATTCAAATAAAAAATAATTTTTTCAATATAAATTCGTTTTAAATTCATTTCAAATTGATTTCAATTCAAATCGATTTTCAGTTCAATTTCAATATGTTTTTAAATTCAATTCAAAACGATTTCAATTCTATTTCAACCTAATTCGAATTTCAATTCTATTCAGTTTAATTCGAATTTCAATTCTTTTCAATTTAATTTGAATTTCAATTCACTTTCAATATTCATTGAAAAATGAATAAAATCGATATGAATATTGTTCGCGTCAAAATGGCGTCAATCTAATCAACACGGCTTCATATATTTCTATTTTCAAATATCCTATTTCAAATATTTCTATTTCAAGTATTTATTTTTCAAATATTTCTTTTTCAAAACTGGAATGAGGCCCAATCAATTACCATATAATGTTAATTATATGGATTTTCTACAACATATGTATAAAATAACAACAATAAATAATCAACCATCATCCAAAGTGCATTCTACAGTGTATAAGCATCAAATATAAATATTTAACTCTCATAACAGTCTGTCCATCAATCGATCGACATACAGCTAATTATTGGGACTAGTGTATGTCCTATATCATCCCAATACCCGTGTGGGGTTTCAAACAACCAAACACAGATTTTATTTGTGCAGTTGGGCGATGGGTAAAATTTATCGTCCCAATCAATATCAGTCAAATCAGTGTATATAAACAAATCGTTCGATTTGTTTATATTTATTTATTCACATTCATGTCAAAATTAATTTTTTTCAACTATAAAATATTTTTAACTATACAAATATTTTATTTCATTTCACATCACATCACACAATCAACTACACATCAAAATCAAACAAACAAGCATGCAAGCCGTCTATGGTCTGTGGACGACGGGTGTCGGGTGCTACTAAACAACGTCTGCATCCTAGTATATATTTATAACTAGAAATCTAAATTAAAGGTGAGGAGTTCTCACAGAGGGTTCCACTCCTCCATTTCATTTCTAAATCTCTGAACCATCTGGATTTGTTTGAATTTCCAATGCAGTCATTGTCCCGCTGTTCATAAATAAAAATTATATTTTTATTGCTTCATTTCAATAAATGAAAATCATATTTTATTTCTACTTCCTCTATATTTTTGATTCACTTCTTATATAAAAATCATATTTTTATTCTTTCTATAATATAAAAATCATATTTTTAGTCTTTCTATAATATAAAAATCATATTTTTATTTTTCTCCTTACATAAAATTATATTTTTAACAACATAAAAATCCTAACTTTATTGTTAAGCTTCTACAAACAAAAAATCACCTTGACCAGATTTGAAAATCGTTCAAAGACGATTGTTTTCCCTTCCTCCTTCTGAGTTCTGGATGTGGATCTCAACCAGCATGCCCCTAACTAATTAGCCTCATTCCGAACACAATGGGATATGTCACGTAGGTCAATTCTGTCGTTACGATCAGTTTCCATTCAAATTAAAATATAAATCAATGCATGTTGAATTTGAATGCACATTTCTATTTACTGGGGTCGCATACTAACTCTAAAAATTCCCGAAAAATATTTTCTAGCTTCGTATTGACTCATAACAAAACTAATTTCGTCGAATTCTGAGACCGTTTGAAAAATCGTCATTTTCCAGTCGATTATAATCAACTAAAACGGGTCAAATGTGTTTTCCTTTGACACGCTCACATATTGAATCGAAAAATTACGAATTTTGGAATCTAGCAATAACAAGACATCACGGATCCAACAAAATGGTTTCGTCGAAATCCGAGGTCGTTTGCAAAATTTCCATTTTTAAGGGCCAGAATTCCATAGCGACTATTCTGAATTTTCAACTGGACATATCTTTTGATTTCCGCTATGAAATTTTGATTTTTCAGATTCGTTGGAAAGATATTCTCAATTAGATTCTATTATTTTTGGTTTTGCTAAAATGCGGTTTATTTTGAATCCTGTACATTCATTTGAATTTTGAAATCGAATTATTGAACTACCGCGCCATTTTCTATTCCTTTTATAATTTAAAATAAATATTTATATTCTAACGACGATCTATATAAATATATACGTTCGAATTATATTCGAAATAAATTTCTCGTCGTTATTATTTAAAATAATTCATTTTAAATAATCAAAATTCACTAAAATTGCCAAAATAAAATTTTTAAATTAGCTCGAAATTCCAGGTCGTTACAATCTCCCCCACTTAAAACTTTTCGTCCCCGAAAAGGAACGAAGCCAAAAGTTGTTTAACTAATCAACTCAACTTTCCATATTTTCATTACGGCTTAAGTTCTTCAACTTTTCAGTTTCTAAGAACTTTTTAAAATTTTCAAAAATTTGGCTGACACCCTAAATTTTCGAAAAATTTCGCCATAACCTCCCCTGCACCGGGGACTTCGGGATATTTCATATAGCCTCCCATGGCCTTCTTCAATCCAAAAGAAAAAGTAAAAGCCAAGCGGCTAGCCAATCGGCTCATAAAATCATCATCACCCAAACAAAACAGTAAATTATGGTAAACATGTACCTATTTGTCGGGCAAACAATTTTATTCTCTGCTCTAGCCTCCTTGCAATGACCTGTTCAATGTAAGTACATGTATATGCAAGCAAATGCGATAAATTTTCAATACAATTTACTATTTGGTTCAAATTGGCTATATGGTTCAAATTTATGAATCAAACAATAATCAAACAACACAATCATCAATCAATTAGTTGATTAGCTTTTCAAATTCATAACTTTGATACATAGTCTAAAAATTACGTTTTTGATGCCAAATCACAACAGTAAGCCCTATCTAATTTAGGTTCTCACACCAGTCAATAGGAAATATATAGATATCACACCTTCGAAACACGAATATAAATACTGATGATGTCCGGACATCCCCAGAATTATCCCCGAGCGACTAGAGTGCGAATCTATATCTATCCAGTATATTAAAACTTCGAATACACGCGGACCAGACGTATATGCAAAATCTTTATATACTGGATTGTCCAAATTCAACATAAAATAAATAACCAAATACGAATAATTGATTTAAATTTTCAAAACAAAAATTGTTTTTATTTTTATATTTCAAAAATATACTCTTCACACTCGTTCTAGGATACTGCTGATCCCATCTCTACCGAGTCATTCTCATTGGATATTACTAATCCAATTTCTGATGAATTTTTTCGTTTGGTTCTGACGTGTCTTGTTCTCTGAGCTTTGTAAACCAAAGCTCTGATACCAGCTGAAAGGACCCGAACTTCCCCGGTAAGGAAAGCCCGGATTGAGTCGAGAACAAGCCACAACATAACGCAGACGGAAGAACATTTCATTGTTAATTACAACAATTCCATCAGAATACACGAATAAACAGAGTATAAACAAATAAAATACATTCGATAAATATCAGAGATTACAATATATTATGTAACACCCCGAGAATTCTATAACTGTGAAATTAACAAATTAAAGTATAATTAATCTGAAATCAAAGAACTAAGGGAAAAGGGATAAGCCATTGCGTTCGTCTCGGAAAAATACGCGAAATAGAGTCCGAGTTTTCGAAAAACGGAGTCCGTATGAAGAAGATATGGCCTTCGGAAGTTTTGAATTAAATTTAAAATTCAAACAGAATAAAATAATAATTAAAAATCGGGCCCAGTGGGCCAAGGCGGATAAACACCCGCCTAGGCCACCCAGGTCGACTGGGCTATCGACCTGGGCTACCCATGTCGACAGGGCTGTCGACAGCCCTGTCGACAGGGGTGTCGACCTGGTCGAGCCCAGTCAACCTGGCTGGCCAGGTCTGTGTTTGGTCGAATTTCTGTGGTCTGCTTTGTCATTAGGGCTAGGTGGCGGGTTCTAATTGGTCTCTCTATCTAATGAATGGCTACGATCTAACCTAGCAACATCAAGGGTCCTAATCAATTCCTAACCTCTATATAAACAACCCTAGACTAAACCCTAATCTATTCATTCAAATTAAGAACATAGCCGACATGTTGCTGAGGAACGACTAAGAGTAGCCGCCAACTAGAGAGAGGATTAGGGAGAAAGTTCTAAAGCCTAAAGCAGTTCAAGCAACCTAAAGCCAATCAATTCAACAAAGGAATCATATCTCTTAATTAGAGAATTCGCCGCAACCATTGTAAGTAGAGTATTACTTTGGTATGAATAAACAATTGTGTTGATATGTATGCTTGAATTGTGGCAGTAAAAGTAATTCATACTTATGCGTTCTTATCAATTTGTATACGTTTGGATATTCTTGAATTATGTTATAAAGAACTACATGCGGTAGTTCTATGCAAGTAAACGTTTGGAATATTGCGCAAATTATGTAATCTATGTTGAAGCTACATGTATGTAGTTGATTGAAATTCATGCGAGTTTGGGGCTTTGTTATTATGCCATCATGATGTATATTTTTGTGCATAAATCATTTTGCAAGTAATTGAAACAAGTTTGAAACTATGTTGGAATTTTGACACCATAATCCATGTATTAAGTCATGCTTTTGCAAAACTTATGAATATGGCTAGGCTATGAATGATATTTGGCATAATTGAAATCCATGATTAAGTCTATCTTGTTTACAAGAATTATATGATGACATATGTGAGACATGGCTAGGTTAGACTCAAAAATCCCTTTTTGCAAGTTTAAAGCAAACACCATGTTTAGGAATATTTATGCATAAGTATGTTTATACCATCGTTATGTGATTAGACTTAAACCATGATTAAGTTGAACTATGCTTTTGTGTTGGTAACAAAGTATCCCCTTTGTAAACATGTAGAAACCTTATGAACATGACTTGTTTATGTTTATGCCGTGTTTATGCTAGAAGTATTTATGCCATGTTTATGTTTGACATTATGTTATGCTTATGCTAGAAATATTTATGACATGCTTATGTTTGACATTATGCCTAAATAAGAATATAGGTTCATGTTGTAGTTAAACCTATGCAAGTTCACATGCTTTGATTCATGTCACCTATGTTACCACTATGCAAGTACACCAATTTCTATTCTGTATTTCCAACGTCGTATTGCAAGTTCATGCTCTCACTTTCCCCTCTTTGTGTATACGCCATAAGCCTCCCCTTTTCGCATGGCTAAATTGGGCTTTAAAAGGCTAAGCCCAACATATATATAAACGGACGTGTAAAACGGGGGAAAATAACGTTGGGTTAAAATTAATTAATGAATGAAAATATAAAATAGAAGGGCCCAAATTCAAGTATGGGTTGGGCCCATGATTGGTGTAACCTTTACACCATTAACTTAATAATGGGCCGCAAATATTTACATATAAGAAAGAAAGAAGAATGACAAGATATGTAAATGTAGAACATACGATGTGTTTAACCCGAGGTTGGATTGAGTTGTGATGTAAACCTGCCCGGAACCGCCCGGCTGTCCAGTAGTCAAAACAATACCTATCCAATGTGGGAGGTTAAACATGGAGCCCAGCAAGGACCCGAGGTTAGACTGAGTTGTGGCGTAAGACTGCCCGGAACCAACCGGCAACAGGCAGCCACAACAATACCTGTCTAATGTGAGAGGTCAGGGCCTTAATAAGACAATTAAGGCTGAGTCAGGATTGTTAGGATTAAGTGAACTAAAGACTTAATCAAAATGGAACATGCTAAACTAAACGGACTGGTGGGGGTTAGGTTAGAAACACTTAACCAACTTAGCATGTTGGCTAGAGATAGAAAACCTAGTAACGGGGGACCCTTTTCAGTAGTAACCCTAAAAGGTGTATCAGGATACCCTGAAGCTAGGCAGGGTGGGGCACGATTACTGGGCTGATTGTAAGAGGTCAAAGCGACGGCGGTGGTGTAGCAGTGTAGGTTCTAACGGAGTGCGGGCGTGCACACACTCCGGCGCAGAAAAATAAGGCACTGGACACCAGTAGCATACCTGTGCACTCTAAGGTTGTGTCGGGTTGCCACTATGGGACTTGATACACCCCATGGTGGGACCAGCATAGGTAACTACAACATCGGGGGTCGTAAGACACATGTAACTATGCGAGTAGGAGCCGATCATCATAGAATGAATCACATCACCCTGATATGGGGTGCCAGTTGGAAACTAGTTAAATGGGTTCAGAGATTAACATGGGGTACGATAGTATATTCGACCCTAGACAACTTAACCAAGTTTATAGTGCTTGCCCACTTCTTGTTTATACTTATCATACCCAGTTCTTTATTCATAGACAAAGTAGTACTAGACTTACTCAGGCTTTATGTCTGACTCTGCTTTTCCTTTCGTCTTCTTTCTTCCGTTTCCCCCCCCCCCCAGGTCCTCAGGGAGGGAACACAGCAGCTTGACCAACCTTAGCATCCAGCTTGAAGAAGAGAAATGTATTGCTTGGACTTTCCTGTTTTGAACTATGGCTTTGGACAATCACTATGGGGGCTTTTGCAGTTTATCTACGTTTTATTTATGCTTCTTTAAATAATGTACTCAAGACAAATTATGAAAATGTTATGTTATGTTTTTGGAAAGGATGTTGTTGTAACACGTATTTGACTTTATGAAATAAAAGTTTGTTGTTCTTCCGCTGTTTACAAATATGTGTTCTTATATCTGTCTTGTATATCTGTGACTTGTACTTATAAACCTCCACCGAAATTAGGGCATTCCCTTTGAGAGTGACCCTAACGGAGGTGGGGTGTTTCACTTGGTATCAGAGCATAGGTTTACCAGATAAGATAAAAAGTTTTGAAAAAATTATTTTCAAAAAGGAAATTTAAAGAAGCATTTTTAAAAGAAAAATATTATTTTATTTTAAAAAGGCAAAGTCCACCCCCAAAGCCATAGGTATTATCTCTTATCCTTCGTTTTGAATCCATCCTTTTTGTTTCAGCATGTCCCAAGAACTTAACTTGCCTGAAGGGGTGCCAATACCTGGTTGGTTTAGACGGTTCTTAGAAGCAAGGGCCACTCAGCCAGGTCCTACCATTCCTCCTCCCCCAGCGGAAGGAAATCATCCAGCTGCGGCGGCACCTTTTCCTCCTCCTCCTCCTCGGGGAAACACTTTTGCTAAGATATGTAAAGACTTTAAAGCTATGGGAGGAAGGGATTTCCATGGAACTGAGTCCTTCGTGGCAGCTAGGAATTGGCTGAAGGAAACGGAGGACCTATTCATCATCTTTGAGGTAGAGGATAGACAAAAAGTACAACTGGCAGTATGGCTATTGAAGGGCGAGGCTTCCTACTGGTGGGAAGTCACTAATGCTGAAAGACCAGTGGAGACATGGGAGGACTTTAGGGCAAGGTTTGAGACCAAATTTCTCTCAGATGCGGAAAGAAGTTTGCAGTTGGAAAAATTCTTATTTCTTAAGCAAGGGGACAAGACTGTCAGAGAGTATGTGAATCAGTTCGATGAGCTGGCTAGGTTTGGACTTGACCTAGTCAACACCCCGCACAAGAAGGCTCTCCGTTTCGTCAAAGGGTTAAATGAGCCATTACACAGTTTGGCCATGACCCATATACCCATGGGAGCCACGTATGAAAGATTGGTGCAAATGGCATTGCTGAATGAAGAGGATAAGGGCAAGAAGAAGGAGGGTTTGCAGCCTAAGAAGATGGACTTTAAGAAAGGCGGGAAAGGCAACAAAGAGAAGAGGAAGTGTAATTTCTGTGGCAAAGTGGGGCACTTAGTAAAGGACTGCCGGAAAAAGAAGGCCAAGGAGAATGGTGGGTGCTTTTCTTGCGGTGAGACTGGCCACAGGGCTAAGGACTGCCCAAAGAAACGAGGACAGGGGCAAAGGGCTGGATCCACCCCAGGGGCACAGGTTCATGTGCTAGAAGCGCCACCTCTGCAACAACGAGGTATAAATACTTCTGTAGAAAGTGTAGTTTATCTTTATGATCACCCCGTTCACACTTTATTTGATTCTGGCGCATCCCACTCCTTTATCTCGTCTGCTTTAGTAGAATCTCTGCACCTAGAAACTAGTATGGTAGAGGACCCCTTAATTGTTTCAAACCCAATTGGGGGCCCAACTCATTTGTCTATGATCTGTTTGGATTTGAAAATTTCTATTCTAAGTGTAGAATTTTAATGTAGTGCCTTTGTTTTGGGCTTTTCGGGGTATGGTTTGATTTTGGGTATGGATTGGCTATCCAGTAATGGGGCCATCCTTGATTGTGAGAAAAGGGTTGTTAGGCTCCTAACCCAACTCGGTAATACTTTGGAAATTTCTTGTAATTCCTCGTATGCGGTTATGCTTAGTTATCTTGAATCGCTAGATGCCTCTGTTGAAAATTTGCAATCAGTTAGAGTGGTCCGGGAATATCCGGATGTCTTCGAAGAGGTGAAGGGCTTGCCTCCGAAGCGGGAAATAGACTTCCGCATATATCTTGTAGATAATGCAAAGCCCGTTGCGTTGCCCGTTAGACATATGGCTCCACGAGAAAGGAAAGAGCTCAGTAAACAGATTAAAGAGCTTCTAGAAAAGGGGTTCATTAGGAGGAGCATTTCAGAATGGGGCGCTCCGGTGGTGTTCGCTACAAAGGCGGATGGTTCACTCCGTCTATGTGTTGACTATAGGGAGCTCAACAAGCTAACAAAAAAGAATAGGCACCCTCTCCCTAGAATTGACGATTTGTTTGACCAGCTTGTAGGAGCGTCTGTTTTCTCCCAACTCGATTTAGCAACCGGTTTTCATCAGCTTAGGGTGGCTGAAGATAGCATCGATAAAACGGCGTTCAAAATCCCAGACGGTTTCTTTGAATGGCTTGTCATGCCTTTCGGCTTGACAAATGCACCTGCTTACTTCGTGGACCTGATGAGTAGGGTATTTAGAGATTTCCTCAACAAATTCGTAGTGGTCTTCGTAGATGATATTCTTATCTTCTCAAAGAGTGAAGAGGAACATGCTCAGCACTTAAGGGCAATCATGGAAACTTTGCAAGTCCATCAACTAAAAGCCAAGTTCTCCAAATGCCACTTTTAGAGAGAATAGGTGAGGTTCCTTGGGCATATAGTATCCAAACAAGGGTTAGCAGTGGACCCTGCTAAGGTAGTGGCGGTACAGGATTGGAAGACACCAAGGAATGCAACTGAGGTCCGAAGCTTTCTAGGACTAGCGGGTTTCTATCGAAAGTTTATAAGGGATTTTGCGAAAATCTCAGCTCCGCTCACGAAATTGACTAAGAAGAATCTAGTGTTCAATTGGGATTTGGATTGCGAGTTGCTTTCCAACGACTGAAGAGGGCTCTCACAACAGCCCCAGTTTTGACGCTGCCAGATGGGAGCAAGATGTTCACTGTTTATACGGATGCATGTGGGACAGGGCTAGGCGCCGTCTTAATGCAAGAAGGAAGGGTAGTAGCTTATGGCGGGAGGCAGTTGAAGGCGCACGAAAAGAACTACCCAACCCACGATCTTGAGTTAGCCGCCATCGTCTTTGCACTCAAGTCTTGGCGACACTATCTCTTAGGTGAGAAGTTCGAACTTTACACTGACCATAAATCGTTGAAATATCTTTTCTCGCAGAAAGATCTTAACTTGAGGCAACAAAGGTGGATGGAGTTTCTTGCCTCGTACGATTTCGAAATCTCCTATACTTCGGGCAAAGGCAACGTAGTGGCAGACGCGTTGAGCCGAAAGAAATTAACCCTAAGCCCGTTATTTGTTGAAAGACAAAGCCTAGAGTTTATAGCCAGCTTCGACTTTAGGCCCTCCTCCGATTTTGTACCGGGCCTGCTAGCATCTCTCGAAGTGCGCCCGACTTTAGTGGATTCAGTAGGGACAGAACAACGCGAAGACCCTCAGCTTGTGGAAATAATTGATAGGCTAATTAGGGGTGAGACTTCAAGTCACCTCAACCGATACTCCATCGACGATAGGGGTTTGCTAAGGCGAGACGGAAGACTATGCATCCCACAGACAAAAGATTTAATAAAGAAGGTTCTCGAGGAAGCACATCACTCCAAGATGACGATACATCCAGGCGGAGATAAAATGTACAAAGATGTAAAAAGGAATTTCTTTTGGAATGGCATGAAAAAGGACGTGGCAGAATTCGTTTCTAAGTGTATGGTGTGCCAACAGGTTAAGGCGGAACAGAAAAAGCCTGGCGGACTGCTACATCCTCTGGAGGTCCCGCAGTGGAAGTGGGATAGCATCTCAATGGACTTCATCGATGGGCTGCCTAGGTCTAGGAGAGGCAACACTAGCATTTGGGTAATAGTGGATAGGCTTACTAAAAGCGCCCACTTTTTACCTGTCAAAAGTAAGAGAACTGCCTCATCCCTAGCATCACTTTACCTCAAGGAAATCGTTCGACTCCATGGAATACCATCTAGCATTGTTAGTGACCGAGACCCCATCTTCACCAGCGAATTTTGGCGGAGTCTGCAAGAAGCAGTAGGAACGCAGTTATGCTTGAGCACAGCCTATCATCCCCAAACCGACGGCCAAACAGAGAGAGTGAACAGAGTCTTGGAAGACCTTTTAAGGCTATGCGTCCTCGACTTCGGAGGGACATGGGAAGACCACCTTCCTTTGGTGGAATTTGCCTACAACAACAGCTATCAAGCAACCATCGGAATGGCGCCCTTCGAAGCTTTATATGGAAGACCGTGCCGATCGCCCACTTGTTGGTGGGAGTCCACGGATAAGCTCATACTTGGACCAGACATGATCCGAGAGACCTCAGAGAAAGTAGACTTAATACGAAGAAGGATGAAGACGGCCCAAGACAGACAAAAGTCCTATGCCGACAAGAGAAGGACCGACCTTGAATTTGAGGTTGGAGACAGAGTTTTTCTCAAGGTATCACCGCTAAGGAACGTTGTTCGTTTTGGAACCACAGGAAAACTAGCACCAAGGTTCGTAGGGCCATTCCCTATTATCGAGAAGATTGGGAAAATGGCCTATAGATTAGAGCTACCCGAGAAGTTGGCTGGAGTCCACAACGTTTTTCACGTTTCACACCTCCGAAAATGTCTGCATGAGTCTGCTGAAGTGGTAGAGCCAAATATACTCGAAGAGGCCGAAGTGGAACGCGAAGCGACCATAAGAAAAGTTCCAACCCGCATCTTAGGAACGGAAGTGAAGAAGCTACGCAACCGCGAAGTCAAGCTCGTCAAAGTTTAATGGAGCGACGCCGAGGGAGACGCGACTTGGGAAACAGAAGCTAGAATACGTACTGCCTACTCTTTTCTGTTCGAGGGTACATCCTTGATCTTTCCTTAAGTTGCGCTTTTATCTATCTTTTTAGGCATATTTCCTCGACCGTATCTTTTAGGTAGAAACTCTTTGGATGGAAACATGTAATTGAAACATGTTATGTATGAATGGTTGCAAGTGGTTGCAAGTGATTGCTAGTGGTTGCTCGTGGTTGCATATACACACACAATCTAGGTTTTAGATCGGCTCAGTCACTTCATATTGCATATGCATATATGTTTGTATTCGTATGTGTGGTTGAACTATAATGTGTTGTTATGTGGATGCTGCATTTGTATTGAATGATTGTGCACTCATGTAGAATCAAGAATAGGAAAATTTGCATACATAATGGATTCATGGCACTTACATAATTCGCATTTAGGAGGTCAACTGAATCAGTAGACCGCCTGATTTTGCATTAGATAAGTACATGTACACACACACTTCGCATATGATCATGAAGCATTAGAAATCTTTTAAGGACAATGGATGCTCGTGTTTGATGGATGAGTAGATGGATGATTGGATGTTAGGATATACATTCCTCCTAACTTGAAGATTTCGGGGACGAAATCCTTTTAAGTGGGGGAGAATGTAACACCCCGATAATTCTATAACTGTGAAATTAACAAATTAAAGTATAATTAATCTGAAATCAAAGAACTAAGGGAAACGGGATACGCCATTGCGTTCGTCTCGGAAAAATACGCGAAATAGAGTCCGAGTTTTCGAAAAACGGAGTCCGTATGAAGAAGATATGGCCTTCGGAAGTTTTGAATTAAATTTAAAATTCAAACAGAATAAAATAATAATTAAAAATCGGGCCCAGTGGGCCAAGGCGGATAAACACCCGCCTAGGCCACCCAGGTCGACTGGGCTATCGACCTGGGCTACCCATGTCGACAGGGCTGTCGACAGCCCTGTCGACAGGGGTGTCGACCTGGTCGAGCCCAGTCAACCTGGCTGGCCAGGTCTGTGTTTGGTCGAATTTCTGTGGTCTGCTTTGTCATTAGGGCTAGGTGGCGGGTTCTAATTGGTCTCTCTATCTAATGAATGGCTACGATCTAACCTAGCAACATCAAGGGTCCTAATCAATTCCTAACCTCTATATAAACAACCCTAGACTAAACCCTAATCTATTCATTCAAATTAAGAACATAGCCGCCATGTTGCTGAGGAACGACTAAGAGTAGCCGCCAACTAGAGAGAGGATTAGGGAGAAAGTTCTAAAGCCTAAAGCAGTTCAAGCAACCTAAAGCCAATCAATTCAACAAAGGAATCATATCTCTTAATTAGAGAATTCGCCGCAACCATTGTAAGTAGAGTATTACTTTGGTATGAATAAACAATTGTGTTGATATGTATGCTTGAATTGTGGCAGTAAAAGTAATTCATACTTATGCGTTCTTATCAATTTGTATACGTTTGGATATTCTTGAATTATGTTATAAAGAACTACATGCGGTAGTTCTATGCAAGTAAACGTTTGGAATATTGCGCAAATTATGTAATCTATGTTGAAGCTACATGTATGTAGTTGATTGAAATTCATGCGAGTTTGGGGCTTTGTTATTATGCCATCATGATGTATATTTTTGTGCATAAATCATTTTGCAAGTAATTGAAACAAGTTTGAAACTATGTTGGAATTTTGACACCATAATCCATGTATTAAGTCATGCTTTTGCAAAACTTATGAATATGGCTAGGCTATGAATGATATTTGGCATAATTGAAATCCATGATTAAGTCTATCTTGTTTACAAGAATTATATGATGACATATGTGAGACATGGCTAGGTTAGACTCAAAAATCCCTTTTTGCAAGTTTAAAGCAAACACCATGTTTAGGAATATTTATGCATAAGTATGTTTATACCATCGTTATGTGATTAGACTTAAACCATGATTAAGTTGAACTATGCTTTTGTGTTAGTAACAAAGTATCCCCTTTGTAAACATGTAGAAACCTTATGAACATGACTTGTTTATGTTTATGCCGTGTTTATGCTAGAAGTATTTATGCCATGTTTATGTTTGACATTATGTTATGCTTATGCTAGAAATATTTATGACATGCTTATGTTTGACATTATGCCTAAATAAGAATATAGGTTCATGTTGTAGTTAAACCTATGCAAGTTCACATGCTTTGATTCATGTCACCTATGTTACCACTATGCAAGTACACCAATTTCTATTCTGTATTTCCAACGTCGTATTGCAAGTTCATGCGCTCACTTTCCCCTCTTTGTGTATACGCCATAAGCCTCCCCTTTTCGCATGGCTAAATTGGGCTTTAAAAGGCTAAGCCCAATATATATATAAACGGACGTGTAAAACGGGGGAAAATAACGTTGGGTTAAAATTAATTAATGAATGAAAATATAAAATAGAAGGGCCCAAATTCAAGTATGGGTTGGGCCCATGATTGGTGTAACCTTTACACCATTAACTTAATAATGGGCCGCAAATATTTACATATAAGAAAGAAAGAAGAATGACAAGATATGTAAATGTAGAACATACGATGTGTTTAACCCGAGGTTGGATTGAGTTGTGATGTAAACCTGCCCGGAACCGCCCGGTTGTCCAGTAGTCACAACAATACCTATCCAATGTGGGAGGTTAAACATGGAGCCCAGCAAGGACCCGAGGTTAGACTGAGTTGTGGCGTAAGACTGCCCGGAATCAACCGGCAACAGGCAGCCACAACAATACCTGTCTAATGTGAGAGGTCAGGGCCTTAATAAGACAATTAAGGCTGAGTCAGGATTGTTAGGATTAAGTGAACTAAAGACTTAATCAAAATGGAACATGCTAAACTAAACGGACTGGTGGGGGTTAGGTTAGAAACACTTAACCAACTTAGCATGTTGGCTAGAGATAGAAAACCTAGTAATGGGGGACCCTTTTCAGCAGTAACCCTAAAAGGTGTATCAGGATACCCTGAAGCTAGGCAGGGTCGGGCACGATTACTGGGCTGATTGTAAGAGGTCAAAGCGACGGCGGTGGTGTAGCAGTGTAGGTTCTAACGGAGTGCGGGCGTGCACAAACTCCGGCGCAGAAAAATAAGGCACTGGACACCAGTAGCATACCTGTGCACTCTAAGGTTGTGTCGGGTTGCCACTATGGGACTTGATACACCCCATGGTGGGACCAGCATAGGTAACTACAACATCGGGGGCCGTAAGACACATGTAACTATGCGAGTAGGAGCCGATCATCATAGAATGGATCACATCACCCTGATATGGGGTGCCAGTTGGAAACTAGTTAAATGGGTTCAGAGATTAACATGGGGTACGATAGTATATTCGACCCTAGACAACTTAACCAAGTTTATAGTGCTTGCCCACTTCTTGTTTATACTTATCATACCCAGTTCTTTATTCATAGACAAAGTAGTACTAGACTTACTCAGGCTTTATGTCTGACTCTGCTTTTCCTTTCGTCTTCTTTCTTCCGTTCCCCCCCCCCCCCCAGGTCCTCAGGGAGGGAACACAGCAGCTTGACCAACCTTAGCATCCAGCTTGAAGAAGAGAAATGTATTGCTTGGACTTTCCTGTTTTGAACTATGGCTTTGGACAATCACTATGGGGGCTTTTGCAGTTTATCTACGTTTTATTTATGCTTCTTTAAATAATGTACTCAAGACAAATTATGAAAATGTTATGTTATGATTTTGGAAAGGATGTTGTTGTAACACGTATTTGACTTTATGAAATAAAAGTTTGTTGTTCTTCCGCTGTTTACAAATATGTGTTCTTATATCTGTCTTGTATATCTGTGACTTGTACTTATAAACCTCCACCGAAATTAGGGCATTCCCTTTGAGAGTGACCCTAACGGAGGTGGGGTGTTTCATATTACATAGCAGCGGAAAATAATTCAAAATACACCTGAAGAAGATAAACGGATACAAAGCTTTCCGGATATCGTTCCAGCTGTAAACCAGGTTCCTGTGAATATAAATCTGCAAAACCAAAACTACTAGCTGCCCGTGCGGAAAATAGGGGCACCCAGAGTTTAGGTTAAAACAATAAACTCCAGGTCAGTCATGTGATTGGTGTGAGAACTAAAACAGTTATTAATCTTTATTTTTAAACTTAGGTAAATCAAGGGACCACGCCGTATAACACGGAACGGGTTTCCTCCCAAGAATACCAGTTCATAAAACAAACAGCGCAATGCTAAATAAAGAAAAATGAAGCTATTATAAGACCCAGGTCCCATCACACAATGCAACGCAAGCCGGAGGATAGGGTTTTTACCTTATAATAGCCAAAGAATGCTTGATACGTTTAAAACAGATTATTTTGATAGTACTAGAAGTGTATAGTGTCAAAACAATTTCAATCATAAATATCAATCATAGGCGGCATAGCATCCCATGCTGCTATGTCGCCAATACTAGGTTCTACGATCAAAACCTCAAAGTCATGTATTTGGAAATTGGATTTCCATCTGTGAACCGAGGCAAAAGACAGTCCTCTACCGATTCGAGACGCTCTAGCCCGTGTCTCAGGAACAGCCGCAACTACCCCTTGGATCGTAAGGGCCGGTCCACCGATGTGGATTATAATGCTTGAACACTACGTTTCCCCGCCCTTTGGTGCGTAAATGAGCCAACAAATGACTCCATCGGCTTCACATAGTCACCGATATATCCGAGGCGCGTCGCAACAGCAAAAACCACATAAGTCAAACTCGTTAGGGCATGTAAAACCACTGACGCCACTTCTAGCTAGAAAGAAACGCATGTCCCCCCTGAGGTCCTTCTCCCGTTTCTGGTTCACAACCGGGGTGTGAGGCTCGCGAATCAACGCTACACAAAGCTACGTCACAAAGGCCGTGCTTTGATAATCAACCATAAGACTTTGCCTTTCAACAAAAGCCTTGATCATTTGCATCTTAGCATGCCACACAGGCAAACCACTCCATGCAACCGATATCCATCAATCACACAGAATGATATCCAATGTCAGACACACCGTCCATTTACAAGTCCATTTTGGGTCTGAACGAAACCGAAGGCACCTTGTACCTCGCTTATCCATCGATCTCCAAGTACGTCTGGACGACCACTAACTGATTCCCTCCTCTTGGGTGTACAGCCCAATCAAGATCATCAGTAATTATCCAAACGACCCGAAGACCTCCGGTCTTCGACCACCGTCTTCATCTTCGACTTATCGTCGTATCAGTTATTCAGAATGGGATAACCCGGTCTTTCTGAATAACTCGCGTATATATTAAATACGTGTTACACAAACACAACATATGCCTCATTCCCGTTCATCAGTCACTAACCGTAAGTTAATCAAGAGAATAATTCCCCAAATATTAACCCCGAAGGCCGAAACCAACATCAGATCAATACCCAGGAAACCATTCTGCTTAACTAACCTACAATTAGTTTCTAAATTTCACATTCTTAGGGAGAGGTTCCCATTAATTTTATCAAAGATAAATTCCTTTAAATTTATTCTTTAATCTTCCTTTGAATATCACTTCAAACTAGTCGGGATTAATGAACCGTACCAAAGTAATCATTTGTTTTAATTTCCCAATCCAACCCTATTCATCCCATGAAGTAAAACGGGTTATACTTCGTATCTAACACCACGGTGTTATCGGTAAATTCAATTACCATTTCACGTTCAAATCTAATTAAAGATTTAACTACCGTCTGGAGTAAAACTGGTGATACTCCATTCTCGATATTTTCAATCTAATTAAAGATTCATTAAAACTCCACTTAGTTTTAATCTTTGACTAGGTTAAAGAATCAGTGTCATTTAAAACACGGTTCACGATAAACCCCAAAATCACATCACATTCCAATCAGTCCCTAACCGTAAATTAGCAAGTGAGCAGTTCCCTAAGTATTAACCCCGAAGACCGAAACAAACATCAGATCAATACCCCAGAAACTATTCTGCTTAACTAATCTCCGGTTAGTTTCTGTTTTTCTTAACTCCTTTGGGTCTAAGAACAGTATTATTGAAGATACCGTTCACGACGACCCAAAATCACATTCCATTAATTATTGGGTTAAAGAACAAGTGTTATTTAAAACACTGTTCACGATAAACCCAAAAATCAATACCAATTCAATTCCAATTAAAGATTATTTAATTGGTACACTTCATTTAAATCTAAATAAAAAGATTTAATCTCTTTCTCAACTGGGCTTAAGAACAGTGTTAATGAAGACACCATTCACGACAAACCCAAATCACATTTGATATTAAATACAAGCTCTGAATAGAAAATATATCGGCTTATATTCAATATCAAATTCTACGACCAAAAATATCGTATTGGAAATAACGATATATATATATCTTTCAAATTTTCATAACAATATCTGTATAATCACGAAATCCAACATTGAAATATTCTGAAGACAATTTCGATTCAAATCCTTTCCAATGCAATTATTGAAAATTCTGGTTATTTTCAAAACCATTTCAAATCCAATTTATTTATTTTAAAAATAAATAAATTGCTACTCTAGTTCAAAACTAGTTCATTTCGATAAAAATATATTTTTATCTTTTCAAATATGGAGTTTTTCATCCCAATTCTTCATAAATCATTTCTTATGATTTTACACAAATTATTGATATTTTTAATAATTTTATCAAGGGCCGTACAGTCGATTTCCATCAACGGCCATCGAACTACACTTACAGCGACCTTTTTCAAATTTGATTTGGACATAATTCCAAATCCAACCGTTAGATTTCAAATTTATAATATTCGTTAGAAAGCTCTTTTCGATACGAACCCAACGATTCCAATTTCATGAGAATCCGACGGTCGGATCTCCCGCAATGTCCATTCGAAGTCAATGGTCGAAAGTCACGAGCTGCCGCGGCGCGGCGCGGCGCGTTCTATTCAGGCCATTACACATATATAATATATATATTATATATTTCGTCGATTTCCTTTCAAAACGTATTTTATAAATCTTTTAAAATTCGTTTTCAAAACGATTTCAACTTCATTTTCAAATTCAAATCAAAATTAATTTTTTTCAATATAAATTCTTTTTAAATTCATTTCAAAT
Source organism: Allium sativum (assembly GCA_030737875.1). NCBI lineage: Eukaryota > Viridiplantae > Streptophyta > Magnoliopsida > Asparagales > Amaryllidaceae > Allium > Allium sativum. Next base: position 740,384,631 of record CM060909.1, on the reverse strand, counting down.
TGATTTCAATTCAAATCGATTTTCAGTTCAATTTCAATACGTTTTTAAATTCAATTCAAAATGATTTCAATTCTATTTCAACCTAATTCGAATTTCAATTCTATTCAGTTTAATTCGAATTTCAATTCTTTTCAATTTAATTTGAATTTCAATTCACTTTCAATATTCATTGAAAAATGAATAAAATCGATATAAATATCGTTCGCGTCAAAATGGCGTCAATCTAATCAACACGGCTTCATATATTTCTATTTTCAAATATCCTATTTCAAATATTTCTATTTCAAATATTTCTTTTTCAAGTATTTCTTTTCAAAACAGGAATGAGGCCCAATCAATTACCATATAATGTTAATTATATGGATTTTCTACAACACATGTATAAAATAACAACAATAAATAATCAACCATCATCCAAAGTGCATTCTACACTATATATGCATCAAATATAAATATTTAACGCTCATAACAGTCTGTCCATCAATCGATCAACATACAGCTAATTATTGGGACTAGTGTATGCCTTATATCATCCCAATACCCATGTGGGGTTTCAAACAACCAAACACAGATTTTATTTATGCAGTTGGGCGATGGGTAAAATTTACCGTCCCAATCAATATCAGTCAAATCAGTGTATATAAACAAATCGTCTGATTTGTTTATATTTATTTATTCACATTCATGTCAAATTTTTTTTTTCAACTACAAATTATTTTTAACTATATAAATATTTTATTTCATTTCACATCACACCACACAATCAACTACACATCAAAATCAAATAAACAAGCATACAAGCCGTCCATGGTCTGTGGACGACGGGTGTCAGGTGCTACTAAACACCTTCTGCATCCTAGTTTATATTTATAACTAGAAATCTAAATTAAAGGTAAGGAGTTCTCACAGAGGGTTCTACTCCTCCATTTCATTTCTGAATCTCTAAACCATCTGGATTTGTTTGAATTTCCAATGCAGTCATTGTCCCGCTGTTCATAAATAAAAATTATATTTTTATTGCATCATTTCAATAAATGAAAATCATATTTTATTTCTGCTTCCTCTATATTTTTGATTCACTTCTTATATAAAAATCATATTTTATTCTTTCTATAATATAAAAATCATATTTTTATTCTTTCTATAATGTAAAAATCATATTTTTATTCTTTCTATAATATAAAAATCATATTTTTATTTTTCTCCATACATAAAATTATATTTTTAACAACATAAAAATCCTAACTTTATTGTTAAGCTTCTACAAACCAAAAATCACCTTGACCGGATTTGAAAATCGTTCAAAGACGATTGTTTTCCCTTCCTCCTTCTGAGTTCTGGATGTGGATCTCAACCAGCATGCCGCTAACTAATTACCCCCATTCCGAACATAATTGAATATGTCACGTAGGTCAATTCTATCGTTACGATCAGTTTTCGTTCAAATAAAAATATAAATCAATGCATGCTGAATTTGAACGCATATTTCTATTTACCGGGGTCGCATACTAACTCAAAAAATTCCCGAAAAATATTTTATAGCTTTGTATTGACGATACGGTCCTAACAAAACTAATTTCGTCTAATTCTGAGACTGTTTGAAAAATGGTCATTTTCCAGTCGATTTAAGTCAACTAAAACTGGTCAAACGTGTTTTCCTTTGCCACGCTCACATATTGAATCGAAAAATTACAAATTTTGGAATCTAGCAATAACTAGACATCACGGATCCAACAAAAGTGGTTTCGTCGAAATCCGAGGTCGTTTGCAAAATTTCCATTTTTAAGGGCCAGAATTCCATAGCGACTATTCTGAATTTTCAACTGGACATACTTTTGATTCCCGCTATGAAATTTTGATTTTTCGGATTCGTTGGAAAGATATTCTCAATTAGATTCTAATATTTTTGGTTTCGCTAAAATCTGATTTATTTTGAATCCTGTACATTCATTTGAATTTTGAAATTGAATTATCGAACTACCGCGTCATTTTCTATTCCTTTTATAATTTAAAATAAATATTTATATTCTAACGACGATCTATATAAATATATACATTCGAATTCTATTCAAAATAAATTTCTTGTCATTATTATTTAAAATAATTCATTTTAATAATCAAAATTCACTAAAATTGCCAAAATTAAAATTTTAAATTGGCTCGGATTTCTGGGTCGTTGCAAGTATCCTAGAACGAGTGTGAAGAATGATGTTTTTGAAATAAAATTGAAAACAAAATTTGTTTTGAAAAATTAAATTAAATTATTCGTGTTTGAATATTTATTTGTATTGATTTGGACAATCAAGTATATAAAGATTTTGCGTATGCGTCTGATCTGCGTGTATTTGAAGTTTTAATATACTGTATAAATATAGAATCACACTCTAGTCGCCCGAAGACGATTCTGATGATAGTCTAGACATCATCAACATTAGTGTTCGAGTTTCGAAAGTGGGATTTCTATATATTTCCAATTGACTGGTGTGAGAACCAAAACTAGATAGGGCTATTGTTGTGAATTGGCATCGAAAACATGATTTTCTATATATGTATCAAAATTTTGAATTTGAAACATTAATTCACTAATTGATTGATGGTTGTGTTGTTTGATTATTGGTTTGATATTTTTAACCATCTAGACCAAATTGTACCAAATGTTGAACTGACTTGAGAATTATTTGGAAATACATATATGTGCATGTACTTACATTGAATAGGTCATAGCAAAGAGGCTAGATAAGAGGAATAAAATTGTTTTCCCGACAAATAGGTAATGTTTATTGTATTTCTTGGGTATTTGATGATTTTATGAGCCGATTATTTAGCCGCTTGGCTGTTTCTTTTTCCTTTTGGATTGGTGAGGGCCATGGGAGGCTATTTGAAATATCCCGAAGCTCCCGGTGCAGGGGAGATTATGGCGAAATTTTTCGAAAATTTAGGGTGTTAGCTAAATTTTTGAAGAATTTGAAAAGTTCTTAGAAACTGAAAGGTTGAAGAACTTAAGTCATAATTAAAATGATGAAAGTTGAGTTGGTTTGTGAAACAACTTTCAACTTCGTTCCTTTTCAGGGACGGAAAGTTTTAAGTGGGGGAGATTGTAATAACCCGAAAATCGGAGCCAATTTAAAATTTTTATTTTGGTTATTTTAATGAATTTTGAATATTTGAAATGAATTATTTTAAATAATAACGATGAAAAATTTATTTTCGAAGAAGTTAGAATGAATAAATTTATTTTAATTATAAAACGAGCCTGAAATGGTGCGGCAATTCGAAAATTCGATTTTTAATTTCAAATGAATATACAGAATTCGTTTAAAGTTAGAATTGGACGAAACAAGAAATATTTGAATCTATATGACGATATCTTTCTAACGGATGTAAGAAACTGAGATTTCACTTTATAGAGTGTAAGATATGTCCAGTTTAAAATTCAGAAAAGTCGCTGTGGAATTTATATATATTTTAATATATATAAAGGCCTTGAAAATAGCCATTTTGCAAACGACCACTGTTTTCGATGAAACCACTTTTGTTGGATCCGGGATGTCAAATTATTGCTAGATTCCAAAATTCAGAATTTTTGGGATTAATATGTGAGCGTGGCAAAAGAAAACGTGTTTTGACAGTTTCAGTTGAAATGGATCGACTAGGAAAAGGCCATTTTCAAACGATCTCAGAATTTGACGAAATTAGTTTTGTTAGGACTGTATCGTCAATAGGAAGCTAGAAATAATTTTTCTGGAATTTTTGGGGCTCGTATGTGGCCTCAGTATATTGAAATGCGCATTTAAATTTGAATTTATAGAATTAAATTTTAATTTAAATGGAAACTGATCGAAACAGCCGAATTGGCTTACGATACATATCCCATTGTGTTCGGAATCGGGGTGATTAACTAGGGGCGACAGTCGTTGGGTTCGGTTTGGAGTCCGGACGAAATTGAGTTAATTAGAGAATTAATTATTATTTTAATGTTGGTGCACACCTATACCCTTAACCTTAGGTCAACGTTCCTTTTATTTTGGGGGTCAATTCTTTTCCGTGCCTCCAGGAAAAAAATCAAAGGACATAATCGCCGATCCTTCTTCACCTTAGATCCAACGGCCAAGATCATATATCGTGGAGGGAAGGGTTCGAATCCCTACAGCAAAGGCAGCATCTTTGGGTTCGGTTTTAGGGTTTATAGGGGCGGCGAGTTCTTCAAGACGCCCGGTGTAGGGAGACATGGTGACGGCGCGTTAATCTCCGATGGTCGATGGAGCTCCAACGGTTTGGATGACGATCAGCGTGGGGTTCTTCAAGTTGAGCGATGGGGTCCTATAGGCGATGCTAAACAAAGAGGAAAGGTCTTGTTTTTATTATTTTATTTAAACCAATTGTTTTGTTTAATTTAAGCAATGGGAAGAAAAAAATCAGTTTTTATTTGTATAAAATACATTGTTTTAAAATTATAAAATTGAATTGTTTTTAAAGTATATGATAAGCAATGTTTTTAAATTTAAATATGTTTTTAAATTTAAATATACACCATTGTTTTCAAAATATAAATAACAAATGTTGTAAAAATATAAATCGCATGAGAAAAAAAATGTGTGAATTTTAAATATAAATATACATTGTTTTAAAAAAATAAAAGCTAGGATTGTTACAAAGGAAAAGCTAGGACTTTTAGATGAAGATTTGATTTTTATAAAGATAAAAATAGGATTTTATCGTATGTTAGAAATATTTTTATAAAGATAAAAATGGCATTTTTGTCGTATACAAGAAAATATTTTTTAAAATCGATAAAAATATGATTTTTATCGTATGTATACTATCTATAAAATAGTCAGGTTAAGAAATCATTTTTAGAAAGCTAAAATATGATTTTTAGATTATAATACTATGAAATAATTAATGATTGACGAAAAATATGTTTTTTAACATATGTATGTTATTTATAAAATAGACGTGCTGGAGTTCGGGGAAAAATCTAAAATTGACAACCAAAGCACGACAGAGTGGGTCTCAAAGGTGAGAACTCCTCACTTTAATTTTCTTTTTACAGATATTTATTATGTAACTGCATATATGAACTGTTTCCCATCGTCCACAGACCATGGACGACTTGTTTGGTTGTTTGTGATTGATTGACATGTTTGGTTGAATATTAGTTTGTGGTGTGAATGTGGAATTGAATAGAATTGGTATGTGTATGACGTGGGCCATTATTAGATCGGGGATAAGGCTTGGCCTTATCCCGTTTCTAGTATCGCGCCGTTATGCCGCCGAAATGTTCTAAATATATTAGAAAAATAAAAATATCATTTTTATTGTGTAAATGAACCAAATAATTATTTTATAGTTAAAAATATAATTTTTAACGTGTATATAAAATACATATTCATTTACAAATCGAACGATTTGTTTATGTACACCCATTTGAAGGATATTGATCGGGACGATAAATTTTACATGTCGCCCAACTGCACAAATAATAGTCAGTGTTTGCGGATTGAAACCCCACACGGGTGTTGGGATGATATTTGACGTACACTAATCCCAATTATTTAGTTGTATGTCGATCGATTGGTTGACAGACTGTGTGAGCGTTAAATATTTATATTTAATGCTTATGCAGTTGTGTGGTGCACTCTGGATGATGGTTGATTATTTATCGTTGCTATTATATACATGTGTTGTAGGGAATCCATATAATTAACGTCATATGGTAATTGATTGGGCCTCATTCCAATTTAGAAAATAAGGAATATTATAAAAAAAATCATGTGTTGAATAGAAAGAAAATTCATGTGTCGAATAGAAAGAAAATTCATGTGTTGAATAGAAAGAAAATTCATGTGTTGAATAGAATAAAAATTCATGTGTTGGATAGAATAAAAATTCATGTGTTGAATAGAATATAAATATATATTCATGTGTTGAATAAAAATATATATTCATGTGTTGAATAAAAAATATATATTCATGTGTTGAATAAAAATATATATTCATGTGTTGAATAAAAATATATATTCATGTGTTGAAGAAAATATTCATTTGTTGAATAGAATAACGAAGTTATTGAAATATGTAAAGCCATGTTGGTTAGATATGCCCCATTCTGACGCGAACGATATTTATATCGATTATATTCGTTTTTATAATGATTATAGAAAAACAAGTGATCTCAAAATATAATATTTTGAAAATATTATCATTTGTATATCGATGATGTGGAACATTCAATTTTGATTCGAAATTGAATATGAAGTTGAAATCATTTCGAAAACGAATTTAAAACGGTTTATAAAATACGTTTTAAAAGGAAATCGACGAAATATATATAATATATTTATATTATATATATAATGGCCTGAAAAGAATGCGTCGCGCTGCGGCAGTTCGCGAATTTCGACCATTGACTTCGAATGGATATTACGGGAGATCCGACCGTCGGAATCTCCTAAAACCGAAACTGTTGGGTTCGTATCGAAAAGAGCTTTCTAATGAATACAAGAAATTAGAAATTTAATGATTGGATTTGGAATTATTTTCAAAGCAAATTTGGAAAAGGTCGCTGTAAGTGCAGTTCGATGGCCATTGATGGGAATTGACTGTACGAGCCTTGATAAAATTATTAAAAATAGTAATAATTTGTGTAAAATCATAAGAAATGATTTGTGAAGAATTGGGATGAAAAATTCCAAATTTGAAAAGATAAAAACAGATTTTTATCGAAATGAACTAGTTTTGAACTAGAATTATAATCCCATTTATTTTTAAAATAAATAAAGTGGATTTGAAATGGCTTTGATAATAACCAGAATTTCCAATATATAAAGTGGAAACGGATTTGAATCGAAATTGTCTTTGTAATATTTCGATGTTGGATTTCGTAATTATAAAGATATTGTTATGGAAATTTGAAATATATATTTATATCGTTATTTCCAATACGATATTTGTTGGTCGTAGAATTTGATATTAAATATAAACCGATATATTTTCTATTCAGAGCCTTGTATTTAATATCAAATGGGATTTGGGTTTGTCGTGAATGGTGTCTTCATTATCACTATTCTTAAACCCAGTTGAGAAAAAGATTAAATCTTTTTATTTAGAATTAATGAAGTATACCAATTAAATGGTATTTAATTGGAATTGAATTTGAATTGATTTTTGGGTTTATCGTGAACCGTGTTTTAAATGACATTGGTTCTTTAACCTAGTTAAAGATATGATATGGTTTCCGAATTTAAAAAATCATTAATATTGATTTTTGGAAAGATTAAAACCAAGTGGAGTTTTAATGAATCTTTAATTAGATTGAAATGACCGAGAATGGAGTATCACCAGTTTTGCTCCAAAGCGATAGCTAAATCTTTAATTAGATTTGAACGTGAAATGGTAATTGAATTTACCGATAACACCGTGGTGTTAGATATGAAGTATTACCAGTTTTACTTCGTGGGATGAATAGGTTGGGATTGGGAAATTAAAACAAATGATTACTTCGGTAAAGTTCGTTAATCCCGACTAGTTTGGATAAACCATAATTTGGTTTGAATTGGTATTCAAAAGAAGATTAAAGAATAAATTTAAAGAATTTATCTTTGATAAATTTAATGGGAACCTTTCCCAAAGTATAAGAATATTTGAATGAAAGAATATTCTGAATTAGAATGAGGTGTATGTTGTGTTTGTGTAACACTTGTTTATTATATATGCGAGTTATTCAGAAAGACCGGGTTTATCCCATTCTGAATAACTGATTCGACGATGTGTCGAGGATGAAGATGGTGGTCAAAGACCGTAGGTATTCACATCGTTTGGGTGATTACTGATGTTCTTGATTGGGTTGTACATCCAAGAGGAGGGAATCAGTTGGTAATCGTCCAGACGTACCTGGAGATCGATGGATATGCGAGGTACAAGGTGCTTCCGGTTTCGTTCAGACCCAGAACGAACTTGTAAATGGACTGTGTGTCTGACATTGGATTTCATTATGTGTGATTGATTTCTGTTAAATATATATCTGTTTGGCGGTAGAGAATTTATTCTCTTGCTTAACGCCCTTCTCTAAGACGTACGAGCTCAGAGGTTATATATTGATGGATATCAATCGCATGGAGTGAATTGCCTGTGTGGCATGCCTAAGTGGCAAATGATCAAGGCTTTTGTTGAAAAACAGAGTCTTGTGGTTGATGATCAAAGCACCGCCAGTGTGGCACAGCTTTGTGTAACATTGATTCGCGAGCCTCACACCCCGGTTGTGAACCAGAAACGGGAGAGGACTGTAGAGAGAGCATGCGTTTCCTTCTAGCTAGGGTGGTGTCAGTGACCTACCAGCCCTGACATTTATATTATTTTCACCTGTGTGGTTGTTGGATTGCGAGGCGCCTCGGATATATCGGTGACTGTGTAGAGCCGATGAAGTCATTTGGCTCACTTACGCCCTAAAGGGTGGAGAAACGCATGTTCAGGGTTTAAGTTTAATCCACATCGATGGACCGGCCCTGCATGTTGCCTAGGTGCAGTTGCGGCTGAGTCCTGAGGCTCGGGCTAGAGAGTCTTGAAACAATAGGATTGCGCCTTGCCTTGGTTCACAGATGGAAATCTAATTTCCAATACGAGACATTTCGGTTTTAGTTGTAATCTTATATATGGCGACATAGTGGTATGGGGCACTTATGCCGTCTATGATTGATACTTATGATTTGAAGTTGCTTTATACACTATGCACTTATAATAGTATCAAATGATTTGTTTTAAATGTACCAAGCATGTTTGGGTATTATAAGGGAAAACCCTATCCTCCGGCTTGTGTTGCATTGTGTGATGGGACCTGGGTCTTATAATAGCTTCATTTTTCCAAAAAGCATTGCGCTGTTTTGTTATATGCACTAGTATTCTTGGAAGGAAACCCATTCCGTGTTATACGGCGCGGTCCCTTGATTTACTTTATTTTAAAGTAAAGTTTTAAATAACTGTTTTAGTTCTTACACCAGTCACATGATGTAACGTCCCATATTTTCGGCCGTCAAATATTTAATTTAACTTATTATTTTAAATATTATATTGGGAATATAAATGGATTTTTAATATTTAAATCGTTAGTTAAAACGAGATCGAACGATATATATTTATATAATATAAATCGAGTTTGAAAATGGCGTGCAGTTCGTAAATTTGAGTTTTGAACTTCAATACTAATTGTAATTGAGACTGTTGTTCCAATAGATACGATGATGTTAATTTATTTAGTTGTTTGAATTTAATATATAGTATATTAACGCTTTATAAAATTTAATAATAACCCAATCTAAAGCTCGTATACAACGTAGACGCAACCCATATTTTCAATGCAAATTCCCCTGTATGTATATAGATACATATATCTATCATACAAGTTTGCAATTCTGTACATATAAATGTAAGACATTGAAAACCAATAGGTAGCTGATCTATGAAAAGTTAAGTACAAATTTTGTACTATGCACTTACATTCATATCCTTCCTTTGGCATTAAAAAGGATTAGTATGAAATATTTATTAAACTGCATGTTACAAGTGTGATAACACAATTCAGGGTAGGATATACAAATTCTGTACAAACACATGCATTTGTAAGGACAAACATATCTGTAAATACAAAAGTATATATATTCATGTATCTTTATGTGTACAAATGCAAAATACATACTAGGAAAACCAAATACAGAATCTATAAGGTACATATTTTCAAACTCTGTATGGAATAAACAAATCCATAGCCTCACTATCATCAAATCCATTCACGTGGTAAAATTCGATCACTTCTTTTGGACAATACTCTAATCTGAAATCTCTGTACAACGATCACTATTTCCATCAGTGGTACATTGATATCTGAAAAGAAAGAAGAAAAAAAAAGAGAGAGTCATGAACCAACTAAAAGGAAACAATTTTATGCATTGTGTCTGTACAATGCAAAACAAAGAAAAGACAATTCATCCAAACTTTTTAGATTTCTACACAACAAATCGAAATCAGCTAGAAAAGATACTAGGACAGCTAAAGAAGGGTAATGCATAGCTGAAAAGAAACAGCTATGTATGTAGGTACTAAAATCTGAACAGCTAAATAGAATAGTTAAAACAACCATACTATATTCAAATGAACAGCTGAATAATCAATTAAAGAAACAGCAAAAGAGAGCAGAAAAAGGGATCAATATAAAGAAATAAAAGAATAAACATATGTGTACCTAACTGTTTGTACAAATGCAGACCACATAGAAGTGAAATATACATGTATCAATTTTGTACAACATAAAGCTGTAATTGTACAACAGCTAAAGAACAGCTAAGGGATGGTACAAGAACAGCTAGGAGAGGATCAAATATAAATGTATATATTTCTGTCATCAAATCTATAAATAAATAAATTGAAAACAGATGATTTTATACAGGCTGTACCATATTTTTCTAAGATCCAAACGCAGAAGCTACAGTTTCAAACATCTGACTGAATAAACAAGTCATGGCCCCAATCCAACATAATCTATACTAGTTCGATCACTATCTTCTTTGAACAGACCAACAGCATTGATATACAAGACTAGATTTATCAATTTTTCTGCCAAAACCATCACAAATCCATCGACAATTCATTGACAGTACAAACAAAAATCTGAAAAGAGTAATCACCTAAGAACCAGCAACAGCTAAAAGCAAAACCTATGATTTTACCATTCGTGTTGACATCGTTCTTATCTAGAGCGAATTCACTACTATAAATAGGAACCGCACTTATGTGTTTCATCACCATAGAAAACAATTGAAATAATACAGTAAATCGGAAATCGTTCGAACCACAGTGAAATCAAAACAAAAGTATACTGCTATTCGAACGAAAAACACTTATCTGGATTCGAAGAGATACGTGCTTCAAATCTGGAGGACTTTGATTGATTCGTGATGAAGCTGTTCGAGATCGAGGGCCTGGGGATTTGCAGAACGAATCGGAAGGGGAAAGAGGAGTTGCGACGGGGCTTATCACTGCCGCTGCCTTCGATTTAGGGTTTCGGACATGGTAGTTGTTTTAGTGGAGGCGGCGGATGAATTATGAAAGGGAAAAGGGATCCGAGGGTTTTAATTAAGATGGAGTGGGCTTCTTTATGGGCCGAACTAGAAAATTGGGTAAAGTCTAATTTAATTAAATTAAGGTTTGTTCGAATGTTCATATAAACTTAGATTGTTGATTTCGAATTCGTACGTGATCAGAATTAGGTGAAACAAAAAGCGTCGGAACCACGTCAACGAATACTACGAGATGGAAAAGAACCAGATAGGACTAGGAGCAGCTGGATTTTTCAGTTAAACGAAACACCTGTTAATTTAACTGAAATGAACTGTTTATCAACATAATCATATCAAAATCCAGGTGAGTTCAACTCACTCAGTTTTTCCCATTTATATTTTATATAAATTGGATTTTTTTTATTTTGTGTGCTCTGCTTGCTAATGGTTGACTGGTTGCTAGTATAAATTTATCTGTTGATTTAACTGCTAAAATTAAACTGTATTTAACCCCACTTAAATACCCAATCGTGTTCAATGATTGGATCCGATAAGGGTACTTACCTTGTTGATCACGTTCATTTCTAAACATGTTAAATTGTTTGAATTGTTCATCTGATTGAAGTGTTTGGAAGATTGGCTAATATTGAATAGTTGTTATTTACCATATGGATATTATCAGTTAAGTGACATCGATTGATCTGATTTTTGATTTAAAACCCAGCATATGTTTAGTTAAACCAATAAGTGGTATTGGTTGAGGTATTTGGCAATATGGCCGATGAAATCAATTATTTTAAAGTGTTGAATTACCGTCAAGTAGATCAACAGAGCTGAAGATTTTAAAACTTATCCTATAATTGGAAATAGATTTGAAATATATTTCAGTTTGAACAATAGTTTTCAAGGAAATAAATATTTTTTTTATTTAAATTTATAATTTATTGCCAATTATAAGGTAAATTCTGATGCTAAATCAGATTTATATATAAGTAGTTAGGAATTAACCAAATGGTTAAATTTGGAGATTTGTTCATTAAGAAATAATTAAATGGAATATTTAAATTAATTACATTCTTAATAAATTTAAAAGAAAATGATTAGAATTGGTTAACGAGATAACCGTGTTTAGAGTTAACTAAATTGGCCACTTTCAACTGCAGTTTGTAATTGAGTCAGTTTGATTGGATTAATCAAATTAAGTAGTCTAAATGATATTTGTTTAATTTTAATAGGATTTAAAAAGGGGAAATTATTACTTTAGTGAATAAAGAAATTTACCATTTGAGTAGCAGTGGTCGAAATGAATTATTATTATTTTTAAAAGCTTTAGAGAATTACCTTTTTATTGAAATTCATTTAAAAGGCAATTGAAATAGGAGTGAATTCTAAGTGAATGGTGAAAGGAGTAATGAATATATTTAATTTAAGCTTGAGTTAAACGATGAGATTTTAAATGGAGTTTAAGCGATAGTTTAGTTTAATGTTTACTTATTCAAATTAAGTAAAGGGGAAGTGGAAATAGAAAGGGTTTAGATTAAACCAAGATTTATTTGAATATGCTTTATATAAAGTGATGAGGTGTTATATCGTCAATTCTAAATTGACGTTACTTGAACTCTGATCAAGTAAAGATAGGGAATTAAAATAAGAGTTCAAAGGGGGAAATGGTCGAAAATATTTAAAAGGGGATTGGTGGAACTGAATTTGGTAAAGATTATAAGTGGTGTTTATAAAGGATTACTTAATTATTAAAATAAGAAATAGTGGTTATATCCGATAAAGAGATTTTCCAAAGAATACGCGGGTTGTATAAAACTGTATTTTGAATAAGATAGTAAATTGGAATTGTTATTGATATTAGAATACAAATATTGGTTTTGGATTACGACTTGTATCTATCTGAAGATATGAACGTGGTTGATCAAGGTCTGCGAGGTAATTAAAATACCCCAACTTGAACAACAGCAGGATTATCCGAAGATGATATTAGTTGTAAATGGTAAAAGGGGTTGGTGGAAATGTATTATTTCCTTTAAAGAAATAATAGTGCAACGCTTAGTGGAAATTGGGAATTTATATATACTAGAATTCCGAAGTGAAAAAGGGAAGAAAAAGGAGTTTCGTGAACTATAACAATAACCCCGATTTAGAAAGGAAGTATAAAGTCAAGTTTTATTTTATACAAATAGATATTGAGTATCGTTTCAAGAATGGAATAAAGGATTTTGCAACGCTGTTTTACATGTAAGGAGTTGAATTGATTTCCCAGTATTTGATAATAGTGTGGCACATGTTTTAAAAAGTGGAAATAGGGACCTGGATATAATATGTGATTTTCTAAGTATTAAGAATGAGTTTGTTTAAGGTAAATTTTAGAGTTATGTTTATAATATCAAAAATATTTATGAGTTTTGAAGGTACATTTGTTAAAAGGCCAAATAATGTTGAATACTGAACCAGTGAACTCATCGTATGTTCATGGTCAAAACACTGTTTATTTTGATAGTTAAAACACCGACTATCAAACTTGTCCAATACGATTGTTGGTAGGGAAAGACCGGGATCGAATTTATATTCGAAAACCATTCCGACCAACAAATACGTGGAGATATTTGAAGATGATCGAGATGGAGCATTGAAGACCGTGGATTTCCGTAAACGGAGGGACTACTAATAATCTCTGGTCTGCAGCCAGAGATGTACTGTGGTTCTGTCGTGGTCGGAATCTACGGGTTGCAAGGACTTCTCGCTACTGATCCATGGGGTGATTCCTGTATGAGATGCAGTAGGAGAATACCTTCGGTTCATCCTGTTCCTCGATGACTTGGATAGACGAGTGTCTGACAGAGTATTTCCAAAGGATCATGTACGTTGATTTCTTCAAATGTGCGATAGTTGGTTAGCTCCCAACTAGAGTATTTTTGTGGATGTCAATTGGTGATATCTGGCGGATCTGACAATGTGGCATTCAAAGTGAATGGTGGCCAGGTGTGGTAAAGGAAATTCAAACCTTAAGCCTCATCAACCGGGAGATGACAGAAATCGGGCAGGCAGCATGGCTATGTGGGTCGCTCCCATTAGGGTGTATAATCACCTATCTAGAGAAATTCCTTTTGTTCTTATTCTATCGATTCTGCCCATTCGGGAACGGTGGTTTGAGCCCAACCGTTGGTGATATACATTCGATACACTCAAGCGAAATGAGTGGTCGGTCATGTGAGGGCCGGGTTGCAAGACGTTCTTGTTGAACCCAGTGTATTCGCCTCTAGAGATACACTATCGGCAGGTGGCCCCATACCTTGTCATAGTCGGAATCCAATCTCCAATAAGCGCCTGCGGTTTTGATTGTATACTATATATGTGGAGCGTGAGATGCAAGCGTTCCACTAGATTATTATTTACCTGTATGTAGACATTATTATAATATCAGACAAGATATTGATTTCAAAAATGTTTTGGGTTATCGTAAGGTAAAAATCATCCGTATTTATGTGTGGATTTGGTCTTACGATTACCTTTTTCTTTTGAAAAGATTTCAACTTTAAAATCAAGTTGTGTGATACCTTAATACTGTGCGAGTTTATCTCACTCTGGTTCACCAGACTGACCCGGTGTTTTGTAAATGCTCGGATTAGACCGGGTTGTACAGGTTCAGGTTATCGACTGATGTGAAGAGACGAGTTGGAGAAGTTCAGACGCATTATATATATGGTGTGTATTCCGCTGTGTGATTATATATGAGGACAGGTTATTATAACTGTCCAGATGTGTAATGTACTCTGATGACTGTAAGTATTTTTAAAGCTCTCAATCAAGATTTATTTCGGTATTATATTTTGTTCCGCTGCGATGTGAGACTCTGTGTTGTGTTGGTTCTTCTTCTTCTTCTATTCTAATATTCCTTTCTTTCTTATCTCACCCTCTAATTTCTTTCTAATAACTATCCAGTGTTTTCGGTGCTTGGAGGATCGGCATGAGTTACGGTAAAGGTATTTATGTCGATTTTCAGGACCGAAAATCCCTGGGTCGTTACAGTGGTATCAGAGCTATTGGTTTAGTAATAACCTTGGCTCTGTGGTGCAACTCGATAGAGATGAGGTTAGTAATACCTTAGATCGAGTTGAGTGTATAGATATGAGAGCACGTATTTGTAGATTTTATATACCAATATTTTGGATTGTGTTGTTGTCTGGTTCAAGTGTTGAAAAGCATTGGACTGGTAATAGACACAGTATTGTTTTGAAAAGAGGGTAAATGAAATAATTTTGCCCAAATTATATTTTTATAGAAAAAGGAAAGAATTTTCTATAATATAATAGTATGGATTGATTGATTGTTTTGATTGAGTTGGTTGGAGTTCAAAATGAAATTGAACTGGGTAGAAACCAATTGGTTGATTGAATTGGATATGAAAATGAAACTTAGTCTGGTTAAGTAGAGTTAATTTAAGAAATAAAATTGAAATTAAACAAAATAAAGTTCAGATTTGAAAATCGAACGAATGATAATGGAGATCAATCGGAAGTTAATCGATTAATATTAAAATATGGTCAAACATAGTGGATACAAATAGTGGATACTAATACTGATAATCAAGATTTGTTTGGTTGTGTTTTGTTTGATGTATTGGTGATTAGTGGGTAAATTAAATTCAACAACGAGTTAATAAGAAATTAATGAGTTGTAACGTTCTTTCTTACCTTAGCAATTTCGAGGACGAAATTATTTTAAGGGGGAAAGAATGTAACGTCCCATATTTTCGGCCGTCAAATATTTAATTTAACTTATTATTTTAAATATTATATTGGGAATATAAATGGATTTTTAATATTTAAATCGTTAGTTAAAACGAGATCGAACGATATATATTTATATAATATAAATCGAGTTTGAAAATGGCGTGCAGTTCGTAAATTTGAGTTTTGAACTTCAATACTAATTGTAATTGAGACTGTTGTTCCAATAGATACGATGATGTTAATTTATTTAGTTGTTTGAATTTAATATATAGTATATTAACGCTTTATAAAATTTAATAATAACCCAATCTAAAGCTCGTATACAACGTAGACGCAACCCATATTTTCAATGCAAATTCCCCTGTATGTATATAGATACATATATCTATCATACAAGTTTGCAATTCTGTACATATAAATGTAAGACATTGAAAACCAATAGGTAGCTGATCTATGAAAAGTTAAGTACAAATTTTGTACTATGCACTTACATTCATATCCTTCCTTTGGCATTAAAAAGGATTAGTATGAAATATTTATTAAACTGCATGTTACAAGTGTGATAACACAATTCAGGGTAGGATATACAAATTCTGTACAAACACATGCATTTGTAAGGACAAACATATCTGTAAATACAAAAGTATATATATTCATGTATCTTTATGTGTACAAATGCAAAATACATACTAGGAAAACCAAATACAGAATCTATAAGGTACATATTTTCAAACTCTGTATGGAATAAACAAATCCATAGCCTCACTATCATCAAATCCATTCACGTGGTAAAATTCGATCACTTCTTTTGGACAATACTCTAATCTGAAATCTCTGTACAACGATCACTATTTCCATCAGTGGTACATTGATATCTGAAAAGAAAGAAGAAAAAAAAAGAGAGAGTCATGAACCAACTAAAAGGAAACAATTTTATGCATTGTGTCTGTACAATGCAAAACAAAGAAAAGACAATTCATCCAAACTTTTTAGATTTCTACACAACAAATCGAAATCAGCTAGAAAAGATACTAGGACAGCTAAAGAAGGGTAATGCATAGCTGAAAAGAAACAGCTATGTATGTAGGTACTAAAATCTGAACAGCTAAATAGAATAGTTAAAACAACCATACTATATTCAAATGAACAGCTGAATAATCAATTAAAGAAACAGCAAAAGAGAGCAGAAAAAGGGATCAATATAAAGAAATAAAAGAATAAACATATGTGTACCTAACTGTTTGTACAAATGCAGACCACATAGAAGTGAAATATACATGTATCAATTTTGTACAACATAAAGCTGTAATTGTACAACAGCTAAAGAACAGCTAAGGGATGGTACAAGAACAGCTAGGAGAGGATCAAATATAAATGTATATATTTCTGTCATCAAATCTATAAATAAATAAATTGAAAACAGATGATTTTATACAGGCTGTACCATATTTTTCTAAGATCCAAACGCAGAAGCTACAGTTTCAAACATCTGACTGAATAAACAAGTCATGGCCCCAATCCAACATAATCTATACTAGTTCGATCACTATCTTCTTTGAACAGACCAACAGCATTGATATACAAGACTAGATTTATCAATTTTTCTGCCAAAACCATCACAAATCCATCGACAATTCATTGACAGTACAAACAAAAATCTGAAAAGAGTAATCACCTAAGAACCAGCAACAGCTAAAAGCAAAACCTATGATTTTACCATTCGTGTTGACATCGTTCTTATCTAGAGCAAATTCACTACTATAAATAGGAACCGCACTTATGTGTTTCATCACCATAGAAAACAATTGAAATAATACAGTAAATCGGAAATCGTTCGAACCACAGTGAAATCAAAACAAAAGTATACTGCTATTCGAACGAAAAACACTTATCTGGATTCGAAGAGATACGTGCTTCAAATCTGGAGGACTTTGATTGATTCGTGATGAAGCTGTTCGAGATCGAGGGCCTGGGGATTTGCAGAACGAATCGGAAGGGGAAAGAGGAGTTGCGACGGGGCTTATCACTGCCGCTGCCTTCGATTTAGGGTTTCGGACATGGAAGTTGTTTTAGTGGAGGCGGCGGATGAATTATGAAAGGGAAAAGGGATCCGAGGGTTTTAATTAAGATGGAGTGGGCTTCTTTATGGGCCGAACTAGAAAATTGGGTAAAGTCTAATTTAATTAAATTAAGGTTTGTTCGAATGTTCATATAAACTTAGATTGTTGATTTCGAATTCGTACGTGATCAGAATTAGGTGAAACAAAAAGCGTCGGAACCACGTCAACGAATACTACGAGATGGAAAAGAACCAGATAGGACTAGGAGCAGCTGGATTTTTCAGTTAAACGAAACACCTGTTAATTTAACTGAAATGAACTGTTTATCAACATAATCATATCAAAATCCAGGTGAGTTCAACTCACTCAGTTTTTCCCATTTATATTTTATATAAATTGGATTTTTTTTATTTTGTGTGCTCTGCTTGCTAATGGTTGACTGGTTGCTAGTATAAATTTATCTGTTGATTTAACTGCTAAAATTAAACTGTATTTAACCCCACTTAAATACCCAATCGTGTTCAATGATTGGATCCGATAAGGGTACTTACCTTGTTGATCACGTTCATTTCTAAACATGTTAAATTGTTTGAATTGTTCATCTGATTGAAGTGTTTGGAAGATTGGCTAATATTGAATAGTTGTTATTTACCATATGGATATTATCAGTTAAGTGACATCGATTGATCTGATTTTTGATTTAAAACCCAGCATATGTTTAGTTAAACCAATAAGTGGTATTGGTTGAGGTATTTGGCAATATGGCCGATGAAATCAATTATTTTAAAGTGTTGAATTACCGTCAAGTAGATCAACAGAGCTGAAGATTTTAAAACTTATCCTATAATTGGAAATAGATTTGAAATATATTTCAGTTTGAACAATAGTTTTCAAGGAAATAAATATTTTTTTTATTTAAATTTATAATTTATTGCCAATTATAAGGTAAATTCTGATGCTAAATCAGATTTATATATAAGTAGTTAGGAATTAACCAAATGGTTAAATTTGGAGATTTGTTCATTAAGAAATAATTAAATGGAATATTTAAATTAATTACATTCTTAATAAATTTAAAAGAAAATGATTAGAATTGGTTAACGAGATAACCGTGTTTAGAGTTAACTAAATTGGCCACTTTCAACTGCAGTTTGTAATTGAGTCAGTTTGATTGGATTAATCAAATTAAGTAGTCTAAATGATATTTGTTTAATTTTAATAGGATTTAAAAAGGGGAAATTATTACTTTAGTGAATAAAGAAATTTACCATTTGAGTAGCAGTGGTCGAAATGAATTATTATTATTTTTAAAAGCTTTAGAGAATTACCTTTTTATTGAAATTCATTTAAAAGGCAATTGAAATAGGAGTGAATTCTAAGTAAATGGTGAAAGGAGTAATGAATATATTTAATTTAAGCTTGAGTTAAACGATGAGATTTTAAATGGAGTTTAAGCGATAGTTTAGTTTAATGTTTACTTATTCAAATTAAGTAAAGGGGAAGTGGAAATAGAAAGGGTTTAGATTAAACCAAGATTTATTTGAATATGCTTTATATAAAGTGATGAGGTGTTATATCGTCAATTCTAAATTGACGTTACTTGAACTCTGATCAAGTAAAGATAGGGAATTAAAATAAGAGTTCAAAGGGGGAAATGGTCGAAAATATTTAAAAGGGGATTGGTGGAACTGAATTTGGTAAAGATTATAAGTGGTGTTTATAAAGGATTACTTAATTATTAAAATAAGAAATAGTGGTTATATCCGATAAAGAGATTTTCCAAAGAATACGCGGGTTGTATAAAACTGTATTTTGAATAAGATAGTAAATTGGAATTGTTATTGATATTAGAATACAAATATTGGTTTTGGATTACGACTTGTATCTATCTGAAGATATGAACGTGGTTGATCAAGGTCTGCGAGGTAATTAAAATACCCCAACTTGAACAACAGCAGGATTATCCGAAGATGATATTAGTTGTAAATGGTAAAAGGGGTTGGTGGAAATGTATTATTTCCTTTAAAGAAATAATAGTGCAACGCTTAGTGGAAATTGGGAATTTATATATACTAGAATTCCGAAGTGAAAAAGGGAAGAAAAAGGAGTTTCGTGAACTATAACAATAACCCCGATTTAGAAAGGAAGTATAAAGTCAAGTTTTATTTTATACAAATAGATATTGAGTATCGTTTCAAGAATGGAATAAAGGATTTTGCAACGCTGTTTTACATGTAAGGAGTTGAATTGATTTCCCAGTATTTGATAATAGTGTGGCACATGTTTTAAAAAGTGGAAATAGGGACCTGGATATAATATGTGATTTTCTAAGTATTAAGAATGAGTTTGTTTAAGGTAAATTTTAGAGTTATGTTTATAATATCAAAAATATTTATGAGTTTTGAAGGTACATTTGTTAAAAGGCCAAATAATGTTGAATACTGAACCAGTGAACTCATCGTATGTTCATGGTCAAAACACTGTTTATTTTGATAGTTAAAACACCGACTATCAAACTTGTCCAATACGATTGTTGGTAGGGAAAGACCGGGATCGAATTTATATTCGAAAACCATTCCGACCAACAAATACGTGGAGATATTTGAAGATGATCGAGATGGAGCATTGAAGACCGTGGATTTCCGTAAACGGAGGGACTACTAATAATCTCTGGTCTGCAGCCAGAGATGTACTGTGGTTCTGTCGTGGTCGGAATCTACGGGTTGCAAGGACTTCTCGCTACTGATCCATGGGGTGATTCCTGTATGAGATGCAGTAGGAGAATACCTTCGGTTCATCCTGTTCCTCGATGACTTGGATAGACGAGTGTCTGACAGAGTATTTCCAAAGGATCATGTACGTTGATTTCTTCAAATGTGCGATAGTTGGTTAGCTCCCAACTAGAGTATTTTTGTGGATGTCAATTGGTGATATCTGGCGGATCTGACAATGTGGCATTCAAAGTGAATGGTGGCCAGGTGTGGTAAAGGAAATTCAAACCTTAAGCCTCATCAACCGGGAGATGACAGAAATCGGGCAGGCAGCATGGCTATGTGGGTCGCTCCCATTAGGGTGTATAATCACCTATCTAGAGAAATTCCTTTTGTTCTTATTCTATCGATTCTGCCCATTCGGGAACGGTGGTTTGAGCCCAACCGTTGGTGATATACATTCGATACACTCAAGCGAAATGAGTGGTCGGTCATGTGAGGGCCGGGTTGCAAGACGTTCTTGTTGAACCCAGTGTATTCGCCTCTAGAGATACACTATCGGCAGGTGGCCCCATACCTTGTCATAGTCGGAATCCAATCTCCAATAAGCGCCTGCGGTTTTGATTGTATACTATATATGTGGAGCGTGAGATGCAAGCGTTCCACTAGATTATTATTTACCTGTATGTAGACATTATTATAATATCAGACAAGATATTGATTTCAAAAATGTTTTGGGTTATCGTAAGGTAAAAATCATCCGTATTTATGTGTGGATTTGGTCTTACGATTACCTTTTTCTTTTGAAAAGATTTCAACTTTAAAATCAAGTTGTGTGATACCTTAATACTGTGCGAGTTTATCTCACTCTGGTTCACCAGACTGACCCGGTGTTTTGTAAATGCTCGGATTAG
This sequence comes from Allium sativum, assembly GCA_030737875.1. Classification (NCBI taxonomy): domain Eukaryota; kingdom Viridiplantae; phylum Streptophyta; class Magnoliopsida; order Asparagales; family Amaryllidaceae; genus Allium; species Allium sativum. Next base: position 740,363,156 of record CM060909.1, on the reverse strand, counting down.
ACCGGGTTGTACAGGTTCAGGTTATCGACTGATGTGAAGAGACGAGTTGGAGAAGTTCAGACGCATTATATATATGGTGTGTATTCCGCTGTGTGATTATATATGAGGACAGGTTATTATAACTGTCCAGATGTGTAATGTACTCTGATGACTGTAAGTATTTTTAAAGCTCTCAATCAAGATTTATTTCGGTATTATATTTTGTTCCGCTGCGATGTGAGACTCTGTGTTGTGTTGGTTCTTCTTCTTCTTCTATTCTAATATTCCTTTCTTTCTTATCTCACCCTCTAATTTCTTTCTAATAACTATCCAGTGTTTTCGGTGCTTGGAGGATCGGCATGAGTTACGGTAAAGGTATTTATGTCGATTTTCAGGACCGAAAATCCCTGGGTCGTTACACATGACTGACCTGGAGTTTATTGTTTTAACATAAACTCTAGGTGCCCTTATTTTGACACGGGCAACTAGTTGTTTTGGTTTTGCAGATTTATATTCACAGGATCCTGATTTATAGCTGGAATGATATCCGGAAAGCTCTCTATCCGTATATCTCTTTCAGTTGTGTATTGTATTATTTTTCCGCTACTATGTAATGTATTGTAATCTCTGATATTTATCAAATGTATATTGATTTATACTCTGTATATTGTTGTATTCTGATGGAATTGTTGTAATTAACAATGAAATGTTCTTCTGTTTGCGTTCCGATGTGGCTTGTTCTCAACTCAATCTGTGCTTTCCTTACCGGGGAAGTTCGGGTCGTTACAACTTTTTAGAAAAATGAAACCATTATAAGACTCAAGTCCTATCACACAATGCAATGCAAACCGGAGGATAGAGTTTTACCTTATAATGGTCAAAATTGCTGAATACGATAAAACAGATATGATATTATTATTAGTGTCTATATGTTTCAAAAACATTTCAATCATAATGTATCAATCATAGACGACATAAAAACCATATACTATGTCACCATACTAGTTATACAATCAAAACCGTATGGTGTCGTATTGGAGGTTGGATTTCCATCATGAACAAAGGCAAGGGATCGTCCTTATCGAATTCGAGACAATCTAGCCCATGTCTCAGGACAAGTACTCAGTCAAGCCCTTAGGAGCCAAAGGACCGTCCACACATATGTTAGTGGATTATATATAAATTCCTAAACAATACGTCTCCCCGCTCTATGGGGCGTAAAATAGATCCACTAGGGACTCAAATACCGAGGTGTGAGGCTTCTCCCATACCAGGGGTGTGAGGCTCGCGAAGTTACACTACACAAACCTATGCCTAAAATGGGCTGTGCTTTGATCATCAACCACAAGGCTCTGCATTTTAACAAAAGCCTTAATCAATTGCATCTTTGCATGCCACATTGTCAATCCATACCATACCATTGATTTTTGCCAATATATAACCTCTAAGCTCGTAGGTCTAAGAGAAGGGTGTTATGCAAGAGAATAAATTCCCCGCAACCAAGCAGATATATATATATATATATATATATTTAGCAGAGATCAACGAATACAACATAAAGGAATACAACGTCAGACATACCATCGATGAAACGACCCAAACTTCCCCGTAAATGAAAGCCCGGATTGCTTTGTGAACAATACACATTAGAACACAAACTGAAGAACATTTTAATTGCTGATTACAACAATTACATCAGAGTACAAGAATATAACAGAGTATGAATACTTATTACACAAAAGAAATATAATAATATCAGAGATTTAAATTACACCTAAATGGCAGCGTAAAAAATATTACAAATATACAACTGAAAGGAATACACGAATACAGAGCTTTCCGAATACCGCTTCTACTGTAAACCGGGATCCTGTAAATATATCTGCAAAAAGCTACTCGACTGCCCATGTGGAAAATAAGGGCACCCGAGTTTGCCAGTGAAACAAATTACAGGTCAGTCATGGGACTGGTATGAGAAATCTTAACTTAACTATCTAATAATAAGGCTAATCACAGGACCACGCCGCTAACGCGGAATGGGTTTACTCCATTGGATTGCCAGTGCATAAAATAAAGTAAAACGTTAGACAACGCCATGCTTTTTAGAAAAATGAAACCATTATAAGACCCAAGTCCCATCACACAATGCAACGCAAACCGGAGGATAGGGTTTTACCTTATAATGGTCAAAAGATGATAAATACGTAAAAACGATATTATTATTAGTGTGTACATATATTTTAATAAAAACATTTCAAAATAAATGTATCAATCCTAGACGGCATGGGTACCATATATCATGTCGCCATACTAGTTATACAATCAAAATCGCATGGACGTACTGGAGATTTGGTTTTCCATCAAGAGTCAAGGCTAGGGAGGAGCTCCCTACCGATTCGAGACACTCTAGCAAATTCCTCAGGATCACACCTATGGGCACCCCTTGGATAGCTGTAGGGTCGGTCCACTCCGAAGGGTCGTGGATTAGTTATATCTGAACACACGTTTCCCGGTCCTTTTGGACCTATAATATGGCCACTAACAACCTATAAAAACACGAGGTACCTCATAATCCATCATCCACATAAGTAAAATGTCAGCGCTGGTAGGTCCCTGACATTACTCTAGCTAGAAAGATAACGTGTGCACTCCCTACGTTCCCTTCTCCCGTTTTAGACTCAAACCGGGGTGTGAGGCTCGTGAAGTCACGCTACACAAAGCTATGCCAAAATAGGCTATGCTTTGATCATCCCACAAGGCCTGCTTTGCAACAAAGCCTTGATCATTTTCATCTTGGCGTGCCACGTTGACATTTCACGCCATGCAATTCATAACTATTAATACCCAACCTCTAAGGGTGTTTAGCAAGAGAATAAATTCTCTTCCACCAACGGTTGTATATTAATAGAAATCAATTTACATAAAATGAAATTCAACGTCAGACATACATCCATTTATAAGCTTATGCTCTGGGTCTGAGCGAAAGCCAAATCTGTACAAATCAACACTACGTCCGGATGACTACCATCTTAGTCCCATCTTGGGAGCAAATCAATCAAGGACCTCAACACTAGTTACCCATTCGATGTGAAGATCGTCGGTCTTCGACCACCGTCTTCATCTTCGACTCTTCATCGTCGTAATAATTATTCGAAATGGGTTAAACCCGGACTTTCCGAATAACTTGTGTATTGTATAATTGAAAATCAGGTGTTATAAATCACATCCAATGCCTCATTCCAATTCAGAATATTCTTTTAATAGGATATTCGTTTTAAAGGAAAAATTCCCATAAATTATATCAAAGATAAATTCTTTGAAATTTATTCTTTTTAAACATTCATTAATACTCCAATTTGATTTTAATGTCAAAAATCATTCTTAAATGATTATTCCAATTCAAGAAATAAATCTTATCTTTAATTGGGTTAAAGAATCAATGTCATTTAAAAAACATTGTTCACGCTAAACCCAAAGTCATCTTCCATTAAATATGGAATTTTCATAGAAATCAAGTCAAAATATAATTGATATAAATTTCTGTATCAGACCGATAATATAAATGGAATAACGGCAAAGCCTTTTAAATTCCATAAATAGTATCAGCCTTCCTTTACAGAAGCCTATCTCGATTATTATCGAATCGGATTTCCACCCAATTCCAATTTAATTTATTAAGTTGGAAAACTTTGCTTAAGAAAATTTCTTTTTAAATCTTGATAAAAAGATTTAAAATTTCCAATTCATATTATCACTGTAAATTGGGTTAAAGAACAAATGTCATTCAAAACATTGTTCACAATAAACCCAATTCACATAACATTTTATTTCAATTACTAAATATGATTGAAACTCTAAAAATCTAAATTGAAAGATTGATTCTAGTTAATAACTAGTTTACTTCAATAGAAATATCTTTTTATCTTTTGTCCATTCAAGAATGGACAAAGAAATCATTATTTTATTCTTTGTTAAATATTATTTAAAATATTTATTATTTAAAAATATTCATTATGTGAACAGATTCTTAATATAAAAACATTCTTTATAGTACAATACTCTTTATTTTAAAAGGTATTTATATTACAATGTTCTTTATTCTAAATATTCCTTATTTTAAAAGATATTCTTTATTTAAATGAAATCCTGAATTGGAATGTGACTCAATTAGTTACCATATAACATTGGTTATATGGATTTCACACATCTTATGCATATGACAACAAATGATAAATAATTATCAAACATCCATTCACAACCAGAGTGAAGTTTATAACTGTGTGAGCGTTAAAATGAGATAATGATGCTCATCTTAGCCTGTCAATATATCGATCGACATATAACTAAATATCGGGACTAGTGTATGTCAATTGCCATCCCGACACCCGTGTGGGGTTTTCAGCCAACAAACAGTTCATAAAAATAAATGATTGGTTAAAGAATTTAACCAATTTAATACTACTAACATGTTGATGAAAATGAACTAACATGTTATTTATTTCTAATGCTAAATAAAATGTTTTTTTTATTCGTATAATTTCCCTATACATTACTAAAGTCAAATAAACTATAATTTATTCACATGTCATTATTGTGGATGACAAATAAAAGATAATTTTCTATTTTATTTTATTTGTATGCAACTATCTTTACTTTAACACATAAAAGAAATAATTTTATGTGTATGTGTTTAACTGTATAACCTACATATAAAAGTGTTTATTTACATTGCATACAAATTCTAGTATATGCATCAACATACAAAACTGTCCCTTTAACTCATCTACACATTCTAATGTATGTTTGACCAATAATATGATTCTTATATTTGAATAAAATTTCAAATGTAAGTTAACAAATAAAGATTGATTTTTATTTTCACTTATAAATCTTATTACATGTTATGCAAATAAAAATAATTATTATATTTGCATATTTGTTCTATTATATGTTATGCAAATAAAAATGATTACAATATTTGCATATGAGTCCTAATTCAACAAAATGTATAAGAAATGATATATCCATTTTGTTGACAAGTTTTACTTTACCAACACGAACATTTTTGTTATAACAGAAATCTAGTTAATAAAAATGCTCTTTGTGCATAATTCTTTTATTTAACAAAAATGTCCTTTTTATTTTCAACCATCTTAATTTGACAAGATGTACATTTCTGTCTCAACTAATATAATTGACAAAAATGCATATTTTGTTTTAACTAGTGTAGGTTGACAAAGGTGAATAATTTGTTTTAACTAGTGAAAATTGACAAAAGTGAATAATTTGTTTTAACTAATGTAAATTGACAAAAGTGTTTATTTTGTGTTAACTAATGAAAATTGACACAAGTGTATATTTTGCATTCACTAATGAAAATTGACAAAAATGTACATTTTGCATTAGTGAATATAAAAAAAGAAAGAACAAACTTTATTTCCAAAATATGTTTGCATTTGTGAATGCAAATAAAAGAACAAAACTTTATTTTCAATATGTGTTTGCATTTGTGAATGCAAATAAAAGAACAATTTTTCTTTTCAAATTATATTTAATGAGTGCAAATAAAAGATCTAATTTCATTTTCAATGTATGTTTTATTTTCTAGTTCTATTTGTGTTGTGGAACACAAATAAAATGTACTTTTATTCCCATGCCATATTTGCATAGTGGAATGCAAATAAAAAGAATGGACTTCATTTCTATGACATATTTATATTGTAAAATACAAATAAAAAGGTGAACTTCATTTACATGTTATATTTACATTAGAGAACATGAACAAAAGATGTAGATATTCTTCTATGTCATATTTGTGTTAAAGAACACAAATAAAAGATGTGATTATTTTTCTATGACATATTTGTGTTAAGAAATAAAACATTTCATTTCACTAGTTTATATTTGTTTCGAAAGACACCAATAAAAAGGTAATTCATTTTCTATATTTATATTTGCATTGAATACACAAAGAAAAAGTGATTCAAATTCTATGTTATATTTGTGCTGAGTACACAAATAAAAAGATAACTAAATCAATACACTAAAAGTGACCAATTATGAATTGCTGAACTAAATCAATTAAATAAAAGTAACAAATCATAATTTGATGTGGTACTGATAAACTAAATCAATACAATAAAATTGACAAATTTTATCTGTATAATGAATCGATAACCTAGATCAATCCAAATAAAAAAAAAACAACAAATCCTATTTTGAAGTTGTGTTGATAAACTAAATTAAAACAATAGATCAATCAACACAATAACTATCCATCACAAACACAGATCAATCATCATCAAACATGTTAGAACAAAATAGATATGAATCGTAAACATGTGATCATTTCATAGCGGACCAAATAATTTAGTTAATTCATTATTTTAAACAAAGAAACCTCACCAAACCATTTAGATCTGAAATTTCAAAGTGCTCTGTTCAAGCTCTGGTCAACTTCATGTTGAAGAGTATTCTGATACGAGTCCAATGCAACTGATCTCGTTCGATTCTGATTTAATACGACAAAGTTATAGTATTTTAAACGTTTGAATTCATTAATTTAATAATTAATTATATTAAATGACTTAATCATTGTTTTACCCTCAAGCCTTCTTCTTTGTTTACTACTGAACGAACAAACCCATCAGCTCCATGAGAAACTCCGACGCCGCACCAAATCCAGACCACCAGACCTCGATCTGAGGTGACCACGCGAAGCCCCCGACCGCCCTCTTGCTGCGCCATCAGCACCGCCACCTGTGGTGGCCTCCATCGCCACAAATTCCATCCCCAAGTTGCGCCCTTTGAGGCTGAAATCCCGTCGCTTCGTCGAACCAGAGAAGATCATCGCCATACATCTTGGAGAGCTCCTGAAGCTCTTCGATTTGTGATCGGAAGTTTTGAAAACCTTGAAGCTGATTAGAAGAAAAAGAGGGAGGAAGATGGAAGACGTGCGCCATTGATTTTGATGTAGGCGGCTGTGGATTTTAGGAAATAGGGTTACGTATTGTGTACTGTATATATACCATATTTTAGTGTATTTTATATTATTTATTTATTTTAATTCAAGAAAATATTTGTTTGTCGATACTAACTCCGAATCGAACCCAACGAATGTCGCCCCTAGCCAAATACCCCCGTCCCGGACACAATAGAACACGTTTCGTAATTTAATTCGGCTGTTACAATATGTTTTTCTTTAAATTACATTATAAATCATTTAATTATTAAATTCAAACGTACATTTTAAATTACCGGGGCCACATATGACCTCTAAAAATTCCAGAAAAAATATTTCTAGTTATGTTTTGACGATACAGTTCTAACAAGACTAATTTCGTCGAATTCTGAGACCGTTTGAAAAATGGCCATTTTCAAGTCGATTAAATTTGACTGAAACTGACAAAAAACGTTTTCCTTTGCTACGCTCACATATTAATTCGAAAAATTCTAGAAAATTAAACATAGCAATAATTCGACATTCCGGTTCCAACAAAAGTGGCTTCGTCAAAAACCGAGGTCGTTTGTAAAATGACTATTTTTAAAGCCAATATATAATATTAAAATATATATAAATTCTACAGCGATTTTTCTATATTTTAAACTGGACATAACTTTCAAATTATAAAGTGAAATTTCAATTTTTCAGATTCGTTAGAAAGATATGATTAAACAGATTTAAATATTTCTTGTTTCGCTCAATTTTGATTTAAAATGAATCCTGTACAGTCAATCAAAGTTCAAATTCAAAATTTCAAACTGCAGCGCTATTTTAAACTCCTTTTATAATTAAATTAAATTTAATCATTTTAAAATAAATTTTTAGTCCTTCTTATTTAAAATAGATAAAAAAAATCCACTAAAATTCCTAAAATAAAAATTTTAAATTGGCCCCAAAATTCCGGGTTGTTACAATCGATTTACAAGTCCATTCTGGGTCTGAACGAAACCGGAGACACCTTATTCCTTGTCCCATATGTCCAATACAGGAGAGAGGTTCTCGCATATCTGTCGATCTCCAAGTACGTCTAGACGACCATCACTTATTACCTTGTCTTGGGATGCCTCCCAGTCAAGACATTAGTAATCATCGAAACAATGTGAAGACTCCGGTCTTCAACCACCGTCTTCATCTTCGACTATTAATCGTCATAGTAATTATTCAGAATGGGTTAAACTCGGTCTTTCCGAAAAACTCGCGTATTTTATAATCAATAATAAAATGCTACAAAAACACATCAAACGCCTCATTCCAATTTAGAATATTCTTTAAATAAATATTCACATTATTAGGGAAAGGTTCTCATTAATTTTATCAAAGATAAATTCTTTTGAATTTTTCCTTTAATCTTCTTTTTATAAATTCATTAAAACCCCAATTTGGTTTTAATCTAATTTTTTTTATTTAATGATTATTCAACTTTAAGAAATTAGTCTTGCCTTTAAGTGGGTTAAAGAACCAATGTCATTTAAAACACAGTTTACGATAAACCCAAAATCATCTTCCATTAAATATGGAATTTCACATAAATCAAATCAATATAAATTTTCGTATCAGACTAATAATATAAATGGAATAAAGGCAGAGCCTTTTAAATTCCATATATAATAACGGTCTTCTTTTATAGAAGCTCATCTCGATTATTATTAGAACGAATTCCACTCAATTCCAATTTAATATATTAAATTGGAAAACTTTACTTTGGAAAATTCCCATTAAAATCTTAATAAAAGATTTATAAATTCCAAATTATATTTTCACCGTTAATTGGTTTAAATAACAAATGTCGTTAAAAACACAGTTCACGATAAACCCAATTCACACTTTCATTTCATTTCAATTACCAAATATCATTGGAAACTCTAATAATCTTAATTAAAAGATTTATTCTTTAATACGGGGTTTAAGAACAGTGTTATTTAAGACCCAATTCACGATAACAAAAAATCCAATTTATTTATTTTAAAAACATTAGATTATTATTCTAGTTAATAACTAGTTCATTTCGATAAAAATATATTTTTATAATTCCAAATATGGAATTTTTCATCCAAAATCTTTTCAAATCATTTATTATGGTTTTACATAATTTTTCGATATTTTTAATAATTTTATTAAGGCCTGTACAGTTGGTTTCCAAACGATCACTGAACTGCACATACAACGACATTTTTCAAATTTGATTTGGACATAATTCCAAATCCAACCGTTAGATTTCAAAACTCTTATATTCATTGGAAAGCTCTTTTCGATACGAATTCAACGGTTCCGGATTTTGGAGAATCCGACGGTCGGATCTCCCGTTAAAACAATTTGAAGTTAATGGTCTAAATTCACGAACGGTCGCTGCGCGGCGCGTTCTATTCAGGCAATTATATATATAATATATATATATCGTCGATTTCTATATAAAACTTTTTTTATAAAATATTTATAAATTCATCATAAAATGATTTTAACTTCATTTTCAATTTTAAAACAAAATTGAATATTCTATATTTTTATCATAGTAATATATTTATATTTTCGTAATATTAAATTTTGAAAACAATTCTTTTCGATATTCATTATAAAATGAACAAAATTGATCGATAAACCCGTTCTGGTTAAAAATGGCGTTTTTACATAACACGGCTTCATATTTCCATATTTTTGTTCTTTACTGAATATTATTTTAAAGTATTCATTATTTTAAAATATTCTGTATTTTAAAAATATTCTTTATTTTAAAATATTCCTTTTATCAAAATATTCTGAATCGGAATGCGACCCAATCAATTACCATATAATTCCAGTTATATGAATTTCATACATCGCATGTATATAACAATAATGATAAATAATCATTAAATCATCCATTCACATCCAAAGTTAAATTTACAACTGTGTGAGCATTAAAAATAAATAAACAACGCTCATCACAGACTGTCAATCCATCGATTGACATATAACTAAATATTGGGACTAGTGTATGACAAATATCATCCCAATACCCGTGTGCGGTTTTCAAACAACAACAGTTTACATAAATAAATCATTGGTTAATAAATTTAACCAATTATAATTCAGTTTGTATTATTTATCTAATTATCCAAATTTCACTATTAAATTATAAATGGATATTTATAATTTAATTTCAATTATCACATTAATGTTAACGTTATTTTTGTTTTAACTAACATGATAAAAATGACATTTTTAATTTTAACATAACATTTCTAACTAAAATGACATTTTATATTAACATAACATTTCAAACTAAAATGACATTTTATTCTAACATGACATTTCAACCACGATGACATTTTTAATATAATGACATTTCTCATATGATGACATTTATAATATGATGACATTTCTAATATTATGATCTTTTTAATATGATGACATTTTATATTCTAACAAAAAATGACCTTTTTATATTCTCACTAAAAATGACATTTTTCTATTCTGACTAAAAATGACCTTTTTATATTCTGTCTAAAATTGACATTTATATATATTAACATTTCTAACTAAAAATGATATTATATTAACATAACATATCTAACTAAGTGACATTTTATTTTGTCAACTCTAATTCAACAAAACAAATAAAAGTGATATTTTTATTTGACAAATCATTATTCTAAGTAAATGACATGTTTATTTACAAGATATGCTTTCTAATTTAAATGACATATTTGTTTACAAAACACGTTTTCTAACATGCATGTCATATTTGTTTACAAAATATGTTTTCTACTTTAAATAACATATTTGATACATAATATGTTTTCTACTTTAAATGAAATATTTGTTTACAAAACATGTTTTCTAACATGCATGTCATATTTGTTTACAAAATATGTTTTCTAACATAAATGATATTTTTATTTACAAAATAGGAACATAACTAAATGACATATTTTGTTTTATAAAGTATGAATACAACTAAGTGACATATCTTGTAATTCTGACAATGTTAAGTGACACTATTTTTAATGAATCAACATATGTTTCATAAATGAACAATTTTCTATGTAAAAACAATGCATGTTTTTAATCTTTTCTAATATACAATAAAAATGTAAAAAAATTTATTGTTAAACAATTTTTCCACAATTCCTAACTCATATATGACAAATAAAAAGGGAATTTTATTTTCAATGATTTTAGTGTTCTTATGTGACAAATAAAAAGATGATTTTTGTTTACAAATATTTTAATGTTCGTATATGACAAATAAATAGAGATATTTTATTTGCGTACATTTGTAATTTTCAACATGACAAATAAAAGGAAATATTTCTAATTGCATTAGTTTTATCTAAAAAAATGAAAAATAAAAATGTAAATTTAGTTGCATACAAATTTCTATCATGACAAATAAAAATGTAAATTTATTTGTGCACAAATTTCTATCCTTAACATAACAAATAAAATGACTACTTTTATTTGTTTACAAATTCATTGTTAACATAACACATAACAATGATATTTTTATGTTATTGACCATTTTAATTCATTATCACAAATAAAAATGATATTATATATTTGTTTTGACACAAATATGGTTCAACAAAAATGATATTTGTTTTCACACAAATATGATTCAACAAAAATGATATTTGTTTTGACACAAATATGATTCAATAAAAAATGATATTTTATTTCGAATGCAACATTTTATAACAAAAACGTTATTTTATTTCTAATGTAAACAATTCAAATGAAAATGACATGTTTAATCTAAATAAACATTTCTAATAAAAATGACATGTTTAATCTAAATAAACATTTCTAATAAAAATGACATGTTTAATCTAAATAAACATTTCTAATAAAAATGACTTGTTTAATCTAAATAAACATTTCTAATAAAAATGTTATCTTTAATGTTAACATAACATGATCAAATAAAAATGATATTCAAATGTTGACATAACAAGATTCTTTTTATTTCTAATCTAACATTAAAAATGACCATTTAATGATAAACATGTTTTTAACATGATTTTCTTTATTTCTAATCTAACATAAAAATGACTTTTTAATGTTATACATGTTTTCAACATGATTTTCTTTATTAACATCTTTTATTCAAAACAATGAATATATTGTGTACTCACACATATAATAAAAATGTGATTTCTAATGTATGAGCATTTTTCAAACGACGAATATTTTATTTACATATATACAATAGAAATATGGTTTTCATTGTATAAACAAATTTTAACAAACATGAATATTCACAATTCAGTCTAGTTATTCAACATAGTCACAAACAATCAATTAAGATTTCAAATGACATCAACATGAATTCTATATAGTTTAAATATAAATTTCACATCGCGATTAATAATTAATTTTAATTTAAAATAGAGATCTCACCGATGGTTTTAATTCTATACAGTTCAAATTTGAATTTTCCCCAAATTCTGATTTGCTCCGTTTCAGATCTGGTTTGTTTCATTGTGTAGATCTGGTCAACACAATTCCAACTGTAACGACCCGGAAAATCTGAACCAATTTAAAATTTTTAAATTGGCTAAAATAGTGGATTTTAAATATTTAAAATAAATATTTTAAATAATAGCAATGAAAAGTGAGTTTGAATCGACGTTTGAAAACGAATATAATTAATTCTAATTATAAACAAGGCCTGAAAAGGCGCTGCAGTTTCAAAAATTGAATTCAAACTTTGTCGGACTGTACCGGGTGCAAAACAAAATTGATTCGGGCAAAACCAAAAATATTTAAATCTGTTAGTGAATAACTTTCTAACAAATCTGAAAAATCGAAGTTTCATAGCGGAAGGCCAAAGTTATGGCCAAATGAATTTTCAGAAAGGTCGCTATGGAATTTATATAGCCCGTGAAAATGGCCATTTTGCATACGACCTCGGAATTCGACGAAACCACTTTTGTTGGATCCGAGAGGTAAAGTTATTGCTAGGTTTCAAACTTCATAATTTTTTGAAGCTAATATGTGAGCGTGGCAAAGGAAAACATGTTTTGGTCAATTGTAGTTAAATTGGATCGACAGTAAATGGGCCTTTTTGCAAACGGTCTCAGAATTCGACGAAACTAGTTTTGTTGGGACCGTATCGTCAAAACATAGCTAGAAATATTTTTCTGGAATTTTTTGAATCAGTTTGTGGCCCTGGCAAATTGAAATGTACGTTCAAATCGAATATTGAATGTTATATATTTTAAATTGAATGAAAACTAACTGAAACATTCGAATGGGTCTTCGAAACATATCCCATTGTGTTCGGAATGGGGGTAAAACGCTAGGGACGACAGTCGTTGGGTTTGGATTGGTGTTCGTGGGTGGAAGAGGGTATTTTAGAATTTTGAATATATATAAATAAAATAAAAAAATTTCATTGGGCCACATAATCTTTCTCTCTCCTCGCTCCCTCTCTCCTCTCGACGGAAATCGTGCTCCTCCGTTCCCGACATCAGCCTCCGCCGCCTCCGTCCACGTCAGCCTCCGCCGCCACCAGGATTCGAGAACCCTCCTCCTCCCCTTCAAATCCGACCAACCCTTGCCATCTCTCTCCTCGCCAGTGTCGCGAACGATGCCCAGGAAGTCGACGACTTCACCGCCGTCCAGCTCCCACCTCCGACCACCGAATCGCCTCCAACCACCATGCGCGAGAAGCCCATTCGTAGCTCTTCGACGCTGCAGCACCTGATCGAGACAACACTTCGCGGATCGAGCGAAAATTCGAAACCTAGTTTTGAACGAGGAATAGAGGTATACGGTTGTTTAATTAAAACTGTTTTTAACAGTTTAAAACTGTTGCAAACTTTGAAAAATCATATCTTTTTCGTGTATTGACGAAATTCAATGAAACAGGAAACATCGCGACCGTGTGGACGTATTCTACATTCTAGAATAGACCGCATATTTTTCTGAGCCTTCTGCTATTTTTGGTGGAGTGGAACCCAATGTGAGATTTCTAATTTATAAACGATATGGAAAACGACGATGTATCAATTATATAATCGATGTATGAGTTATATAAGCGTTGTACACCTCTTGTATAAGCGTTGTATAAGTTGTATGTTCGATGTATAAGTTATATATGCGTTGTAAAAATTATATATGTGTTGAAATAGAAGTGAAATGCTATATAAATAAAATATATAAATATATATATATATATATATATATATATATATATATATATATATATATACGCCCCTCGTCCACAAACCATGGACGATATTTATTGGTTGTGATTGGTGTGAAAAATTGATTGATAACGAATGGTTGATTGGAATTGTTTGTGGTTGATATTGATTGATTGTGGTTGAAAAATACCCGTTTGGGGTTGAGAAATATTTGGTTGAAACCACATAGGATTAGTTTGTGGAAATGAAATAAATATACATGCCGCCTGCGTGCGAACTAGATGCATGATTCCCCATTGTCAAAAGCTGCGAGGCTTTAAGGTAGAGCGAGGAGCCGTACTAGGGACGACCCCGGTTTTAACTACCCTGCCGTTATGCTGCCGAAATTTTGAATAATATTCATGTGTTAGAATTATTTTCCTATGTTGAAATTATATTCGTCTGTTGAATAGAAAACCTTCATGTGTTGAATAGAAATTCATTCGTTGAATCATATTCATGTGTTGAATGGTATTCGTGTTTTTAAATATAAAAATCACCTTTTTATCGATTTATATAAACTATAGAAAACCTTCATGTGTTGAATCGATATTCATTCATTGAATTGAAATTCATGTATTGAATGGTATTCATATTTTGAAAGAAATTGTTTTATAATAAAAATCCCATTTTTAACATCAATATGAAATGTATAAAATAATCTTGTTTAGAAATAAATTGTTTTATAATAAAAATCCTATTTTTACCACCTATAAGAAATATATATAATAATCGTGTTTTGAAATAAATTGTTTTACATTAAAAATCACATTTTTATTATATACATGAATTGTTAAATATAGTGAAGTGTTGAAACGGAAGACAGTTAGATAAAAATATCATTTTTATCCAATGTATAAAAAGAATATAGCTTTAAAAGCGAAGAATCGATATATATATATATATATATATAAATAGAATTGAAATATATCGAATAACGACGCTGCAGTTCGTATTTTGAAACCGTGATTTCAAACGATTATACCGGGAGATCCGACCATCGGATTTTCCTGAAATCGGAACCGTTGGGTTCGCTTTGGAAATATCTTTCCAACGACACCAACTTTGTAAAAATCCAACGGTTGGATTGTCTGGAATGTTTAATTCAAATCTGAAGAAAAACAGCGCCAGAATCGATTATATATATATATATATATATATATATATATATATATAATTATATTAAATCGAATAACGACGCTGCATTTCGTATTTTGAAATTGAAACTTCAAACGATTGTACCGGGAGATCCGACCGTCGGATTTTCCCGAAACTGGAACCTTTGGATTCGTTTTGAAAAGATCTTTCTAATGATGTAAATTTTGTGAACATCCAACGGTTAGATTTTCAGATATGTGTAAATCAAATCTAAAGAAAAACAGCGCCACGGCCGCGTTATAGCCCGAAGCGTCGTTTTGAATAAATTGGCTATTTTAAAATAAATAAAAATAGCAATAAATCGTTATAAAATATTATAAATGTAACACCCCACTCCCGCTTCGGTCACTCACTAAGGGAATGCCATAGCATTGGTGGAGTATTTTAGTGAATATAGAACAGAAAAATTACAACAAGACAGATATAAATAGTACTTGAAATTTTAAAACATCATCTCATAACAGCGGAAGTAAAACATGTCTGGTTACATCATAAAACCACAATAAAGGTCAAGTACAATATCCATCAAAATAAAGAAGTACATAATCCCACTCTCATACAATAGCCAAACAAAAGAAAAGATAACTGGATAACTGGAGCTTTACATCTATCCAAGCTCCTAAAGACTGGAACAGCAATCCGATCAAGCTCCACTACTGCTAGGATCCACCGTAGGACCTGAGGGTTGGGAAAAAGATAAAAACAACAGGGTCAGACATAAGTCTGAGCGAGTCCTATAACTTTAACAATACAATCGTTAAAGTAACCAGAGAAGACATAAACTGATATACGGTAACATATAGGGATGAATGGCTACCCTAAGCAGTCAACTAAACGAAGATAAAGGATAAAGACGCATCTACCCTCCCTAAGGTAAATTACTAAACTGCACCACACCAGTCGTTCCTAACTTAAAGGTTGATCCCACCCAAGGACTTATAAAATTTACTAATTAGTACCTGCGTACCCCTAGGTGACCAAGTAGGCGCCACGGGGCCCTACAATCCACTAGGTGTACACACTACTTCCCATTCGATCGGCTCCCTAACGTAGATACCCGTGCTGGCCCCACCGTGGGATGTATCATTCCCCAATGTGGCAACCTGATGGAACTAAAGGTGCACGGCTTATATCTACTCGATGCAACAACGGCTTACCTACCAGCCCGGGCCCACTCACGCATATGAAGCCCGTTGGACTTGCGTTGCCACCGCTAACCCGTTTGCCTCTTACAGTCAAGCCCAGTATGCGTGTCCCGTCCTCGACATGGGTCGAGCCCACAAAGATACGTATGGGTTACTGGTTGAAATGGGCCTCCACAAGCTACCCACCTAAGCTTGTCCCTTTTTCTAGTATATCCCACTTAACCCTTTAATCATGTTTTAATTACATGTTCCATTTTGGTTAAGTATTCTAATCGTATTTTCTATTGCCACCCGAGGCAACCACTAGATTTTCTCATGCCACCCGAGGCACCCACTTAACCCCTCATGTCCCTCTACATGCTAATATGGTTAAGTGTTTCTTAATTAATTAATTAAGAACGTAACCTTTGTAAAGACCTCTCACATTAGACTGTCTTTTATGACCGCTGGTTAAGCCGGTTGGGTCCGGGCAGCCTTATGTCATAACAGAGTCTAACCTCGTGTCTTTACATTAATTACGTATTTAGTTTGTGCCTAAGACCTCTCACATTGGGCTAACATTTGTAGCAACTGGTTAAGCCGGTTGGGTCCGGGCAGTTTTACGCTACAACTGAGTCCAACCTCGTGTCTTAGTCAATTAATTACACCTAATTAATCACCCTCATAATTTTATATTAATTATCCCTAATTAATCAAGTTTTCTTAACATGGGTAGACCTAACTTAATAGGTAAATTCCCATGGGGTAGACCTAACTCAATAGGTAAATTCCCAACACATAGTATGGGTACACCTAACCAAATAGGCAAATTCCCATACTATGTTTATTTATTTTGTGTTATGCATAATTATAGTAATTTCACACAATCTTATTAACTTATGCATTTAATTACCCCATCGTTCCCACGTAATTTCGTTCATGATATAACACATATAAAAGGTGTCAACTTGCATATGAATGAACATGTTTCAAAGGTACCATCTTGCATATTAACAAACACATAACTTGCATATGAACTTGCATAACATGTCACATAACTTGCATATAATATGTCACATAACTTACATATTCATTTTGCATAACAAACTTGCATATTAGCTTATAGACTTGCATAATGTGTCATCATGAACTTGCATATTAATAAACATGTAACTTGCATATTTACATACATGTAACTCGCATATTAACAAACATGTAACTTGCATATAAAGAAACATGTAACTTGCATATTTACATACATGTAACTTGCATATTAACAAACATGTAACTTGCATATTAACAAACATGTAACTTGCATATTTACATACATGTAACTTGCATATTAACAAACATGTAACTTGCATATTTACATACATGTAACTTGCATAGCATATTACCATGAACTTGCATAACATGCATATGATTACATAGCCCACAACTTGCATATTTAGCATCATGCAAACATAACATACATCATATTAAACTTGCATAAGCTTACATACTCAACATGCATAAACATAAGATTAATGCTAACATCATATCATATGATTCAAAGCTCATTAACCCACATACAAAACCATAAATCTCATCACATCTCATCTAATTAGTTTACCAAAAGATCATCAAAGTGATAGAAACTCACAACTAGCAACTTTGAACACCAAATGAAGAAGATTAAGATGCTAAGAAGGGATTAGAAGTTGATTAGAGAGTGATTAGTATGCAACCCTCTTCATAAAATTAGTGGAGGCCATGAGAGCTAGCATTTTGCCATAGTTTAGTCACTAGGTTTAATTATGAATGAATTAGGGTAGGTTAGGGTCTTATTTATAGATTAGGCAAGTGTTTTAGGCCATAGGATTAACCCTAGATTCAATCCAAGCCATCAAAGCATGTCTTGGGGAAGAAGTCAAGTGTAGGAACCATCTAGGGCCTTTAGATTAAAGATGGACCATGAGAACCATTCAAATGCAAAATCTGCACTTGAGCGAATCGGCCCACGGGTTGACAGCCAAACACCCTGGATTAACCCCTAGTCGACCCAGCGGGCTCGGGTCGACTTCAAAAATCGGCCGGTTCGGTTATTCCCCTCTCCCAATTCGCTGTTTTGAGCATTTTTGCATATTTATTTATTAAATTTTCAATTATATATATATATATATATCAATATATATATATATATATATATATCTACACAACCCATTTCACTTAATTAAGTATACTTTAATTTGGGAATTTTCGTGAAACTTCGCGAGGCCATATCTTGGTCATACGGACTCCGATTTTCGAAAACTCGGACTCTATTTCGCGTATTTTTCCGAGACGAACGCAATGGCATAGCCCGTTTCCCTTGATTCCCATTTTAGAATTAAATTCTGCCTCGATTTATGTTATTACAGGTTATTGAAAATACGGGTTGTTACATTCTCCCCTCCTTAAAGGATTTCGTCCCCGAAATCTTCAAGTTAGGAAGAACGTATCCTACCATCCAATCATCCATCTACTCAAAGCATCATCCACGAGCAATCATTGTCCTTACAAGATTCTAAATGCTGGATGGATATATGCAAAAGTGTGTGTATATGTACTTACCTAATGCAAAAATCAGGCGGTTACTGATACAGTAAACCTCCTTAATGCAAACCATGATAGTGCCATGCATCCAATATGTATGCGAAACCCTATTGACACATACAAATTTCTACATGCGTGCACAACCATACACAAAAATGCATCATCCATATGATAACACAGCCATGATACATCCATCAATCTAACTACCACATCCATTTATGCAATATGCAACATGAAGTGACTGAGCCGATCTAGTGCCTAATGTGTGTGTATATGCATCCACGAGCAACCACTAGCAAACAATTGCATCCATATGCATCCATCAACCATAACATGTTTCAAACACATGTTTCAACCATAGGTTTTACCCTATCTAAAGGTCATAGGTATTAGCGAGAGGATATACTAAAGATAAGATAAGTACTAGACAAGCAATAAAGGAGAAGTTAAAAGACATACTCTCAAAAAGAAATGGATACAAAGAACGCATCTTTGCTTCCGTCTCCCAAGTAGCATTGCTTTCGTCATCTCCCCATTGCACTTTAACTAGCTGAACTTCTCTGTTCCTCAACTTCCTAGTTTCTGACCCAAGGATGCGAGTAGGAGCTCGTCGAATCGTCGCATCACGCTCTACCTCTACATCTCTAAGCAAGCTCGGCTCTACCACCTCCGCGGTCTCATGTAAGCACTTCCTCAAATGTGATACATGGAATACATCATGAACACCACTAAGTCTGTCGGGCAACTCCACCCTATATGCCATCCGTCCAATCCTTTCCTTAATAGGAAACGGCCCAACAAATCTCGGTGCTAACTTCCCTACGGACCCAAAGCGAACAACATTTCTCAATGGAGATACTTTGACAAAAACCATGTCCCCAACCTCAAACTCAAGATCCGTCCTTCTCCGATCCGCATAAGATTTCTGTCTATCTTGCGCTGCTTTCATCCTTTTTCGAATTAAATCAATCTTCTCTGAAGTCTCTCTAACCATATCCGGCCCAAGCAAGATCTTATCCGTAGATTCCCACCAACATGTAGGAGATCGACAAGGCCTTCCATAAAGAGCTTCGAAAGGAGCCATACCAATACTGGACTGAAAGCTGTTATTATATGCGAACTCCACCAAAGGAAGATGTTCTTCCCATGTACCTCCAAAATCCAAGATACAAAGCCTCAAAAGATCTTCTAAGATACGGTTCACCCTCTCAGTCTGACCGTCCGTCTGAGGATGATATGCGGTGCTCAAACACAACTGAGTCCCTACCGCCTCTTGCAAACTTCTCCAAAACTCACTAGTGAAAATAGGATCTCGATCACTCACAATGCTGGATGGTACGCCATGCAATCTAACAATCTCTCTAACATAGACTGAAGCAAGCCATGGAGCGGTCCTCTTACTCTTTACGGGTATAAAATGGGCACTCTTGGTAAGTCTGTCTACCACAACCCAAATTCCCGTATTGCCCTTCCTCGATCTCGGTAACCCGTCGATGAAATCCATCGAGACACTATCCCACTTCCACTGTGGAACTTCCAATGGGTGTAGCAACCCACCGGGTTTCCTTTGCTCCACTTTAACTTGTTGGCACACTAAGCATCTAGCCACATACTCGGCCACATCTTTCTTCATACCGGCCCAGAAGAAAACTCTCTTCATGTCTTGGTACATTTTGTCTCCACCGGGATGAATAGTCATTCTTGAACGATGTGCATCATCCAAAATAGCCTTCTTCAAACCCTCATCTTGCGGTACACAAAGTCTACCGTCTCTATGCAACCATCCCTTATCATCTATGGTGTATCTACCCAAATGGCTGGACGACTCCCCTCTTATAAGCTTCTCTACCAACACAACCAACTGTGGGTCGTCTCGCTGAGCCTCGCCAATCCGTCTCAAAAGAGTAGGTCTAACCTCCAAGGATGCCAACAAACCAGGTACAAAATCAACAGAAGGTCTGAAGTCAAACAAAGAAAGAAACTCCAAGCTTCGTCGTTCCACGAACAATGGACTCAAAGATAGCCTTTTTCTACTCAAGGCGTCTGCCACCACGTTACCCTTACCAGGGGTATACGCTATCTCGAAATCATAGGATGCTAAGAACTCCATCCACCTTTGCTGTCTTAAGTTTAAATCCTTCTGAGAGAATAAGTACTTCAATGATTTATGGTTGGTGAACAACTCGAATCTCTCACCAAGAAGATAATGGCGCCAAGACTTAAGTGCGAAAACAATCGCGGCCAACTCTAGATCATGGGTAGGGTAATTCTTCTCATGCACTCTCAATTGTCTCCCTCCATAGGCTATTACCCTTCCCTCCTGCATCAAGACTGCGCCTAATCCTGTTCCACAAGCATCGGTATAAACAACAAACGGCTTACTCCCATCCGGGAGCACTAAAACTGGAGCGGTGGTCAAAGCTCTCTTTAACCGTCGGAAAGCATCATCACAATCTACATCCCACGAGAAAACCAGATTCTTTTTCGTCAAGCGGGTTAATGGGGCTGATATCTTCGCGAAGTCTTTGATGAACTTCCTATAATATCCTGCCAACCCCAAGAAACTTCTTACCTCGGTAGCATTTCTAGGAACTTTCCAATCCTGGATAGATACTATCTTTGCGGGATCCACAGCTATCCCTTCCTTAGAGACCACATGCCCTAAGAATCGCACTTCTCTTCTCCAAAAATGGCATTTAGAGAATTTAGCTTTAAGACTATGCGCTCGAAGAGTCTCCAACACTTCCTTGAGATGTAAGGCATGCTCTTCTTCATTCTTGGAAAAGACCAAGATGTCATCCACAAAAACTACTACAAACTTATTCAGATACTCTCTGAACACTCTACTCATGAGATCAACAAAGTATGCGGGGGCGTTTGTCAACCCAAATGGCATCACTAGCCACTCATAAAAACCATCCGGAGTCCGGAAAGCAGTCTTCTCTATACTGTCCTCCGCCACTCTTAACTGATGAAACCCTGTAGCTAAGTCCATCTGCGAAAATACTGACGCGCCAACCAACTGATCAAAGAGATCATCTATCCTCGGTAATGGGTGTCTATTCTTCTTCGTGAGCTTATTAAGTTCTCTATAATCCACACAAAGTCTGAGGGACCCATCCGCCTTCGTGGCAAACACTACTGGAGCTCCCCACTCCGATATACTTCGCCTTATGAACCCCTTCTCAAGCAACTCCCCTACTTGCTTATGAAGTTCTCTTCTCTCACGAGGAGCCATGTGGCGTACTGGCAAAGACACTGGTTTGGCATTATCCACCAAATAAATTCGGAAATCTATCTCCCGCTTCGGAGGCAAACCCTTTACTTCTTCAAACACATCCGGATATTCCCGGACTACTCTGACAGAACACAAACTCTCGACCGAAGCATCGAGCGATTCAAGATAACTTAGCAAAACAGATTCCATGGGATTGCAAGAGATCTCGAGAGTGTTACCCAAGCGGGTCATGAGCCTGACAACTCTCCTTTCGCAATCAAGAACGGCACCATTACTGGATAACCAGTCCATGCCCAAGATCAACCCATAGCCCGTGAAGCCCAATACAAAAGCATCACATCTAAACTCAACGCTAAGTATAGAAATCTTCAAACCCAAACATATCATAGACAGATATATGGAGCCCCCAATTGGGTTTGAGACAACCAAGGGATCATCAACTAGACTGGTGTCTAAGTGCAGTGACTCAACTAACGATGATGAGATAAAAGAATGCGATGCGCCAGAGTCAAACAAAGTACGAACTGGATGATCAAACAGAAAAACCAGACTTTCAACGGAAATAGTTCTACCTCTCTGCTGAATCGGTGGAACTGAGAGAACCTGAACTTGCCCCCCTGACTGAGGTGGTGCTATAAGAGCTTGCACCTGGCCTCCTGAGGTAGACCCCGTCTTCTGCCCCTTCTTTGGGCAGTTTTTCACAAGATGCCCTGCTTCACCACAATGAAAGCAACCGGTTTTCTTCTTTTTGCGACAATCCTTACTAAGGTGTCCTGGTGTTCCACAATTGAAGCACTTCTTCTTCGTCTTCTTTTTGTCACCATTGCCTTTTCCGCCCTTGCCTTGTTGTTGCTGTTGCGGTTTCTTCTGATCCCCCTTTTTCTCTGGTGCCTTAGAATTCTTATCATCCTCATGCATAAGTGCCATGTAGACAAGCTTCTCAAAAGTGGCCCCCATAGGAATGTGAGTCATAGCTATTCCTTGCAATGGTTCGTTCAAGCCTCTAACGAACCTCAAAGCCTTCTTCTCCGGTGTATTCACCAACTCTATGCCAAACCTTGCTAATTGATTGAATTTGTTGACATATTCTTTCACCGTGAGATTCCCTTGCTTCAAATTCAAGAACTTCTCCATAAACAGATTCTCTTCCGCCCTTGAGAGAAACTTAGCCCCAAACCTTTGCTTAAAATCTGCCCAAGAGTCAACAGGGCGTTCTCCATTAGTGACCTCCCACCAGAATGAGGCCTCTCCCTTCATTAACCAAGCCGCCAACTTGACTTTCTTTCCCTCTTCCACTTCAAAGATATCTAGCAACTCTTCCACTTCCTTAAGCCAATCTCTAGCCTCTACGAAAGTCTCTGAACCAAGAAAAGGTTTTCCTCCTATAGCCTTGAACTCCTTGCAAACCTTAGCAAAATTATCCACTCTAGGCTGAGGAGGAGGAGCGGTTGTCTCTGGTGTAGTAGCATTGGCCGGACCCGCAGCCGCGGCCCTAGCCTCTTGCAACCTCCTATACCATAGTGGTATAACTAAACCCTCCGGGATGTTAAGATCTTCAGCCATGCTGAAACGAAAGAGGAAAGATTCAAAAAGGAGATTCCGAAAGATAAAGATATGGCTATTGGGGATTATGCTTTTCTTTTTCAAAAACTTTTTCTCTTAGAAGACATGCTTTTAAAAATCCTTTCTTCGAAAATACTCTTAGAAAGTAGTTTTTCTCAAAAATTTTATCTGTTCTGGTAACCTTAAGCTCCGATACCACGTGTAACACCCCACTCCCGCTTCGGTCACTCACTAAGGGAATGCCATAGCATTGGTGGAGTATTTTAGTGAATATAGAACAGAAAAATTACAACAAGACAGATATAAATAGTACTTGAAATTTTAAAACATCATCTCATAACAGCGGAAGTAAAACATGTCTGGTTACATCATAAAACCACAATAAAGGTCAAGTACAATATCCATCAAAATAAAGAAGTACATAATCCCACTCTCATACAATAGCCAAACAAAAGAAAAGATAACTGGATAACTGGAGCTTTACATCTATCCAAGCTCCTAAAGACTGGAACAGCAATCCGATCAAGCTCCACTACTGCTAGGATCCACCGTAGGACCTGAGGGTTGGGAAAAAGATAAAAACAACAGGGTCAGACATAAGTCTGAGCGAGTCCTATAACTTTAACAATACAATCGTTAAAGTAACCAGAGAAGACATAAACTGATATACGGTAACATATAGGGATGAATGGCTACCCTAAGCAGTCAACTAAACGAAGATAAAGGATAAAGACGCATCTACCCTCCCTAAGGTAAATTACTAAACTGCACCACACCAGTCGTTCCTAACTTAAAGGTTGATCCCACCCAAGGACTTATAAAATTTACTAATTAGTACCTGCGTACCCCTAGGTGACCAAGTAGGCGCCACGGGGCCCTACAATCCACTAGGTGTACACACTACTTCCCATTCGATCGGCTCCCTAACGTAGATACCCGTGCTGGCCCCACCGTGGGATGTATCATTCCCCAATGTGGCAACCTGATGGAACTAAAGGTGCACGGCTTATATCTACTCGATGCAACAACGGCTTACCTACCAGCCCGGGCCCACTCACGCATATGAAGCCCGTTGGACTTGCGTTGCCACCGCTAACCCGTTTGCCTCTTACAGTCAAGCCCAGTATGCGTGTCCCGTCCTCGACATGGGTCGAGCCCACAAAGATACGTATGGGTTACTGGTTGAAATGGGCCTCCACAAGCTACCCACCTAAGCTTGTCCCTTTTTCTAGTATATCCCACTTAACCCTTTAATCATGTTTTAATTACATGTTCCATTTTGGTTAAGTATTCTAATCGTATTTTCTATTGCCACCCGAGGCAACCACTAGATTTTCTCATGCCACCCGAGGCACCCACTTAACCCCTCATGTCCCTCTACATGCTAATATGGTTAAGTGTTTCTTAATTAATTAATTAAGAACGTAACCTTTGTAAAGACCTCTCACATTAGACTGTCTTTTATGACCGCTGGTTAAGCCGGTTGGGTCCGGGCAGCCTTATGTCATAACAGAGTCTAACCTCGTGTCTTTACATTAATTACGTATTTAGTTTGTGCCTAAGACCTCTCACATTGGGCTAACATTTGTAGCAACTGGTTAAGCCGGTTGGGTCCGGGCAGTTTTACGCTACAACTGAGTCCAACCTCGTGTCTTAGTCAATTAATTACACCTAATTAATCACCCTCATAATTTTATATTAATTATCCCTAATTAATCAAGTTTTCTTAACATGGGTAGACCTAACTTAATAGGTAAATTCCCATGGGGTAGACCTAACTCAATAGGTAAATTCCCAACACATAGTATGGGTACACCTAACCAAATAGGCAAATTCCCATACTATGTTTATTTATTTTGTGTTATGCATAATTATAGTAATTTCACACAATCTTATTAACTTATGCATTTAATTACCCCATCGTTCCCACGTAATTTCGTTCATGATATAACACATATAAAAGGTGTCAACTTGCATATGAATGAACATGTTTCAAAGGTACCATCTTGCATATTAACAAACACATAACTTGCATATGAACTTGCATAACATGTCACATAACTTGCATATAATATGTCACATAACTTACATATTCATTTTGCATAACAAACTTGCATATTAGCTTATAGACTTGCATAATGTGTCATCATGAACTTGCATATTAATAAACATGTAACTTGCATATTTACATACATGTAACTCGCATATTAACAAACATGTAACTTGCATATAAAGAAACATGTAACTTGCATATTTACATACATGTAACTTGCATATTAACAAACATGTAACTTGCATATTAACAAACATGTAACTTGCATATTTACATACATGTAACTTGCATATTAACAAACATGTAACTTGCATATTTACATACATGTAACTTGCATAGCATATTACCATGAACTTGCATAACATGCATATGATTACATAGCCCACAACTTGCATATTTAGCATCATGCAAACATAACATACATCATATTAAACTTGCATAAGCTTACATACTCAACATGCATAAACATAAGATTAATGCTAACATCATATCATATGATTCAAAGCTCATTAACCCACATACAAAACCATAAATCTCATCACATCTCATCTAATTAGTTTACCAAAAGATCATCAAAGTGATAGAAACTCACAACTAGCAACTTTGAACACCAAATGAAGAAGATTAAGATGCTAAGAAGGGATTAGAAGTTGATTAGAGAGTGATTAGTATGCAACCCTCTTCATAAAATTAGTGGAGGCCATGAGAGCTAGCATTTTGCCATAGTTTAGTCACTAGGTTTAATTATGAATGAATTAGGGTAGGTTAGGGTCTTATTTATAGATTAGGCAAGTGTTTTAGGCCATAGGATTAACCCTAGATTCAATCCAAGCCATCAAAGCATGTCTTGGGGAAGAAGTCAAGTGTAGGAACCATCTAGGGCCTTTAGATTAAAGATGGACCATGAGAACCATTCAAATGCAAAATCTGCACTTGAGCGAATCGGCCCACGGGTTGACAGCCAAACACCCTGGATTAACCCCTAGTCGACCCAGCGGGCTCGGGTCGACTTCAAAAATCGGCCGGTTCGGTTATTCCCCTCTCCCAATTCGCTGTTTTGAGCATTTTTGCATATTTATTTATTAAATTTTCAATTATATATATATATATATATATCAATATATATATATATATATATATATATATATCTACACAACCCATTTCACTTAATTAAGTATACTTTAATTTGGGAATTTTCGTGAAACTTCGCGAGGCCATATCTTGGTCATACGGACTCCGATTTTCGAAAACTCGGACTCTATTTCGCGTATTTTTCCGAGACGAACGCAATGGCATAGCCCGTTTCCCTTGATTCCCATTTTAGAATTAAATTCTGCCTCGATTTATGTTATTACAGGTTATTGAAAATACGGGTTGTTACAATAAACGATATGGATGTGAAATTTAGAAATTAACTGAAGGTTAGCTAAGTCAAATGGTTTCCTGGATTTTAATCTGATGTTGGTTTCGGCCTTCGGGGTTAATATTCGGGAAATCGTTCTCTTACTGATCGACGGTTTGTGACTAATGAATTGAAATGATGCGTAGTAGTGTTTGTGTAGCACTTGTTTATTATATACGGGAGTTGCTCAGAAAGACCGGGTTTATCCCATTCTGAATAACTAAATCGACGATAAGAAATCGAAGATGAAGATGGTGGTCGAAGACCGGAGATCTTCACCTCGTTTGGATGGTAACTGAGGTCCTGATTGGGAGGCATTCCGAAATATGGATAATGAGTGGTGATCGTCCAGATGTACGTGGTGATCGATGGGTTTGCGAGGTATATAGTGCCTCCAGTTTCGTTCAGACCCGGAACGGACTTGCAAATGGACAGTGTGCCCGACATTGGAATTTATTCTGTGTGATTGATAGCCTTCAGTTACATGGCATGAATTGCCTGTGTGGGATGCTAAGATGCAGTGATCAGGGCTTCTGTTGAAAAGCAAAGTCTTGTGGTTGATGATCAAAGCACTGTCTGTGTAGCGTAGCTTTGTGTATAATGTGAATTCGTGAGCCTCACGCCCCGGTATGAACCAGAAACAGGAGGAGGACCTCAGGGAGGACATGCGTTTCTTTCTAGTTAGAGCTGGTGTCGGTGCTTAAACTGACTGACATTTATATTATTTTCACCTATGTGGTTGTTGCTGTTGCGAGGCGCCTCGGATATATCGGTCGATCCGGGACTAATGGAGTCATTCATTGGCTCATTTACGCCCCAAAGGGCGGGGAAACGAGTGTTCAGGCATAATAATCCACATCGGTGGACCAACCCTGTCGCTCTAAGGCTTGCCTGTGCACTTGCCTGAGACTCGGTCTAGACAGTCTCGAATTCGGTAAGGACTATCTTTTGCCTTGGTTCATGACGGAAATCCAATTTCAAATACGTGACTGTGCGGTTTTGATTGTATACCTATATATGGCGACATAGTGGTATGGGCATTAATGCCGTCTATGATTGATAGTTATGATTTGAAATTGTTCTTGAAACATATAAACACTAGTAATAATAGCAAATGCTTTTGTTTTATTCGTATCAAGCATATTTTGGCCATTATAAGGTAAAACTCTATCCTCCGGTTTGCATTGCATTGTGTGATGGGAACTGAGTCTTATAATGGCTTCATTTTTATAAAAAGCATTGCGATATTTGAAAGAATTATTTGTTTTAAAGCACTGGCAATCCATTGGAGTAAACCCGTTCTAGAAAGTGGCGTGGTCCTGTGATTAGCCATATTTTAAATGTGTTGAGTAGATTTCTCATACCAGTCCCATGTCTGACTCGTAGTTTGTTTCACTTTCAAACTCGGGTGCCCCTTTTTCTACACGGGCAACCTTGTATTCAGGTTTAGCTGGCTCTTTCTGGATAGCTGGAGCTGAAGATGGATTCTATTATTTATCTCTTTTTATGTTGTTCAGCTCCTATTGTACATATTATGTTTGTTTTTCCGCTGTAAACATTTATGTATAGCTGAACTGTATTTGTACTAAGTATGATCCTATATACTGTGTAACTCTGATGTTTATGTTTATGCAGTGTATTATTTGTTCATTATCTGGTGTATTTATTTAATTCTGTTCTGCTGTTATCTGTTTCTTTGTTATATTCCAAAGATTACCCTTGCCGCCGTCAGAACGGGGTTTGGGGGTCGTCACACCAACGCTTTCAGTTTCATCGGATTTGGTTTATGTTTGAACGTGTTATAGATTTTTGAATATTTGATTACATTAAATAATATAATGAATTTTATAATTAAAATAATTTAATTCTTCTTCATTAAATTTCCAAGGCCGCTCCTTTTTGATTCCCTACTTCCTCCGTATCGTTCCTTTCCTGTAACCATCGAACCCAATGTTCGACCTTCTCTCTCCACCGCAGGAGCCACCACGCACCGCCGGAAGATGATCAGACCTCGCCACTTCCTATGCCTTTGCGCCACCTTCCTCCTCTAGCGAGCATGGCCAGCTCGCGGCCCCCACCTTCCTCGAAATCCTCCCCAAACGCTGGTGCTTTAAGCTGAGAAACCGCGAAATCCGCACAATGATAATCCATCTCGACCGTTCAGTATTTAGATCTCGGATTGTTCTTCGATTTCCCTTTGGAAATTCTTGAATTCGTTGAGCGGATTTAAAGAACAAGAGTCGGGAATTTCTGAAAGTTCGTGGCCATCCTAATTGGAGGCGGAGGCCATGTAAATTAGAGTTTAGGGATGAATAAAATAATATTAATTCATCGTTTAACGTGTTTTTAAAGTCAGAAATGGGCCCGAGTCCAAATTAGGCCTTCTCACTGCTTAACAATAGGTTTTAAAGTCATCTGAACGAAATGGGACTAGTGGCGAAGCCCAAATCTGAAGTCTATTTCAGTTTCACCTAAACGTAATATTTTAAAATAAACAACATTCAAATTCCAACGTACATTTTAAATTATCGGGGCCACATACTAACTCTAAAAATTACAGAAAAATAATATTTGGCATTGTTTTGACAATACGATTCTAACAAAATTAATTTCGTCGAATTCGGAGACCGTTTGAAAAATGGCCATTTTCTGGTCGATCCAATTTGACTGAAATTAAAAATACACATTTTCTTTTACTACGCTCACATATTAATTCTAAAAATTATGAAAAGTGGTTTCGTCGAAAATGGAGGTCGTTTGCAAAATGGCTATTTATAGGCTATATATTATATTAAATTCTACAACGATTATTCTGAATATTAAACTGGCCATAACTTTCGATTCCTGCATGATGTTTCAATTTTTCAGATTCGTTGGGAAGATATTTTTAAATAGATTCTAATATTTTTGGTTTCACCAAAATCCGATTTGTTTTGCATTTTGTACAGTCAGTCAAATTTCAAATTCAAATTTTCAAACTGCCGCGCTATTTCTAATTCCTTTTAAAATTAAAATAAACATATTCGTTCTAACTTCGATTTAAATAAATTTTTAATCATTATTATTTAAAATAAACTATTTTAAATATTTAAAATTCATTAAAATTTCTAAAATAATTTTTTTAAATTGGTTCCAAAATTCCGGATTGTTACGATCTCCCCCACTTGAAATCTTTTCGTCCTCGAAAAGGAACGGAGTTGAAAGTCGTTTAATTAACCAACTCAATCTTCATTATTATAGGTTTCAATTATTTTATTATTTGAACTAATAATCATACAACACAGTCATCAATCAATTAGTTAATTAATTTTCCAAATATATATAACTTTTGTATATTCAAAAATCATATTTTCTAAGATCGGATTATATATATAATCACAAATATGTTAATTATAAACTTTTCACTCTCAACACATTCTAGAGCATTACTAACCCTATCTCTAATGAGTTTGTCATTCTAGGATACCGGTGATCCTATCTCTAATGAGTATTCTTTTATAGGACATTACTAATCCTACCTCTGATGAGTCTTTTGTTCAGTTCTAATGAGTTATACCGCAAAGATTTGAGCTAACCAAAGCTATGATACCAACTGTTATGACTCGGATTTTGCCTGGACCTAATCGATCGCAAAATCGACTAAGACTATTCAATAACCCGAATATGCTAACTTTGGGCATACAACACATCAGAACAAATAACAGAAGACTTTTATAATCATTATAATAATGTTACATTAGAGTACAGAATATCAAAGTACATCGAAATAAAATGCAGTGAAAGATAATTTATAATAAATATAATACAATGCAGCGGAAGACTATCAATGCTCTGGACACAGCATTAAGCTTCGATCCAGAATCCTGCTTAATATATTTGCAAAATAAGCTACTCGACTGCCCGTGTGGAAAAGAGGGCACCCGAGTTTGCAAAGTGAAACCACGAGTCAGCCATGGGACTGGTGTGAGAAATCTTACTTAACCTATTTAATAATAAGGCTAATCACAGGACCATGCTGCTAACATGGAATAGGTTAACTCCATTGGATTGCTAGTGCATAAATAAAGTAAATCGTTAAAAAACACAATGCTTTTTAGAAAAATGAAACCATTATAAGACTCAAGTCCCATCACACAATGCAACGCAAACTGGAGGATAGAGTTTTACCTTATAATGGTCAAAAATGCTTAATACGATAGAACGGATTTGATATTATTATTAGTGTCAATATGTTTCAAAAACATTTCAATCATAATTTATCAATCATAGACGGGATAGCTACCATATACTATGTCGCCATACTAGTTAAACAATCAAAACCGTATGGTGTAGTATTAGAAGTTGGATTTCCATCATGAACCAAGACAAGGGATCGTCCTTACCGAATTCGAGAAAATCTAGCCCATGTCTCAAGACAAGTACTCAGTCAAGCCCTTAGGAGCCGTAGGCCCGTCCACATATATGGTAGTGGATTATATATAAATTCCTGAACAATACGTCTCCTCGCCCTATGGGGCGTAAAATAGAGCCACTTGGGACTCAAATATCGAGGCGCCTCGCAATCCATCATCCACATAAGTAAAAATGTCTGGGCTTGTATAACCCTAACGCCACTTCTATCTAGAAAGAAACACATGTTCTCCCTGGATCCTTCTCCCGTTTCTGGTTCATACCGGGTTGTGAGGCTCGCGAAGTTACGCTACACAAGGCTATGCCTAAAATGTGTTGTGCTTTGATCATCAACCACAAGGCTCTGCTTTTCAACAAAATCCTTGATCAATTGCATCTTAGCATGCCACATTGTCAATCCATACCATATCATTGATTTCTGCCAATATATAACCTCTAAGCTCGTACATCTCAGAGAAGGGCATTATGCAAGAGAATAAATTGTACGCCACCAAACAGATATATATTTAGCAGAGATCAACGAATACATCATAAAGGAATACAACGTCAGACACACCATCCATTTACAAGTCCGTTTTGGGTCCGAACAAAACCAGAGACAGCTTATTCCTCGTCCCATATGTCCAATACAGGAGAGAGGTTCTAGCATATCTGTCGATATCCAAGTACGTCTAGACGACCACCATTTATTACCTTGTCTTGGGATGCCTCCCAGTCAAGACATCAGTAATCATCGAAACGATGTGAAGACCTCCGATCTTCAACCACCGTCTTCATCTTCGACTCTTAATCGTCATAGTAATTATTCAGAATGGGTTAAACCCGGTATTTCCAAATAACTCGCGTATTTCATAATCAATAATAAAGTGCTATAAAACACATCAAACGCCTCATTCCAATTCAGAATATTCTTTAAATAAATATTCACATTATTAGGGAAAGGTTCCCATTAATTTTATCAAACATAATTTCTTTTAAATTTATCGTTTAATCTTCTTTTTATAGATTCATTAAAACCCCAATTTGGTTTTAATCTAAAAAATCATTATTTAATGATTATTCAACTTTAAGAAACTAGTCTTGCCTTTAACTGGGTTAAAGAACCAATGTCATTTAAAACACAGTTCACGATAAACCTAAAATCGTCTTCCATTAAATATGGAATTTAACAGAAATCAAATCAATATATAATCAATATAAATTTCCGTATCATACTAATAATATAAATAAAATAACGGCAAAGCCTTTTAAATTCCATATATAACAACGGTCTTCTTTTACAGAAGCTCATCTCGATTTTTATTAAATCGAATTCCATTCAATTCCAATTTAATATGTTAAATTGGAAAACTTTACTTTGGAAAATTCCCATTAAAATCTTAATAAAAGATTTATAAATTCCAAATTATATTTTCACTGTTAGTTGGGTTAAAGAATGAATGTCGTTAAAAATACAGTTCACGATAAACCCAATTCACACTTTCATTTAATTTCAATTACCAAATATCATTGGAAACTCTAATAATATTAATTAAAAGATTTATTCTTTCATACGGGGTTTAAGAACAGTGTTATTTAAGACACCATTCACGATAATCCAAAATCCAATTTATGTATTTTAAAAACATTGGATTATTATTCTAGTTAATAACTAGTTCATTTCGATAAAAATATATTTTTATCTTTTCAAATATGGAGTTTTTCATCCAAAATATTTTCAAATCATTTATTATGGTTTTACATAATTTTTCCATATTTTTAATAATTTTTATTAAGGCCTGTACAGTTGGTTTCCAATAACGGCCACCGAATTGCACTTACAACGACCTTTTTCAAATTTGATTTGGACATAATTCCAAATCCAACCATTAGATTTCAAAACTCTTATATTCATTGGAAAGCTCTTTTCGATACGAACCCAACGGTTCCGGTTTAGGAGAATCCGATGGTCGGATCTCCCATTACAACAGTTTGAAGTTAATGGTCGAAATTCGCGAACGGTCGCTGCGCGACGCGTTCTATTCGGGCCATTATATATATATATATATATATATATATATATATATAATCATCGATTTCTATATAAAACGTATTTTATAGAATATTTATAAATTCATCTTAAAATGATTTTAACTTCATTTTCAATTTTAAAGCAAAATTGAATATTTTATATTTTTATCATATTAAAACATTTATATTTTCGAAATATTAAATTTTGAAATCACTTCTTTTCGATATTCATTATAAAATGAACAAAATTGATCGATAAACCTGTTCGGGTTAAAAATGGCGTTACTACATAACACGGCTTCATATTTCCAAATTTTTGTTCTTCACTGAATATTATTTTAAAGTATTCGTTATTTTAAAATATTCTGTATTTTAAAAATATTCTTTATTTTAAAATATTCCTTTTTTTAAAATATTTTGGAACGGAACGTGACCCAATCAATTACCATATAATTCCAGTTATATGGATTTCATACATCGCATGTATATAACAATAATGATAAATAATCATTAAATTATCCTTTCATATCCAGTGTGAAATTTACAACTGTGTGAGCATTAAAAATAAATAAATAACGCTCATCACAGACTGTTAATCCATCGATTGACATATAACTAAATATTGGGACTAATGTATGACAATATCATCCCAATACCCATGTGGCGTTTTTAAACAACAACAGTTTACAAAAATAAATCATTGTTTAATAAATTTAACCAATTATAATTCATTTTGAATTATTTGTCTAATTAGCCAAATTTCACTATTAAATTATAAAGGGATATTTATAATTTAATTTCAAATATCACATTAATGTTAACGTTATTTTTATTTTGACTAACATGATAAAAATGACATTTTTAATTTTAACATAACATTTCTAACTAAAATGACATTTTATATTAACATAACATTTCAAACTAAAATGACATTTTATTCTAACATGACATTTCTACCATGATGACATTTTTAATATAATGACATTTCTCATATGATGACATTTATAATATGATGACATTTCTAATATTATGACCTTTTTAATATAATGCCATTTTATATTCTAACCAAAAATGACCTTTTTATATTCTGACTAAAAATGACATTTTTCTACTCTGACTAAAAATGACCTTTTTATGTTCTGTCTAAAAGTGACACACACACATATATATATATATATATATATATATATATTTTTGAAACTGGGTAAACCGTCTCGTTAAAAACCTATACATGTACTCGGCGTGAGTACACTACAGGGAAAAAGAGTGCGGCGCTTTGTTGACAACCCATCATTAAAAAGTTCAATAGAATAGGGAATGAAAACATCCATCCTTTCAAGCCCAAACCCAAAAAAAACCATCAAATAAAACAGTTGTTAACATCATAAGAGCCCAAGGCCCAATCTAACGGCTCAACAAATACACACCGTACCTAATTCCTTGGAATAAAAACAACCGGCAACTATCGGTTAAAAAAAGGAAAGGTTTACTTTAAAGCCAGTTCACAATTAAACTTCGAACCCTACTAAGTATCTGATTATGGCGGCGGCTCACCCTGGATCTACGATTTCAATGCCCCAATTGCCAAGAATCTTCGCATGCTTGATCGAGTTCTTCCTTTTAGACTTCCGCATCAGGTATTGAATATCTAATTCAAGTAAATTCCATCTCTTGAATTTGTCTAGTGTTCCATTACCATGGCTTCGAGCATTATGCTCGGCCCATATGTGATGTACAGTGGTAACTATACTACCGAAAGCTAATTCTTGAGCAACATCTTTGACTGTGTATTTCAATTTCAGGTAATCAATCTCATCTTGAAGAGTTATTGGTTGAGTCGAAATAGGAGGAAAGTCCAGCTTTAATCTACATCTAGTACAGAGATAAGACGAATATGAGCATGAGAAAAACAGGTGATCTCTCGACTCATTAAATTCCGAACAGAGCATACATGTAGGATTAATGTAACGACTCGTATTTTCAGCGACATAAGAATTAATTTATTTAATTATTTAAATAGTGATTTAGAGAATATAAGGTTGTTTAATAAACCAAATGAAATATTTAATTAATATTATAATTAGATAATATATTTAATTCTGGAATAATTAGAATTAGCTGAATTGACAATATAATGTGAACTGGACAATTTAAAATATTTAATTCAGCTTAGAATTGAATTAGAATAACGAATATATTTAAATAATGACTGTTCGAACGTATAATTATATAATAATTATAATCGAGCTCGAAATGACGCTGTAGTTCGTTATTTGGCGATTTGAACTTCAACTGAATATACAGGGTCCGTTTTAAATCGGATTCCTATCAAACAAGAAACGTTAGGAGCTAGTGAAATATATTTTTCTAATGAAAGAGAAAAATCGGGATTTCCTTGTGTAGATTTTGATTTATGTCCAAATCAAATTTTAGAAAAGTCGCTATGGAATTCCTTTATAATTTATAACGATTTATTTATATTCTAAAAAGGATTTAAATATAAATCGAATATCGATATAACTGAGAACTTTGAAATATCAAGTTATAAATCCCAGTGGAGCTGTATGATATTCTATTGTGAATATATACGATAATATTTATTTTTAAATATTTAGTTTAATTATTTTTAAGTATATTTAATATTAAAAAGGTCTATTTAGAGCTTTAAAAATAGCCAGTTTTGCAAACGAACTCTGTTTTCGATGAAACTAATTTTGTTGGATCCGGAATATTAAATTTTTGTAAGATTCCAATTTCCGTGATTTTTGGAGTCAGTATGTGGCCGTACAAATTTTTAATGCGAAAAATAGTCGATATTTTGATGGTTAAAAATAAGTTGTGTGAGCAAACGGAGTCGGAATTCGATGAAACCAGTTTCGTTGGGTCTGTAATGTCAAACTCTAATTGTATGTCCATTTTCATGATTTCTGGGTATCGTGTGGGATCATGAGAATTTTTAAGTGATAAATACAACAGCGGTTGCTTAAAAATTAATATAAAATTAAATATAAAAATATTATTTCTCTCTATATATACCCTTTCAAAATTTTCTAAACCCTTATAATTTTCCACTAAGGTCAATACAACAAACCGACCACCACTAAAGAAATTCCAACAGTAAAATCCATCCTTTAGAAAATCAACCAAAAATCAAAACAAAACCTAGAAATCAAAAGATATGTATCTATGGATTCAGCGTTGAAAGATCATCGTTTCTATGTCAGTTTTATATATTGCGATCGTGTTTTTCCAGAGGTTGTTTTCGGGTAGTCGAACTAGGGTTGGCTACCGCTGGATCTGGGTGGCGACGTAGGACTGGAGGAGGTGATGGATGGACTCCACAAGGCGAGGCGCCCCAATTGGCCTCGACGACAGGGATTCCGGCGGTCTGAGACAAGGCACGACAGCAGTTGGTCGCGATTGGGAGCAGTGTCGAGCTGGGGTTTGAGAGCACGTTTGGGAAGGGTTTGGTTGGGCGAGTTCAGTGGTGGTGGTTGCGGTCGGGATTGATGACTAAGGTGAAGTGCGGTGACGGTCAAAAGTTCGGTCAACGGTGAGGTTTGTTTCGAAATATACAGAAGTGTGAAATCTGTTTTGGAGAAGAAGGCAGGTGGGATATTTTCCATAAACGTGGGTGGGCTTCTGGAAATCGAGTATGGGTTGTCTTCAAATGGGCTAAGGCCCATTTATATTTAAATCTAAGTTTTTATTTCATTTAAACGTATATAATATTGTAAATAGCATAACTAATCCATACGTTAATGAAATTCAGCGAAATAAGATCCGTTGGGATCGTATAGACAGACACTACACAATGGAACTGACGGGAGTGAATTGGAACTCGTTTCAAATTATGGCAAAATAAATTGTCTGATCTGAATCAACAACGATTATCGATATTTAACGATAACTGTCCAATGTTAGTAAAACTCACCAGCTCTATCAGTTCATATTTTTATAACGTATATTTAGAACTGATAAATGATGACTGATTGTTGTGTGTTGACTGTTTGGTTGAACTGCTTATGTATTGGTTGAAATTATAGATAACGATATATATATATAAATCGTTAATCAAATATTGATTCTGTTTATCAGAATATTTCATACCGAAATGAAATCGATGTTATTATATTGTTTAACATATGTGGATGCAAGGAAACAGGTCGGAGGAATCCAACTCGATTCCTCAACATTTAATTTACTGTTTGATTTCATATATTGTGATTTATGATGTGATATATAATCTGTTGTTGATTATGTGTGTTGAATGATCTCGATCATTGTTATTTGGTATTTTAAATACCGTAAGAAATACTAGGATGTAGAAAAGGGGATTTTCAAAGTGTATTTTGAAAATAAATTATTTATATAAAATCAACGGATTTTATATATAAATAGAAAAGGAAATATTTATGAAAACAAATTGAAAAGGAAATATTTGTGAAAAAAAATAGAAAAGGAAATATTTGTAAACCTTTACAAATAGAATTGAAAAGGGGAATTTGTAAACCATTTACAAATAGAATTGAAAAGGAATATTTATTTGAAAAATAAATAGAATAGAAAGAGGAAATATTTGTAAAACAAATAGAAAATGAAATAGTTAGAATATAAAAGGAATTACTTATAAAATCAATGGATTTTATATAAAAAGGAAGTATTTTATAAAATAAATAGAATTATCAAAAGGGATTTGTTTGGTAAATAAATAGATTATAAAAGGAAATACTTGAAAAATGAATAGAATTGTATATAAAGAGAATTTTACATTTGAAAGGTTTAGACCCGTGCTTCGCACACGGGTATAACGTGATATGGATTTAAAGAAAGATTTTAATTAGAATCTGTTCTAACCGATAGATTGAGAAGATTAATTTATAAATAATATTTTATAAATTAAATTAAGTATTTATCATTGGATAAATAGAATATATAAGTCAGGACTTATATAGAGAAGTAAGAATCGATTTCAACATCGATATTTGAAACTGAATATGGAAGTAGAGTTAATCGAAAGGATTATCAAATATTAGTTATTCGAAAGGACTACAGGATATTAGTTATTCGAAAGGATTATCGAATATTAGTTATTCAAAAGGATTATCGAATATTAGTTATTCGAAAGGAGTAATCGAATATAGTTTATTCGAATAGAGTTAAAGGAATTAATCGAATATAGTTTATTCGAAAGGAGTTAATTGATGGGAGTTAATTGATAAGAGTTAATTGTTTAGAGTTAATCCAATAGAGTTAATCGATTAGAGTTAATCGAATTAGAATTAATCGATTAGAGTTAATCGAATTTGAGTTTGTCGAATAGAGCTAATCGAATATAGTTAATTGAATAGAGTTAATCGAATAAGAGTTAGTCGAATATTAGTTATTTGAATAGAGTTAATTGAATTAGAGTTAGTCGAATAGAGCTAATCGAATAGAGTTAAAGGAATTAATCAAATATAGTTTATTCGAATAGAGTTAAAGGAGTTATCGAATATAGTTTATTCGAAAGGAGTTAATTGAATATAGTTTATTCGAAAGGAGTTAAGTGATAAGAGTTAATGGATTAAAGTTAATCGAGTTAAAGTTAATGGAGTTAGGGTTAATTGATTTGAGTTAATCGAGTTATATTTTGGAGTTAGATATTTCAGAAGTAGGGATTATAACGCTATAGTTATAAACAAATGTGTTTCAATAAAGAAGTGGATTCGTAAATAGAACCCGAGAGTTACGTAAGGAAGTGTGTTAAAGATTTAGAAGGTGAACTTTGTCTATTTTCGAAATTATAAATGTTGTTCATTTAAGGTCTGAGAGGTAGTTATACCCCAACTTGATTCACTCCATTTTTAACTAAGGGATGGTTAAGGTTCGGTAGTGAAGATTAGTTAAGTGAATATAGTTAACGAGTATAATGGTTTGAGTTGGCATGGCGATGTTTTATTTAAACATCGGTTTAAATCAAATGAATGAGATTTGGAAACATTTTCTAAATATAATCAGAGATATTTTCTAATCCTAGAAAATGAAATGTTTGATGATAAAGAATACAGGAAGGACAGCGATACGTGAAAAAGAGATGGAAATGTTTTCCAATGATTAATAACGTATATTTTCTAAATTTAGAAAGTAAGGAATGTTGAATATATGGAAAAAGGAAATAAATAAAGTAATGAACTAAAGAGATAAACGTTAAATGATGATTGATCGATAAAATTTCCATCTGGAAATAATATCGTTGTTTGCACACGTGTTTTTCTTTGATAGTTAACTCACCGACTATCGAAGTTTTTGATCATTTTTATGTCGTCAATATGGAGAGACCGGGATCAGATTCATTATCTGAAAACCACTCTGTATGGGCATTAGTGTTGCGATCAAATATGATGAAGATAATTGAAGACGGAGTTATGCAAGGGCTGTCCTATTTATAGAATAATGCCATCGGTTTGTCCAGTCCCAGGACGACCCGTATGGAAGAATGTCTGACAGAGTATATTTAATAGATCGCGTAAGTTGATCTCTTCAAACGTATATACGTATGGTGGCGGAGGAATTTGTTTCTCTTAGTTGTATACTTGTATTTTTAGGGAAATCAATTTGTGATTTGGTGGGTATGACGGTGTGACATTCAAAGTGAATAATTGTGTGATCTGTCAGAGTTAAGCATGGCCTCTAGCCTCACAACCAGGAAATGACAAAATCGGGCAGGCAACATGGCTAAGTGGTTGGCTGCCAATTAGGGTGTATTATGACCTATCCAGAGATATTCATTTCATTCTTTAATCTATTCAATGTTGTCCCATTCGGGAAACGGTTGCTGATCCCAACCGTTAGTGATACACATTCGATACACTCAAGTGAAATGAGTGGTCGGTCATGTGTGGTCGGGTTGCAAGATGTTCTTGTTGGACCCAGTGTATTCCTCTCTAGAGGTACACAATCGAAAGGTGGTTCCATACCTTATCATAGTTGGAAATCCATTACCCAATAAGTGCTCGCGTTTTTGATTATATACTATATATGTGGAACGTGAGATGAAAGCGTTCTGCAAGATGATTATTATATTGTGGTTGATAGATACTATTATAATATCAAAAGATTTTTGATATAAACGTTTATCGTTTCTTTCAAAAGGATTTTGAAAGTTAAATCAAATGTTTTGGATTCTCAAAAGGGAAAAACCATTCCGTTATACGGCATGGTCTTATGAGATATCATTATTTTCCAAAACTATTTTAAATTCTTTACTCATACCAGTCCCATGACTGACCCAGAGTTTTGTTTTGTTTTGTTTTCCCTAAACTCTTGGGTGCCCAATTTTGTACGAGCAGTCAAGTAGTCAAGATTTTACAAATATGTGTAATGACCCGTGTTTTTGGCAATCAAATATTTAATTCAATTTATTTAATTTAAATATTATATTAGAATATTAATGAAATTTAATATTGAATTCGTTATTTAAAACGAAGTTGAACATTATATATTTATATATAATATAAATCGAGCCTGAAATGGCGCTGCAGTTCGTAATATAGAGTTTTGAACTTCAACTGAGAATACGGGATTCGATATAAGTCGGATTTCTGTAAAACAAGACACGTTGGAACCATATTGACGATAATTTTCATATGAAAGAGAAAAATCCAGATTTCGTGTTATAGTTTGATAGTTATGGCCAAATCAAAATTTGAAATAGTCGCTATGGAAATCGTTATTAAAATATAGGCCTTTAAAATGGCCGTTTTGCAAACGGACTCAGATTTCGACAAAACCAGTTTCATTAGAACCGTATCGTTAAATTATTGTACGGTGGTGGATGGCATGGAAAACCGATGTCGTATGTGACCACGGTAGCTATAAACGCTCGTTCATTTTCTATAGCGTGTAGTTAAATAAACAAAAGGGTATTTGGGCATAACTTGAGCAGACGATCGAATTAGGCCACGAAACCAGTTCCGTTGAGTTCATATCGTCGATTAGAGTCAGGATAGATATATAGTTTGTTATTTTTAGAGACCGGAAAATTTGGTGTTAAAAGGGGTATAGCGGTTCGGGGTAAAAACAGCCTACCGGGGCAACAGTCTCAGAATGCGACGAAATTAGTGCCGTTGGGTTCGTATCGAAAATCTATTGTCGATGTTCGCAGTTTCAAGTTGATTTGATTTATCTGGTGACCGTAGAAAAATTAAACGTGTGTTCATTTCTGGTTTTATAAGGGAATTTTCTTCAAACGAACTCGGATTGCGACGAAATCTGTTCCATTGGATCCGGAATATCGTTTTACATCAAGAACAGCATTTTTATCAGTAAACGAAAATCGTTTGTAGTGGTTTCTGCATGTTACTTCATGGTCAAGTTTCGATAATATTATTAAATTCTAAACCTACCCTTGTCTATGAATCACGCAACAATTCTTAAAGGCCAGACCCACTGGTGCACACATATCTATGAGAAGCACATGCTAGACCTTCCGTTTCAGCTACTCTAAGACCTTAATAATATTTTAACGGCTGAGTTTTCTTTTCACTATCAGGACGTGCCGACCAAGTTTTTGAAATTTCCACCCTACACCGCAGCTATCCTACCCTATACCCTCTAATGCGTGGTGGCCACGTATATCTCTCTATATATAAAGCGTTCTCTTCTCCAATCCCAGTAAGTCTTCCTCCACAACGAAAATAAAAACCTGGACCTCCAGTATATGAATATATTTATATAACCACCAAGTAGTAAACCGAATAAAACCAGCGCCTCCACCCTAATCAAATGAACGGACATAAAGCTCTCTCTTTCTTCGTGATTTTCTGATCAACTCCTTCTACCAATCTTGAAACTTATAACTGAGATACCATTGAGCTTCACGAGCTCTAAAATCTGGACAGAGGTGATCTTTGCTAGGGCTGTGGTTTCGCCGGAATTGGGAATGAAGTCATCAGCGGTTGGAGTGAAGCTGGAAGCGAATGGGGACGTCGGACCTGGAGGGACTGCGTGCGATGGAAGATGGGGCCAAGGCGGTCAGTTCGCCAGCTTCCGATGGCACTCCGGTCATCAACGTTGGCTGCGGCAGTGATGGAGTGAGGACGAGGTCACGAGCGGGGCTTCTGGAAAATGGCTCGAAGGGAAGAAACGAGATTCAACTGGACTGGGTATTCACATCTGGTCGGGGAAGAAATAGGGTGGATGAAATTTATGGTTATAATATTAACGTTAATATCACTTAGGGTTAGTTAAATTTGTAACTAAAGCATTGTTCTGCAATTCGAAACAGGAAGCAAACATGGATGGTTTTATTCAAAGTCAAAGTGCGTGTTTTCTGAAGTGGTGAGAAGGTAATACGAAGGAGCAGGAAATTTTAAAAGAAATGGATCGACCAATTTTTCTAAAGTAAGGGTCAAAGAATTCAAAACGTTATTAAACCATAATTATATTATAATCAAGAAGTTGTTAATGGTTTTTACTCTTTTTAAAACAAAAACAAAATGTTTGAACGTAGGTGCCAACAGAAGGAACCGACGCAGCAGTATATCGGCCTTTGCATTTTGACCCAAATCATAGTAATTAATAATTAGTTAATCATTTGATTTAGGGGTTTATAATAATGAATACCCATCATGAACTAATTAGAATCTTAATTGGTGCAGATCAGCTGGCATAAGGAACGCTGGAACGAAAACATAACAATCTACCGTAAAAATCCTATGCAGAAGTAATTAGTAAATTAATTATTAGATTCATGGGATTTATTATTTAATTTAAAACACGAATGTTGAAAATGTTAATAACTCCACTGTATGTTATCAGAATCGGACAAACAAAGTGCCATTGGAAACGTCTTGACAAGATCTACACTATGGAACAAGACTGGACGCTATCAAAATCAACCAGGATTTTTAAATTAAATTAAACGACAGTTTAATTTAATTTGAAATGAGCCATTCAACAGAAATAAAATCAAGGTGAGTTAAACTCACTCAGTTACCCTTGTTATATTTTATATAAATTGGGTATTTTTATTTTGTGTGCTTTGCTTGCCAATGGTTGACTGCTTTGCTAGTTATCTATTTAACTGTGGATTTAAACGATGAAATTAAACTGTGTTTAATTTCAGTGAAATACCAAATCGTTATTTTTAACGATTGGTTCCAATAAAGGTAACTCACCTTGGTTGGTCACGTTTATTTATAAACGTGTTTAAATGGTTGAATTGCTTATGGTTGATGTTAAATGGTCGTTATTCAGTTCATCAGTTAAACAAAACTGAACAGTTTGATTTGAGAAAAACCATTTGAATACAAGGAAGACATAGGTTGGAGGAATCCAACCGGATTCCTCAAATATATTATTTATTTTCATATTCTCATATATGAACTGCCCTGTTTGTATTGTTTGAATTGATTGTTGATTTTTAATATTCAACATCTGTTTGGTTTAAACCAATGGGTGATATTGGTTGGGTATTTGGCAGCGTATGGCCTAT
Organism: Allium sativum; assembly: GCA_030737875.1. Lineage (NCBI taxonomy): Eukaryota > Viridiplantae > Streptophyta > Magnoliopsida > Asparagales > Amaryllidaceae > Allium > Allium sativum. Next base: position 740,318,999 of record CM060909.1, on the reverse strand, counting down.
AAAATCAATCGTGTCATGAATATTGATTCGCAGTCAGGTGAACTGAAAAAGATAAAGTTATAAAATTTATTTTATAACTGGAGTTGGTTTTTGAATTATATTATTTGAATAAAAGTTATTTAAGAGAAATAAATAAATATTTTATTTGTTTAAGACTTTGATTTGTTATGAATTTATTTTGCAAAGCAAATGCTGATGTTAATCAGATTTACCAGTTGAAGAATAAGAAATGAATTAAATGGTTAAACCTTGAAAATTTGTTTTGTAAAGAAAACAAATAATTAGAATCTATCTAAATTAATTATATTAATTTAAAGCGAGGATTGTTGAAATCGGTTAATGAGATAATCAAGTTTTTGAGTTAATTAAATCGACCGTTTGGAATTAGAATTGTTTTTCAAGTTAATGTGTTTTGACTAAAATAGTTAAACGAAGATTTTTGAATTTAAATAAGGATTTAAAAGGGATTTAATATTTAATTTAGTTAATAAAGGGATTAACTACTAAAGTAGTTAATGTTTGAAATAAGTTATTATTTTAATTAATGATGAATTTAGGAATATATTTTTAAATGGGAATTCATTTAAAAAGTGACCGAATGTGAGATGCAAGCCAATTGAATGGTGAAAGGAAATAAACGTACTCAATTATATGAATTAAGTGAAAGGAGATTACGATAAAAGGGTTTATTATAAACCAGAGGTTTTAAGTGAGATTCAAAGTGTTAAGACGTTAATTTTACATTAACGTTACTTGAAAACGAGATCAAGTAAAAAGGAGAATTTTACATGAGATTTCAAAGTAGGAAATTGAATATAGTTATTCGAGATAGAATTAGCCAAACATAATTATTCGGCTAAGTTGCCATTGCGTACGACTGCTAGCGTAATTCGCAGGGCTGCAGATAGCCTACGGCGGTCGGATGTTTCCTGAGGGAATCAGGCGTAACCATTGTGATCGCTGCGATCTAGAGTCGAGCGAATAGAGTAAGTCGAATGTTAGTTAATTGAAATTAGAGTTATTCAAATATCATATTTTTGAATATTAAAAGAATTGGAAGTTTCAATTTAACAAAAAGTAAATTAGTTTGTCAAAGGCCAAATGATGCTAAATACTGAACCAGTGAACTCATTGGAGTGTCATGATTGAAACACTGTATATTTTGATAGTTAAAACACCGACTATCAAATCTGACCAATACGAGTGTTGGTACGGAAAGACCGGGATCGAATTTATATTCGAAAACCATTCCGACCAACAAATACATGAAGATACTAGAAGATGGTCGAGATGGAGCATTGAAGACCATGGATTTTCATAAACGGAAGAACCACTAATCTTCTCTGCCTGGAAAGTAGAGATAAGTTGTTATTTTGTCGTAGTTGGAATCTACGGGTTGCAAGGACTTCTCGCTACTGATCCATGGGGTGATTCCTATATGGATGCGGTAGGAGAGTGCCTTCGGTTCATCCTGTTCCTGGATGACGTATATGGACGAATGTCCGACAGAGTATTTCCAAAGGGTCACGTACGTTGATTTCTTCAAACGTACGATAGTTGTTGGCGGGGAATCGCCGTTCTCTTAGCTTCCAGCTAGAGTATTTTTGTGGATATCAATTAGTGATATCTGATGGATTTGACGATGTGGCATTCAAAGTGAATGATGACCAGATGTTCAAAAGCTAAACTAAGCCTCAAGCCTCATCAACCGGGAAATGACAAAAATCGGGCAGGCAGCATGGCTATGTGGGTCGCTCCCATTAGGGTGTATAATCACCTATCTAGAGGAAGTCCTATTTGTTTCTTAAATCTATGTTTCGATGCTGTCCCTTGTCGGGAGACGGTTGCTGATCCCAACCGTCGGTGATGTACATTCGATACACTCAAGCGAAATGAGTGGTCGGTCATGTGAGGGCCGGGTTGCAAGAAGTTCTTGTTGAACCCAGTGTATTCGTCTCTAGAGATACACTATCGGAAGGTGGACCCATACCTTGTCAAGTCGGAATCCAATTCCCAATAAGCGCCCGCGGTTTTTGATTGTATACTATATATGTGGAGCGTGAGATGCAAGCGTTCCACTAGATTGTTAATTATTTGTATTTAGACATTATTATAATATCAGACAAGATATTGGTTTCAAAACTGTTTTGGGTTATCGTAAGGTAAAAACCGTCCGTGTTTATGTGTGGATTTGGTCTTACGATTATCCTTTTCTTTTGAAAAGATTTTGAACTGTAAAATCATGATTGGATGATTCACCCTATTACTGTGCGAGTTTATCTCACTCTGGTTCACCAGACTGACCCGGTGTTTTGTAAATGCTCGGGTTAGGCCGGGTTGTACAGGTTCAGGTTATCAACTGCTGTGAAGCGACGAGCTGGAAGAGTCCAGATGTATGATATTACTATTCCACAGTGTGTTATATGAGGACAGATTATTATCACTGTCCAGATGTGTGCTACTCTGATAAATGTAAGTATTTCAGAAGATTTCAATAAAGATTTATTTCTGTATTATATTTTGTTCCGCTGCGATGTGAGACTCTGCGTGGTGTTTCTTTTTCTTCTTCTTCTATTCAATATTTCTACCTTATCTATTCTCACCCTCTAACTTCTTTCTATTAATGATCTAGAATGTTCGATGTCTGAATGGTCAACATGGTAGTTTGATGTTGATTTTCGGAGTCGAAAATCCCGGTTCGTTACAGTGGTATCAGAGCTATTAGTTAAGTGATTACCTTGGCTCTGTGGCGTGACTCAGTAGAGATGGGGTTAGCAATACCCTAGATTGAGTTTGAGTGTATATATATGAGCGCGTATTTGTAAATTGATATAAAAAAAATGTTTATATTGTGTTGGTTGGTTTGTCGAGTAGTTTATGAATTCTGGTCAATACAGTAATGCAAACTGTGTCGATAAGTGTTTCTAAAACTCTTGAACAGAATAATTCGACACAGTATGTTTTTGAAAGAGGGTAAATGAAATAATTTTACCCAAATTATATTTTAATACAAAAGAATGATTGATATTTGAAGTATTATAGTATATTGGATGTGTTGGTTGATTATAAAATGTGAAATGGTTATATAACCAATCAGAATTCATATAAGTGAAATATATGAAAACAGATGAATTAAATCTGGAATTAAAATCAGAATTGGAATTAAAATTCCCAAAAGTGGGAAAGGTGTTGTAAATAAACTTGGATTGAATATATGAGAATTTTAAAATCCTGGGAGATTTTAAATTGTTTTGCAAGCATTATCAATTTTATTTTGAAATAGATTTCAAAATGAAAGTGTTTAGAACTGGTTTTGAAAGTGACATAGTATTGAACTCACTTCGATAGCTGGAAAATAGATCCCGAGGATGATCCGGACATCATCGGTGTTCATTTTCGAGTGGTAAGTGACGGATTACTACCAAAGATTTTGTTTTGAATTGCTTTGAGAAAAACAAGCTGTTTTGAATCCTGAAAGGGAATATTTGATTTTTGAAAGAATTGAACTATTTAAAAAAACTCCCAGGGAGATTGTTTGAACAAAAGTAAGATTAAATAGAAATTTGTGAAAGCAAATATGAAATGAATTGAAACCAATTAACTGGAAATTGAATCGAGATATATTATATCGAGCAGAACCAGATTTTGAATTGCGAGACAAGAATCTGAAATGATGTTGGTTAGGAGTTGGAATTCAAAATGGATGGAAAGTGAGTTAAGAATGGGATTTGGCTTGGATATGTGAAGGATTTGATTTTGAGGATAAATTGGAATTTTGTTCGGGAATGCATTTGTAAATGGTGACAAGGTAGCAGATGGAAATGATATAATGATATGCCCGACAAAAAGGTACATGTTTATTTTCATATGGGTTTGGTGATTTATGGGCCTATTTGGCAAGCCGCTTGGCTGATTTATTTCTTTTGGATTGGAGAAGGCCTAGAAAGGCGAGTTGGAGTTGTACCGATTGAGCCATACAGAGGAGGTGCTGGCGAAATTTTTGGAAATTTAAGGTGTTAGAAAATTTTCAATATTTTTGAAAATATTGATTTATAGTATTGGATTGATTTAAATTAAATTAGATTTGAAATTAATGAGTTTATAACGTCCTTTCTTACCTTAGCAATTTCGAGGACGAAATTATTTTAAGGGGGAAAGAATGTAATGACCCGTGTTTTTGGCAATCAAATATTTAATTCAATTTATTTAATTTAAATATTATATTAGAATATTAATGAAATTTAATATTGAATTCGTTATTTAAAACGAAGTTGAACATTATATATTTATATATAATATAAATCGAGCCTGAAATGGCGCTGCAGTTCGTAATATAGAGTTTTGAACTTCAACTGAGAATACGGGATTCGATATAAGTCGGATTTCTGTAAAACAAGACACGTTGGAACCATATTGACGATAATTTTCATATGAAAGAGAAAAATCCAGATTTCGTGTTATAGTTTGATAGTTATGGCCAAATCAAAATTTGAAATAGTCGCTATGGAAATCGTTATTAAAATATAGGCCTTTAAAATGGCCGTTTTGCAAACGGACTCAGATTTCGACAAAACCAGTTTCATTAGAACCGTATCGTTAAATTATTGTACGGTGGTGGATGGCATGGAAAACCGATGTCGTATGTGACCACGGTAGCTATAAACGCTCGTTCATTTTCTATAGCGTGTAGTTAAATAAACAAAAGGGTATTTGGGCATAACTTGAGCAGACGATCGAATTAGGCCACGAAACCAGTTCCGTTGAGTTCGTATCGTCGATTAGAATCAGGATAGATATATAGTTTGTTATTTTTAGAGACCGGAAAATTTGGTGTTAAAAGGGGTATAGCGGTTCGGGGTAAAAACAGCCTACCGGGGCAACAGTCTCAGAATGCGACGAAATTAGTGCCGTTGGGTTCGTATCGAAAAGTTATTGTCGATGTTCGCAGTTTCAAGTTGATTTGATTTATCTGGTGACCGTAGAAAAATTAAACGTGTGTTCATTTCTGGTTTTATAAGGGAATTTTCTTCAAACGAACTCGGATTGCGACGAAATCTGTTCCATTGGATCCGGAATATCGTTTTACATCAAGAACAACATTTTTATCAGTAAACGAAAATCGTTTGTAGTGGTTTCTGCGTGTTACTTCACGGTCAAGTTTCGATAATATTATTAAATTCTAAACCTACCCTTGTCTATGAATCACGCAACAATTCTTAAAGGCCAGACCCACTGGTGCACACATATCTATGAGAAGCACATGCTAGACCTTCCGTTTCAGCTACTCTAAGACCTTAATAATATTTTAACGGCTGAGTTTTCTTTTCACTATCAGGACATGCCGACCAAGTTTTTGAAATTTCCACCCTACACCGCAGCTATCCTACCCTATACCCTCTAATGCGTGGTGGCCACGTATATCTCTCTATATATAAAGCGTTCTCTTCTCCAATCCCAGTAAGTCTTCCTCCACAACGAAAATAAAAACCTGGACCTCCAGTATATGAATATATTTATATAACCACCAAGTAGTAAACCGAATAAAACCAGCGCCTCCACCCTAATCAAATGAACGGACATAAAGCTCTCTCTTTCTTCGTGATTTTCTGATCAACTCCTTCTACCAATCTTGAAACTTATAACTGAGATACCATTGAGCTTCACGAGCTCTAAAATCTGGACAGAGGCGATCTTCGCTAGGGCTGTGGTTTCGCCGGAATTGGGAATGAAGTCATCAGCGGTTGGAGTGAAGCTGGAAGCGAATGGGGACGTCGGACCTGGAGGGACTGCGTGCGATGGAAGATGGGGCCAAGGTGGTGAGTTCGCCAGCTTCCGATGGCACTCCGGTCATCAACGTTGGCTGCGGCAGTGATGGAGTGAGGACGAGGTCACGAGCGGGGCTTCTGGAAAATGGCTCGAAGGGAAGAAACGAGATTCAACTGGACTGGGTATTCACATCTGGTCGGGGAAGAAATAGGGTGAATGAAATTTATGGTTATAATATTAACGTTAATATCACTTAGGGTTAGTTAAATTTGTAACTAAAGCATGGTTCTGCAATTCGAAACAGGAAACAAACATGGATGGTTTTATTCAAAGTCAAAGTGCGTGTTTTCTGAAGTGGTGAGAAGGTAATACGAAGGAGCAGGAAATTTTAAAAGAAATGGATCGACCAATTTTTCTAAAGTAAGGGTCAAAGAATTCAAAACGTTATTAAACCATAATTATATTATAATCAAGAAGTTGTTAATGGTTTTTACTCTTTTTAAAACAAAAACAAAATGTTTGAACGCAGGTGCCAACAGAAGGAACCGACGCAGCAGTATATCGGCCATTGCATTTTGACCCAAATCATAGTAATTAATAATTAGTTAATCATTTGATTTAGGGGTTTATAATAATGAATACCCATCATGAACTAATTAGAATCTTAATTGGTGCAGATCAGCTGGCATAAGGAACGCTGGAACGAAAACATAACAATCTACCGTAAAAATCCTATGCAGAAGTAATTAGTAAATTAATTATTAGATTCATGGGATTTATTATTTAATTTAAAACACGAATGTTGAAAATGTTAATAACTCCACTGTATGTTATCAGAATCGGACAAACAAAGTGCCATTGGAAATGTCTTGACAAGATCTACACTATGGAACAAGACTGGACGCTATCAAAATCAACCAGGATTTTTAAATTAAATTAAACGACAGTTTAATTTAATTTGAAATGAGCCATTCAACAGAAATAAAATCAAGGTGAGTTAAACTCACTCAGTTACCCTTGTTATATTTTATATAAATTGGGTATTTTTATTTTGTGTGCTTTGCTTGCCAATGGTTGACTGCTTTGCTAGTTATCTATTTAACTGTGGATTTAAACGATGAAATTAAACTGTGTTTAATTTCAGTGAAATACCAAATCGTTATTTTTAACGATTGGTTCCAATAAAGGTAACTCACCTTGGTTGGTCACGTTTATTTATAAACGTGTTTAAATGGTTGAATTGCTTATGGTTGATGTTAAATGGTCGTTATTCAGTTCATCAGTTAAACAAAACTGAACAGTTTGATTTGAGAAAAACCATTTGAATACAAGGAAGACATAGGTTGGAGGAATCCAACCGGATTCCTCAAATATATTATTTATTTTCATATTCTCATATATGAACTGCCCTGTTTGTATTGTTTGAATTGATTGTTGATTTTTAATATTCAACATCTGTTTGGTTTAAACCAATGGGTGATATTGGTTGGGTATTTGGCAGCGTATGGCCTATAAAATCAATCGTGTCATGAATATTGATTCGCAGTCAGGTGAACTGAAAAAGATAAAGTTATAAAATTTATTTTATAACTGGAGTTGGTTTTTGAATTATATTATTTGAATAAAAGTTATTTAAGAGAAATAAATAAATATTTTATTTGTTTAAGACTTTGATTTGTTATGAATTTATTTTGCAAAGCAAATGCTGATGTTAATCAGATTTACCAGTTGAAGAATAAGAAATGAATTAAATGGTTAAACCTTGAAAATTTGTTTTGTAAAGAAAACAAATAATTAGAATCTATCTAAATTAATTATATTAATTTAAAGCGAGGATTGTTGAAATCGGTTAATGAGATAATCAAGTTTTTGAGTTAATTAAATCGACCGTTTGGAATTAGAATAGTTTTTCAAGTTAATGTGTTTTGACTAAAATAGTTAAACGAAGATTTTTGAATTTAAATAAGGATTTAAAAGGGATTTAATATTTAATTTAGTTAATAAAGGGATTAACTACTAAAGTAGTTAATGTTTGAAATAAGTTATTATTTTAATTAATGATGAATTTAGGAATATATTTTTAAATGGGAATTCATTTAAAAAGTGACCGAATGTGAGATGCAAGCCAATTGAATGGTGAAAGGAAATAAACGTACTCAATTATATGAATTAAGTGAAAGGAGATTACAATAAAAGGGTTTATTATAAACCAGAGGTTTTAAGTGAGATTCAAAGTGTTAAGACGTTAATTTTACATTAACGTTACTTGAAAACGAGATCAAGTAAAAAGGAGAATTTTACATGAGATTTCAAAGTAGGAAATTGAATATAGTTATTCGAGATAGAATTAGCCAAACATAATTATTCGGCTAAGTTGCCATTGCGTACGACTGCTAGCGTAATTCGCAGGGCTGCAGATAGCCTACGACGGTCGGATGTTTCCTGAGGGAATCAGGCGTAACCATTGTGATCGCTGCGATCTAGAGTCGAGCGAATAGAGTAAGTCGAATGTTAGTTAATTGAAATTAGAGTTATTCAAATATCATATTTTTGAATATTAAAAGAATTGGAAGTTTCAATTTAACAAAAAGTAAATTAGTTTGTCAAAGGCCAAATGATGCTAAATACTGAACCAGTGAACTCATTGGAGTGTCATGATTGAAACACTGTATATTTTGATAGTTAAAACACCGACTATCAAATCTGACCAATACGAGTGTTGGTACGGAAAGACCGGGATCGAATTTATATTCGAAAACCATTCCGACCAACAAATACATGAAGATACCAGAAGATGGTCGAGATGGAGCATTGAAGACCATGGATTTTCATAAACGGAAGAACCACTAATCTTCTCTGCCTGGCAAGTAGAGATAAGTTGTGATTTTGTCGTAGTTGGAATCTACGGGTTGCAAGGACTTCTCGCTACTGATCCATGGGGTGATTCCTATATGGATGCGGTAGGAGAGTGCCTTCGGTTCATCCTGTTCCTGGATGACGTATATGGACGAATGTCCGACAGAGTATTTCCAAAGGGTCACGTACGTTGATTTCTTCAAACGTACGATAGTTGTTGGCGGGGAATCGCCGTTCTCTTAGCTTCCAGCTAGAGTATTTTTGTGGATATCAATTAGTGATATCTGATGGATTTGACGATGTGGCATTCAAAGTGAATGATGACCAGATGTTCAAAAGCTAAACTAAGCCTCAAGCCTCATCAACCGGGAAATGACAAAAATCGGGCAGGCAGCATGGCTATGTGGGTCGCTCCCATTAGGGTGTATAATCACCTATCTAGAGGAAGTCCTATTTGTTTCTTAAATCTATGTTTCGATGCTGTCCCTTGTCGGGAGACGGTTGCTGATCCCAACCGTCGGTGATGTACATTCGATACACTCAAGCGAAATGAGTGGTCGGTCATGTGAGGGCCGGGTTGCAAGAAGTTCTTGTTGAACCCAGTGTATTCGTCTCTAGAGATACACTATCGGAAGGTGGACCCATACCTTGTCAAGTCGGAATCCAATTCCCAATAAGCGCCCGCGGTTTTTGATTGTATACTATATATGTGGAGCGTGAGATGCAAGCGTTCCACTAGATTGTTAATTATTTGTATTTAGACATTATTATAATATCAGACAAGATATTGGTTTCAAAACTGTTTTGGGTTATCGTAAGGTAAAAACCGTCCGTGTTTATGTGTGGATTTGGTCTTACGATTGTCCTTTTCTTTTGAAAAGATTTTGAACTGTAAAATCATGATTGGATGATTCACCCTATTACTGTGCGAGTTTATCTCACTCTGGTTCACCAGACTGACCCGGTGTTTTGTAAATGCTCGGGTTAGGCCGGGTTGTACAGGTTCAGGTTATCAACTGCTGTGAAGCGACGAGCTGGAAGAGTCCAGATGTTTGATATTACTATTCCACAGTGTGTTATATGAGGACAGATTATTATCACTGTCCAGATGTGTGCTACTCTGATAAATGTAAGTATTTCAGAAGATTTCAATAAAGATTTATTTCTGTATTATATTTTGTTCCGCTGCGATGTGAGACTCTGCGTGGTGTTTCTTTTTCTTCTTCTTCTATTCAATATTTATACCTTATCTATTATCACCCTCTAACTTCTTTCTATTAATGATCTGGAATGTTCGATGTCTGAATGGTCAACATGGTAGTTTGATGTTGATTTTCGGAGTCGAAAATCCCGGATCGTTACAATATGCTTGGAGAGCTTGGAGCAGGAGGCTTCAGGATTATATAACTACTGTTTATTTCCATTGTGTTGTAAGTGTTGTACTCTGATAATGTTACTGTATACATATACTGATTTTATTTCAAAGATATGTTATCTATTATATATTGTTCGTTCCACTGTGAGATTCGTGTTACTCTGATGTTGTATGTTCTTCTTCTTCTTCTTCTTCTTCTATTCTAAGTTTCTATCTTATCTATACTCACCCTCTAATTTCTTTCATGGACTATCCGGTGTTTCCGATGCTTGAATTGTCGACATAGTGTTGTATGCCGATATCTAGGATCGCAAATTCCCCGGGTCATTACAATTAACGTTATATTCCCAAATAGATAAATGATCATTGGTAGGTAATCTGTTGTAGCAAGCTTTGTACATGCACATAGACATCTTTGCACTGTCAATATAATGCCACGTAATCTTGCACCAATCAAGTTCTGGATTTGTGTCCCTAGTTATGTCTTAAGCCGAATGGAAACAAAATCCATTATTACTGCCATTCCAGCTCCAATAATCAGAGTCAGCATTAGATTGTATAGGCACAACCTCAATTTTATCGGCAATTAATCTGGAAACCGTTAGGTGATTGGTTTGAAAAACACCATCTTGTATAAGGCAATCCACTTTAAGATTTTCGCCACCATACATATCTAAACTGTTCCATCCTAATAAATTCATAAGAATTTCATTGTTTAACCAAGGGGCAAACCATAGCGTAGTGTCGTGACTATTAGCGATGCACCGATTAATACATTTCAACCCCATGCTTCTGTTTCTCAGCATCGCTTTCCATGTACATGAACTATTATTGTCAATTTTCATGACCCAAAACTTTTTATCTCTACAATATCTACTCTCCATCCATTTCTTCCACATGTTATTTCTATTATGCCATATCAATTTAATCGCAACAGCTATCTTAATATCTTCAAATTTTCTTATCCCTACTCCTCCTTCACTTTTTGGGTTGTAGAGAGTATCCCATGCAATCTTGTGTCTCTTTCCTCCCCAAACAAAGTTAGCGCACACCTTATTTATTTTATCAATAGTCGCAGTAGGCAATTGATAGACTAATAACCAGTACATAACCATAGGCGTTATCACTGATTTAACCAATTCAATTATACCCTCCATAAAAAGAAGCCTACAGTCCCAGCTATCCATTTTCTTTCTGATTTTATCAAATAGTTCTCCACAATCAGAAAAGTGTAAATAGCTATTAGATATAGGAACATCAAGATACTTAATAGGAAGCTTCCCGTCTTTCATATCAAGCATGCTAGACAAGGTATCATTGTTGCTCACAGACTTGCTGAATGTAACAACCCAAAAATCTGAACCAGTTTGAAAATTTTATTTTAAGGAAATTAGCTGAAAAATTATTCCAGATTTAAAATTTCAAAATTTAAATAATTTATAAACAGTTAAAAAGGGTCATTTTCCAAACGACCTCGGAATCCGACGAAACCACTTTCGTTGGAACCGGAATGTCGAATAATGGTTAAGTTGAATTTTCCAGAATTTTTCATATTAATCCGTGACCGTGGCAGAGAGATATGTGTTCTGCAAATTGCAGTCAATTTAGATCGACTGAAAAATAGCCATTTTACAAACAGGCTCAGAATCGAACGAAATAAATTTTTGTGTGATCATATTGTCATAAGAGAACCAAAAATAATTTTTCGGGATTTTTCTGACTTCGTATGTGACCCCGGTGAAATTAGATGTACGTTTGAATTAAAAATAAAAGATTTATTTTAGAAAATAAAAGAAACATGCATATAACTTCAGAATTAGACCTTGGCAATAGCGCCATCGCGTTCAGAAGACGTCAAAACATTAAGTTCGACAGTCGTTGAGCGCAAATCGGGGATCGGACGAAAAAAGGCCTATTTTCTGGAATTATTAAATAAAATAAACATTAGAAAAACCTAAAATACTGGTATAAATACGGGCCGTATACGGTTGCTTCTTCTTCCTCTTCGTTTCTTTTGGCCGCCGAAACCCATAATACTTCAAAACTTTGAACTCCATTTTCTCCCTCATCTCTCAACGATATTCAGCAAACTGGTACTCATATCGAAGCCCTTCCCGAGCTCTTCGATCTCTGACAAGTCCCGTCCCTCCCCGTGCCCCGTAGCGCCACCACCAAGGCCGAGAACGGACGCTGAACGCAGCCCCCGGGGCCCCACAAGGCGCTGCCGATCGCCACCCCCATCTGGCCGCACGTAGGTCTCTCTTCCCCGGTCCTCCTCCAACAAACGGTGTCCAAAACCGTTGACTACAGATCGAGAAAACTGAAATCAAAATTTTGAACAAATTTAAAGGTTAAGGTATGTTTAATTTTAGATTTTGTCACGCCTAGAGGCGTCGCTGCGACAGTTGTTAAAAGCCTGAATTTGATTTTTCACATGAATTTGTATTCGAACCATTCCAGATCTGAAATCACTTTGAACTCGAACACCAAACCTGATCGAACCTGAATCATCTCCTCCGACCAAACACTGTGAGAATTTTATTTTTAAATTTAATTTAATTATTATTTACATGGTTGTTGATCGTAGATCTAAAATGACATGATATTTAGTACATGGATCTGAACCATTCACCCCGTATGTTGTTGAATCTGAATTGCTTAGAATGACATGAGATAATTTCTGAAATTTTAAGGTTTAAATTTGAATTAAGAATTAATTAATTAATTATGTGTTATTTATTTAACCATGCTATGTTGATTTTGCATATGCTGTGTGAAATCCCATCCTGCAAATTACTTCGATGTGAGTTATTGTATCTGATCCTGTTGTTGTGTCAGGATGTTGTTGAGTAATTTCACAACATGTAGGAATTTACATTATTGACAATGTAAATTAAATAGTGAATTTAACCGCATGTATGAAAATTATCACATAAGACAAAATTAACATTTTATTTAATGTTAATAATGAGTAATTTCACCGCATGTAGGAATTTACATTATTGACAATGTAAATTAAATAGGGATCAATTTAACCGCATGTATGAAAATTATCACATAAGACAAAATTAACATTTTATTTAATGTTAATAATGAGTAATTTCACCGCATGTAGGAATTTACATTATTAACAATGTAAATTAAATAGTGAATTTAACCATAGGGAATGAACATTATTTTAATGTTAATATAAAGGAAATTTCACTGTATGTACATTTTACATTATTTCATAATGTAATTAAAGAGAAAATACACCGTAGGATAACATTGTGATTAAAAATTATATTTTCACGATGTGAATTAGAAAGTAATGTTTACATGGTAAAGTATACATTTTCTTTAATGAAAATAAAATAGGAATTCATCGTATGACAAAATTTACATTTTTATTTATAAATATAAAGTAGGAAAAGTTTACATTATCATTAATGTAAATATAATTGGAATTTTCAAAGTAGGAAAAGTTTACATTATCATTAATGTAAATATAATTGGAATTTTCAAAGTAGGAAAAGTTTACATTATCATTAATGTAAAGATAATTGGAATTTTCAAAGTAGGAAAAAGTTTTACATTATTATTAATGTAGGCATAATAGAAATTTTCACAATGGTAAGTTAACATTATTTTATAATGTCAACATAAAAGAGAATTGACCGTAGGTATTAACATTATTTTATAATGTCAACATAAAAGAGAATTGACCGTAGGTATTAACATTATTTTATAATGTCAACATAAAAGAGAATTAACCATAGGTATTAACATTTATTTTTCATGTTAATATTAAGTGAATTACTTCGTAGGAAAATTACATTGTTTCATATAATGCAAATAAATAAAAGAGGAGAATTAACAGTAGGATTGATTTACATTATTCTTAATGTAAATAAAAAAAAGAGAATTTAACTATAGGATAGCGTTAACATTATTTTCAATGTTGATATAAATGAATTTAACCGTAGGTACAGGTTTACATTTTATTCAATTTAAATTAAATAAGAGCGTGATATGTATTGAAAGACTACATTTTATTTAATGTAAATAAAAGTAAGATTATGCACCGTTAAGTAAGGAGTGAAATTATTTTAAATAATTATGACAAGAATTAGCTGTTATAAAATAATATAATGACATGAAATAGATTTCCAAAACTATAAGTATGCGAGGTTATTTGGGATGTCCGAGATACTCTCATCCCAAATTAAACCAAACGACGTTGAAGTATCGAAGTATGAGATGACGTGAAGGCCGTAGATCTTCCCTCGAATGGACGGTGACCAAGGTCCTGAATTGATTTGCTCCTAATTCAAGGGTTAAGGTTATTGTCCAACATATGTGTCGATTTCACGGTTTAGACTTTCGCTCAGACCCAGAGCATAAGTTTTAAATGGAACGTGTGTCCGACATTGGACTCCTTTATATTTCATTTGTTGATTTTCTGTCGGGAGTACGAATGATTGGTGGTAGAGAATTTATTCTCTACTTAACACCCTTTTGTACAATTGATGGAGAACCGATAGTGTGATATGGAGTGTCAGTGCGGCATACTAAGATGCAATGATCAAGGTTTCTTGTTGAAAAGCAGAACCTTGTGGTGATGATCAGAGCATGGCCTATTTTAGGCGTAGCTTTGTGTAACGTAACTTCGCGAGCCTCACCCACCGGTTGAGTCAAAAACGGGCGAAGGGAACGCAGGGAGAGCAGCACGTTTCTTTCTAGATATAGTGATGTCAGGGACCTACCAGCGCTGACATTTTACTCAAGTGGATGATGGAATTTTCGAGGCCTCGGTATTACATTCTATAGGACCGGGAAACGTGTGTTCAGGAATTGCCAATCCGCTAAGTTGTATTTGTGGACCGGCCCTGCAGCTATCCAAGGGTTCTCTGCGGGGAATCCTGAGGCATTAGCTAGAGTGTCTCGAATCGGTAAGGAGCTCCGCCCTATCCTTGACTCATGATGGAAACCAAAATCCAAATACGAACCGACGAATTTGATTGTATTACTAGTACGGAAGCATAGTATATGGTAGCTATGTTTCCTAGGATTAATACATTTATTTTGAAATGTTTTCATATACACTAATCATAATATCAGATTCGTATTTGCCGTATTTAGCATGTTTAATCATCATAAGGTAAAACCCTATCCTCTGGTGTGCGTTGCATTGTGTGATGGGACTTGGGTCTTATGGTGATTCCATTTTTCCAAAAGCATTGCGATATTTCACGTTGTTCTTATTTTTTTTCATGACACCTTAAATTATGCACGGCAACCCATTGGATAAAACCCGTTCCGCATTAGCGGCGTGGTCGTTGGGTTTGCCATCTTATTAGTTGTTAAAGTAGTTAAGAATTCTCACACCAGTCCCACGACTGACCCATGGTTTGTTTCACCTTTTTGCAAACTTGGGTGCCCTCCTTTCTACACGGGCAACCAAGTAACAGGTATTCTTTTGCCTGGAGTCTTTTCTCGGGAGCTACTTATCATTTTCCTTGGGCCAGCTTTTGACGTTGAGGTGATGACTTGGAGCTATAAAGACTTTCTATCATTTGCTTTTATCGCATTTTCTTTTTCATTTCAAACATTAGACTTATTTCCATTTTATGTCATTTTTCTGCAAACTTGATGTAATAACTTAGAATTCTGTGATTGTGGATTTTCTATTGCTGATGACATTATATCTCCGCTGCTATGATGTTGTTACTATATGGATTTCCTATGCTATGTTGTTTCTGTGACTTGTTATATTATATTTATGTTGTATTCCAAATGATAATCTCTTACTTTCATTCCCGTGGAAGTTTGGGGTCATCACAATTGGTATCTGAGCTTTGGTTTACAAAGCGGAATATAACATATTTATAATAATTTGTTTACATAGAATCACTATATTCTACGGCGAACATTTCATAAGAATACGTAATAGTCAGTCACTTTATCACCATCTTTTATCTATCCTTTTATCTTATCACTTCTTAAAAATCATCATCGTTAAAGTTGTTCTGATTCTTTCCTTGATTGTACAGAACTAACTTAAAATGAGTACCGCTGCTGCTAGAGCTAGGAGAAGGCAGAATACCACTATGACTGAGGAGCCCACTGTCCAACAACAACCACCACCGCCGCCACCCTTTGACTTGGATAAGGTGTCAAAGAAGTTCAAGAACTTAGGTGGAGTTCCATTCACCGATTCAGAGACCGTGGTACAAGCTCAGGCGTGGCTGAAAAATTGTGAAAAGATATTTGGAGGACTGGGGCTAGATGATCAGAGAAAGAGATTCACTATAGCATGGCATCTTCAAGGTGAAGCGCAAAACTGGTGGGAGGTGGTCAACATTGGAGGCGACAAAGATAATATGTCTTGGGACAGATTTAAGGAGCTTTTCAACGACAAATACATTCCGAGGCAGAAGGTAGAAAGGCTGCACGACGAGTTCGCCAATCTGAAGCAAGGCGACAAGTCCATCTCGGAGTATGTTCGAAGATTCGAGGACCTTTCCCGTTATGTCCCTGAACTGATTCGAGATGACTTTCAGAAGAACAAGAGATTCATAAATGGGCTTGCGAGGAAATATATTGATAGAGTCACTGCCCACATCAACCTTTCCTTCAATAAGATGGTGGAGTTCGCTTGCCGTTATGAAGAGAATGACAAGAAGGGTTCTCAGCAGGACAGAGAGAGGAGCTTAGCCAACAACAACAAAAGGAAGCAGCCAGAGAAAAAGACTGAAGGGAGTAGTTCGGGAGCCGCTAAGAAGGGGGATAAGTCAAAGGTGCAATGTTTTAACTGCCAGCAATTTGGACATTATAGCTCGGAGTGCAAGAATCCAAAGAAGGCTAGGAGTGATAGCACCAAAGACTGCTACAACTGCCACAAGAAGGGCCACATCAAGTCCAACTGCCCACTTTTGACAGGAGCTCAGGTTGCACATGTCTATGAGGGAGCAGGTACACCATCTTCCTCCGCACCTACTGAGGGAGGTAAGCCTGATGTTTCTAGATGGTACTGTTTCTATTAAAAATATCCCTGTCACTGCTTTGTTTGACACTGGCGCATCAAGAAGCTTTATATCTAGGAATATAGTCAGTAAACTAAAATTGGAACAAAGAAACCTTAAGGAGCCTATAGATGTTCACAATCCTGTAGGGGGTTCTATCATCCTTGATTTGTACTGCAGGGTGCCTGTTTCCTACTCTTATTTTCGGTTTCCTTTTGACTTGATCGTTATGGATTTTTCCGAGTTTGATATCATCCTTGGTCTTGATTGGCTAACAAAATATGACGTTGAAGTGCTATGCTCAGAAAGAATAGTAAAGGTGAAAACAGGGCTTGGAAATACTGTTACTATACCTTGCCATGGCTCGAAATCTGATAGAAAGGAATTTTGGTCTTCCCTCGAGATCACTCCTATTTCTCTAGAGAATATTCCCATGGTCAAAAATTACGCAGATGTATTTGAAGAAGTAGACAGCTTACCGCCGCGAAGGGAAATCGGTTTCAGAATTGATCAGGTTCCAAACGCAAGGCCTGTAGTTCATGTTGTCCGAAGAATGACCCCTAAAGAAAAAGAGGAGTTGCAAAACCGAACTAAGCAGCTTTTATGGAAGGGACTAATCCAGCCTAGTTTTTCCGATTGGGGCGCAGCTGTGGTGTTTGTCCCCAAGTCTGACGGTACTCTAAGGCTCTGCGTGGATTACCGCGACCTTAATAAACAAACATTGAAGAACAAATACCCCTTGCCTCGCATAGATGATTTGATGGACCAATTAAATGGGGCCAAGGTGTTTTCGAAGATGGACTTGGCCACAGGTTTTCACCAACTCCGCATAGCTGAAGAATGCATTCCCTTGACTGCTTTCAGAGGCCCTGACACATTCTACGAAAGGTTGGTGATGCCGTTCGGGCTGTGCAATGCTCCAGCCTACTTTGTTGACTTGATGAATAGGGTCTTCTGCGAGGTCCTAAACAAATTCGTCCTAGTCTTCATTGATGATATTCTTATCTATTCTAAAACTAAGGAGGAGCATGAAAGGCATTTAAGTGAAGTATTGGAGATTCTATGAAGAAATATTTTAAAGGCAAAATTTTCAAAATGCACATTTTGGCAAGAGGAGGTAAAATTCTTGGGCCATGTTGTGTCAAAAGAAGGAATTGCAGTTGACCCAAGTAAAATTGCCGCCACTCGAGATTGGAAGCAGCCCCGTACACCCACCGAAGTAAGAAGCTTCCTAGGTTTGGCTGGATATTACAGAAAATTTGTCAAAAACTTTTCCAAGCTGTCTGGCCCATTAACAAAACTCACCAAAAAGCACACCAAGTTCAATTGGACATCGGATTGCGAGGAGGCTGTTCAAAAGCTAAAAGTGAGTTTGACCACTGCTCCCGTATTAACCATCATCGATGGCAACCAAGATTTAAAAGTCTACATCGACGCTTCTCAAGCTGGTGGCCTTGGAGCAGTACTGATGCAAAGGGGCAAGGTTGTTGCATATGCGAGCCGTCAATTAAAGCCACATGAGAAGAATTATCGTGTGCATGACTTAGAGTTGTTGGCGGTAGTCTTTGCTTTGAAAATCTAGAGACATTATCTTTTGGGCGAAAAATTTGAATTATTCACAGATCACCAATCCTTGAAATATCTCTTCGATCAAAAAGATTTGAATTTAAGGCAACAACAGTGGCTAGAATTTCTTGCGGCATATGATCTCGACATCTTATATACGCCGGGAAAAGCCAATGTTGTGGCAGACACACTCAGTAGAAAGGCCGACATGGTCGCAAGCCTCATCATTACCCCTTCTTTGATTAATAAAATTTCTTCCCTTCAAAAAGATGATGATTTTGTTCAAAGAATTATTAAAAGAATTCAAGAAGGTGAAAGCACGAGCTTCCAAATAGATCAAAAGGGAGTTATTAGGTTGCACGGGCGGATCTGTGTTCCAAACATCCGAGGGCTCATAAGGGAAGTTTTAGATGAAGGGCACAAATCAAAGCTTAGCATCCATCCAGGCGTGAACAAGATGTATCGAGATCTTAAGCGCAAGTTTTGGTGGAGGTCTATGAAGAGGGATATGTCTATTTATGTGAGTAGATGTCCTACATGCCAGCGAGTAAAGAGCAATCAACAAAAGCCTACATGATTGTTGCAACCATTGCAGGTTCCAGAAGGGAAGTGGGACCAAATCTCCATGGATTTTATAGATGGTTTGCCCTGTACTAGGAAAGGGAATGACAACATTTGGGTGATCGTGGATCGCTTCACCAAGACAGCTCATTTCATACCTGTCAAGTCCACTAGAACTGCTCAGAGTCTGGCACAAATTTATTGCAAAGAAATCGTCAGGCTGCATGGGTAATAAAACTAAATCTTTCCTTTTCATCCTTTTTGAAATGAAAAATTTTCATGTCTAATCAAAGAAAATCTTTCGTGTTAAACAGAGTTCCTAGCTGTATTGTTAGCGACCGTGATCCTATCTTTACTAGCAAGTTTTGGGAAGCATTCCAAAATGAGTTGGGAACGAAGTTAAACCTTAGTACCGCATACCACCCTCAGACAGATGGCCAAACTGAGAGGGTGAATCGCATTCTAGAAGATTTGTTGCGAGCTTGCATACTTGATTTTGGAGGTTCTTGGGAGGATCACTTGCATTTAGTTGAATTCTCATATAACAACAGCTATCAAGCAAGTTTGAAGATGTCTCCATTCGAAGCCCTATATGATAAGCCATGTAGATCGCCAGCCTGTTGGATTGAAAAAGGGGATCGCCTTGTTTTGGGTCCAGACATGGTTCGAGAAGCTTCAGACAAAGTTGACAAAATTAAGAAGCGATTACTGGCTGCGCAAAGCTGACAGAAAAGCTATGCAGATAAGCGTAGAAGAGATTTATAATTCTCTGTTGGTGATCATGTGTACTTGAAGGTTTCTCCACTAAGGGGTGTGATTCGATTTGGAAAGTTTGGGAAATTGGCACCGAGATTCATTGGTCCATTCCCTATTCTTGAAAGGATTGGTACTCTTTCTTATCGAGTGCAGTTGCCCGACTGGTTGCCTGGGGTGCATGATGTATTTCATGTGTCCCAACTCCGCCAGCATGTGCATGACCCAGATTTGATTGAAGATGAACTAAATCAACAAGTCATGGATATTACTCCAAGTCTAACAGTGAGGAGAGAGCCAATAAAGATTATTCGCAAGGAAACCCAAGTTCTAAGGAATAAAAGAATCAATCTAGTCAAAGTACAGTGGAGCAGTGATCCTAGAGACTGCACTTGGGAAACGGAGGAGAGTATCAAACAGGCCTATCCCAAATGTAGAGTGGATATCTCTGATTAGACTTTGTTTTGAGGTATGCTTAATCATTTCATTATTCTCTGCGTTGTTTCCTACTCTTCTATTTCTCCTTCTTCCTTTTCGAGGACGAAAAGTTCTTAAGGAGGGGAGATTGTAACAACCCGAAAATCTGAACCAGTTTGTAAATTTTATTTTAAGGAATTTAGCTGAAAAATTAGTCCGGATTTAAAATTTCAAAATTTAAATAATTTATAAACAGTTAAAAAGGGTCATTTTTCAAATGACCTCGGAATCCGATGAAACCACTTTTGTTGGAACCGGAATGTCGAATAATGGTTAAGTTAAATTTTCCAGAATTTTTCATATTAATCCGTGACCGTGGCAGAGAGATATGTGTTCTGAAAATTGCAGTCAATTTAGATTGACTGAAAAATAGCCATTTTACAAACAGGCTCAGAATCGAACGAAATAAATTTTGTTGTGATCGTATTGTCATAAGAGAACCAAAAATATTTTTTCGGGATTTTTCTGACTTCGTATGTGACCCCAGTAAAATTAGATGTACGTTTGAATTAAAAATAAAAGATTTATTTTAGAAAATAAAAGAAACATGCGTATAACTTCAGAATTGGACCTTGGCAATAGCGCCATCGCGTTCAGAAGACGTCAAAACATTGGGGTTCGACAGTCGTTGAGCGCAAATCGGGGATCGGATGAAAAAAGGCCTATTTTCTGGAATTATTAAATAAAATAATCATTAGAAAAACCTAAAATACTGGTATAAATACGGGCCGTATACGGTTGCTTCTTCTTCCTCTTCGTTTCTTTTGGCCGCCGAAACCCATAATACTTCAAAACTTTGAACTCCATTTTCTCCCTCATCTCTCAACGATATTCAGCAAACTGGTACTCATATCGAAGCTCTTCCCGAGCTCTTCGATCTCCGACAAGTCCCGTCCCTCCCCGTGCCCCGTAGCGCCGCCACCAAGGCCGAGAACGGACGCCGAACGCAGCCCCCTGGGCCCCACCAGGCGCCTCCGAACGCCACCCCCTCTGGTCGCACGTAGGTCTCTCTTCCCCGGTCCTCCTCCAACAAACGGTGTCCAAAACCGTTGACTACAGATCAAGAAAACTGAAATCAAAATTCTGAACAAATTCAAAGGTTAAGGTATGTTTAATTTCAGATTTTGTCACGCCTAGATGTGTCGCTGCGACAGTTGTTAAAAGCCTGAATTTGATTTTTCACATGAATTTGTATTCGAACCATTCCAGATCTGAAATCACTTTGAACTCGAACACCAAACCTGATCGAACCTGAATCATCTCCTCTGGCCAAACACTGTGAGAATTTTATTTTTAAATTTAATTTAATTATTTAATTATTATTTGCATGGTTGTTGATCGTAGATCTAAAAAGACATGATATTTAGTACATGGATCTGAACCATTCACCCCGTATGTTGTTGAATCTGAATTGCTTAGAATGACATGAGATAAGTTCTGAAATTTTAAGGTTTAAATTTGAATTAAGAATTAATTAATTAATTATGTGTTATTTATTTAACCATGCTATGTTGATTTTGCATATGCTGTGTGAAATCCCATCCTGCAAATTACTTCGATATGAGTTATTGTATCTGATCCTGTTGTTGTGTCTGGATGTTGTTGAGTAATTTCACCGCATGTAGGAATTTACATTATTGACAATGTAAATTAAATAGTGAATTTAACCGCATGTATGAAAATTATCACATAAGACAAAATTAACATTTTATTTAATGTTAATAACGAGTAATTTCACCGCATGTAGGAATTTACATTATTGACAATGTAAATTAAATAGTGATCAATTTAACCGCATGTATGAAAATTATCACATAAGACAAAATTAACATTTTATTTAATCTTAATAATGAGTAATTTCACCGCATGTAGGAATTTACATTATTGACAATGTAAATTAAATAGTGAATTTAACCGTAGGGAATGAACATTATTTTAATGTTAATATAAAGGGAATTTCACTGTATGTACATTTTACATTATTTCATAATGTAATTAAAGAGAAAATACACCGTAGGATAACATTGTGATTAAAAATTATATTTTCATGATGTGAATTAGAAAGTAATGTTTACATTGTAAAGTATACATTTTCTTTAATGAAAATAAAATAGGAATTCATCGTATGACAAAATTTACATTTTTATTTATAAATATAAAGTAGGAAAAGTTTACATTATCATTAATGTAAATATAATTGGAATTTTCAAAGTAGGAAAAGTTTACATTATCATTAATGTAAATATAATTGGAATTTTCAAAGTAGGAAAAGTTTACATTATCACTAATGTAAAGATAATTGGAATTTTCAAAGTAGGAAAAAGTTTTACATTATTATTAATGTAGGCATAATAGAAATTTTCACAATGGTAAGTTAACATTATTTTATAATGTCAACATAAAAGAGAATTGACCATAGGTATTAACATTATTTTATAATGTCAACATAAAAGAGAGTTGACCATAGGTATTAACATTATTTTATAATGTCAACATAAAAGAGAATTAACCGTAGGTATTAACATTTATTTTTCATGTTAATATTAAGTGAATTACTTCGTAGGAAAATTACATTGTTTCGTATAATTTAAATAAATAAAAGAGGAGAATTAACAGTAGGATTGATTTACATTATTCTTAATGTAAATAAAAAAAAAGATAATTTAACTGTAGGATAGCGTTAACATTATTTTCAATGTTGATATAAATGAATTTAACCGTAGGTACAGGTTTACATTTTATTCAATGTAAATTAAATAAGAGCGTGATATGTATTGAAAGACTACATTTTATTTAATGTAAATAAAAGTAAGATTATGCGCCGTTAAGTAAGGAGTTAAATTATTTTAAATAATTATGACAAGAATTAGCCGTTATAAAATAATATAACGACATGAAATAGTTTTTCCAAAACTATAAGTATGCGAGGTTATTTGGGAAGTCCGAGATACTCTCATCCCAAATTAAACCAAACGACGTTGAAGGATCGAAGTATGAGATGACGTGAAGGCCGTAAATCTTCCCTCGAATGGACGGTGACCAAGGTCCTGAATTGATTTGCTCCCAATTCAAGGGTTAAGGTAATTGTCCAACATATGTGTCGATTTCACGGTTTAGACTTTCGCTCAGACCCAGAGCATAAGTTTTTAATGGAACGTGTGTCCGACATTGGACTCCTTTATATTTCATTTGTTGATTTTCTATCGGGAGTACGAATGATTGGTGGTAGAGAATTTATTCTCTACTTAACACCCTTTTGTACAATTGACGGAGAACCGATAGTGTGATATGGAGTGTCAGTGCGGCATACTAAGATGCAATGATCAAGGTTTCTTGTTGAAAAGCAGAACCTTGTGGTGATGATCAGAGCATGGCCTATTTTAGGCATAGCTTTGTGTAACGTAACTTCGCGAGCCTCACCCACCGGTTGAGTCAAAAACGGGCGAAGGGAACGCAGGGAGAGCAGCACGTTTCTTTCTAGATATAGTGATGTCAAGGACCTACCAGCGCTGACATTTTACTCAAGTGGATGATGGAATTTTCGAGGCCTCGGTATTAGGTCCTATAGGACCGGGAAACGTGTGTTCAGGAATTGCCAATCCGCTAAGCTGTATTTGCGGACCGGCCCTGCAGCTATCCAAGGGTTCTCTACGGGGAATCCTGAGGCATTAGCTAGAGTGTCTCGAATCGGTAAGGAGCTCCGCCCCAGCCTTGACTCATGATGGAAACCAAAATCCAAATACGAACCGACGAATTTGATTGTATTACTAGTACGGAAGCATAGTATATGGTAGCTATGTTTCGTAGGATTAATACATTTATTTTGAAATGTTTTCATATACACTAATGATAATATCAAATTCGTATTTGCCGTATTTAGCATGTTTAATCATCATAAGGTAAAACCCTATCCTCTGGTGTGCGTTGCATTGTGTGATGGGACTTGGGTCTTATGGTGATTCCATTTTTCCAAAAGCATTGCGATATTTCACGTTGTTCTTATTTTTTTTCATGACACCTTAAATTATACACGGCAACCCATTGGATAAAACCCGTTCCGCGTTAGCGGCGTGGTCTTTGGGTTTGCCATCTTATTAGTTGTTAAAGTAGTTAAGAATTCTCATACCAGTCCCACGACTGACCCATGGTTTGTTTCACCTTTTTGCAAACTTGGGTGCCCTCCTTTCTACACGATCAGCCAAGTAATAGGTATTCTTTTGCCTGGAGTCTTTTCTCGGGAGCTACTTATCATTTTCCTTGGGCCAGCTTTTGACGTAGAGGTGATGACTTGGAGCTACGAAGACTTTCTATCATTTGCTCTTATCGCATTTCCATTTTCATTTCAAACATTAGACTTATTTCCATTTTATGTCATTTTTCTGCAAACTTGATGTAATAACTTAGAATTCTATGACTGTGGATTTTCTATTGCTGATGACATTATATCTCCGCTGCTATGATGTTGTTACTATATGGATTTCATGTGCTATGTTGTTTCTGTGACTTGTTATATTATATTTATGTTGTATTCCAAATGATAATCTCTTACTTTCATTCCCGTGGAAGTTTGGGGTCATCACACTGAAAAAGTCTTTTGATTTTAAATAATTAACCTTAAGACCAGCCAAAACATTCATGTTGTCTAAAATATTTGCGATTTCAGCGGCACTTTTCACCTTTTCTTTAGAAAAAATTATCAAATCATCGGCGTAAATTAAACGATTTATGCGAGGCTCAGTTTTGAAAATAGGCTGTACCAACTCCATTATGTCCACTTTGTACATCATGATAGAGAAAAATTCCATAATTACACCAAAAAGATAAGGGGATAGGGTATCCTCTTGTCTTAACCCTCTATTACTATGAATAAATCCTCTTGGACTGCCCTTCATTACAATAGAGTATGTAGGAGTATTAATGCAGCTTTTAATCACCTTTACCAGTCTTTTAGGAAAACCCATCATATTCAGCATATGGCACACAAAGCCCCTATTAACCATATCGTAAGCTTTCTGTAAATCAATTTTGATACACATACTGCCATAGCCTTCTCTCTTGAAATATCTAATTTGTTCATGAGCTAGCAAGACATTTTCAGCAATATATCGACCAGGTATGAACGGTGATTGATTTTCAGAAACTAAGTGCATAAGGTACGACTTAATCCTGTTGCAGACAACCTTAGAAATGATTTTATATAAAACATTGCAATAAGAAATAGGTCTGTAATCAGATATGCTCATCGGTTTATCATTTTTAGGTATAAGCATAATGAAAGTGTGATTTATACATTTAGCGAGCTTCCCAGTTCTGAAAACTTCATTTATAACATCATATAAATAGACCTTAATCTCTTTCCAATGAATCTTGAAAATTTTCGCAGTAAATCCATCAGGTCCCAGGATTTTATCATAAGGAATTGAGACAGTGGCTTTATAAAATTCTTCCATAGAAATGCTAGAGAGAAGATGTTCCCTACCTCTATCATTAATAATGAATTTGCAATTGATGTCTGGAAAATTATTCATTTGAGGACTTTGAGTATAAAAAATGTCAGAAAAATATTCAAGCGCCTCCTTTTCGATACGATCCGCATCATGAAGCATCTTCCCATTAGCAAGAATGATGTTTCTCCAATTGTTAATATACTTTCTCAATGACATTTTTGCATGGAAAAATTTCGTACACGAATCCCCTTCGTTTAACCATGAGATTTTAGCCTTCTGTCTAGCATTTTTATACTCAATGTAACATTGATATCTCGATTTTCTGTAAACTTCTTCAAGCTTATCAAACAAATCATTGTCTGTTAGATTATCATCAATTTCCTTCAGGATATCATAATAATTCTCTTCCACTCTTTGTATATTATTTCTGTATTCCCAATTGTTACGATTCCACCATTTTAAATTAAACTTACAACATTTCAGGAACATCTGGAAAGTGTGTAGTCTTGACCCATGCCATTTCATCATATCCAGTTGATTCAGAGCCAAAAAAAAAAAAAACAGTCCCAATATCCTTCAATCTCAAACCAAGTGTTAACATATCTAAAAGGAAAATTCCTCTTTCCTGCATCCTTTAGCTTGAAATTCACACAAATGGGAATGTGGTCGCTAATGGGGTTTGATTCTCCATAAGACGTCAGTTCAGGGACCATATCCAAAACCTGATAATTACAAAGAAGTCTGTTAATTTTGGTCGCTATATCTCTTCTTCTTCAGGTGTACTTGAAACCTTTAATAGTTATGTCCAAAAGACCTACCTCAGCAATACATTCAAGAAGACCAGACACCTATCTAAAGGCATAATTGTGCCCCCCTTTTTATCATTCGCTGAGAGAATATTGTTGAAATCTTCTAAAAAACACCAGGGGGTATCTATCTGATTAGCTTCTTTTACAATATCAGCCCATAACTTCTCCCTATCTAGTAGAAAGTTGTTGGCATATATAAAAGTCAAACAGCACTTAAAGCCCCCAGTATTCTTAGCATAAATCGCGATATGTTAGTATGATTTATTAGCAATCACGATGTCTGGCCAAATACTAGTTTTCCAAGCCACCTGTATTCTTCCTTTGCAATTACATTCATTATTATATATAGTCATCTAGTTCTTATGCAACTTCAATTGGAAAATTTTCAAATTATTCTCATCCATTTTATTCGAAAATAGGCTTATAATAGAAGGCCTGAATTTGTTAAGGAATTTGAGCACCTCAAACTGTTTGTTCGAAGTGTTCAATCCCCTAATGTTCCACAAAACAATATTCATTTAACCTTACTCTGGCTCCTTGTCGCGACTTTAGGAGGAGCAACTATTTTAGCATTGGTTTTCTTTTTGTTATTCTTGTTTAAGCATTCCATTTCATTAAAGAAATTTTTATTAGCTTCAACACTGTTACTTACATTTGTTTCCTTCTCAGGTGCAATTGTATTTCTGTCTTCACTGTTTAACAGGTCCGCAAGATCAGCAACATCTTCAAAGTCTTCGCAGTCCTTTACGATTCCTTCGGTCAGGTCCATGCTTCCTTATCGCCAGCCAATCTATTTATGGAGTTATCAACACCCATCCCATTGCCAGCCAGTCTACCCATGGTCATATCGTTTCCCTTCTTCAAGAGTGGATCATTTAACACAGTAGTGGAATCCATATTGTTTCCTTCATCAATTGATTCCAAGGAGCTAAATGTGTTTTGTAATATATTAACTGCATTTCCTTTTCCAGTTAAAATAGTTATGTTATTATTTTCACATTCTGTAAATTGGTTAATATCAATGTTCAATTTATCAGATGCAACACTTGTATTCGACGTATTCATATTAATGCCTGTGTCATTGACCATGTCAGAGTTCTGTGCGTTTTGATTGTTACCAGTTTGTAAACTATTGTAACGGCTGGAAATTTCCGACTCCTCGAGAGTCGGAAATTCCGAGAATGTTAGTGAAAGAATTTAGAAGGTGAGAAAGAAAAGATAGAACTAATAGAATAGAAGAAGAAGAAGAACATCAGAATCATCAGAGTAACACGAATCTCACAGCGGAACGAATAACATATAATATATAACATAGCTTTGAAGTAAACAGTTATATATATACAATAGCAATTATCAGAGTACAACACTTACAACATAGCGGAAATAACTATGGCTATAGAATCTTGAAGTCTCCTGCTCCAAGCTCTCCAAGTATATCTGTAAATCCCGACTACTTGACTGCCCGTACAAATTTAGGCACCCAAGAGTTTAGGGAAAACAACAAAGTAAACTCCGGGTCAGTCATGGGACTGGTATGAGTAAAACAGTTTAAAACAATTGAACAGGTATATGATATCTCATAAGACCACGCCGTGAATACGGAACGGGTTTTTCCTTATGAATATCTAAACAACTTTGACAAGCAATATCATCGTGATATTATAATAATGTCTAAGTACAAATAGGTATCAATCTAGCAGAAACGCTTGCATCTCACGTTCTACATACATAGTATAAAATCATAAACCGCAGGGCTCTTATCAGAGAATGGGTTCCAACAGACAAGGTATGGGAGCACCTTCTGAATAGTGTACTCTAGAGGTGATACACTCAGGGTTCAACAAGAACGTCTTGCAACCCAGCCACACATGACCGCTCACTCATTTAGCTTGAGTGTCGCGAATATATTGCCACCATGGTTGTAGGCCATCAAACCGTCATTCGAAGATACAGAATCAAAAAGAAGTATAAATATGGATATTCCCTAGATCGGTGACAATACACCCTGCTTGGGAATGACCCAACTAGCCATGCTGCCTAGCCCAACTTTTGTTACTTCCCGGTGTAAGGCTAGAAGCTACATCTATCTTCAGAACATATGATCACCATTCACTTTGAATGCCACATCGTCATACCCGCCAAATCACAAATTGACTTATCCAAAAATAACACGGGTATATAGCTAAGAGAAACGAATTCCTCCGCCACCAAACGTGAATACGTTTGAACAGATCAACTTACGCGATCCATTGGATATACTCTGTCAGACCTTCTTCCATATACGTTGTCCTGGGACTGGACAAACCGAAGGCACTATTCGGTATATCCATCTTAGTCACTATTATCTAAGACTTATACAACAGCCCTTGCACTTTACTCCGTCTTCAATTTATCTTTGGCAGATATTCCTCGCAACGCTTATGCCAATACAGAGTGGTTCTTTGGATAATAATCCAACCGGTCTCTCCATAATAACAACGTTAAAATGGTAAAAACTTTGATAGTCTGTGATTCAACTATCAAATGAAAACATGTCGGTGTACAAACAACGATCTTATTTCCAAATGGAAATTCGATCGATCAATCATCACATGTTCATATTTCCTTATTTCATATATTTAGAAAATATATGTTATTAATCATTGGAAAACATTTCCATAGCTTATTTTCACATCACTATTATTTCGCAACTATCAGTCCCTAACTGTAACTAGTATGAGAACAATTCTCTAAGTATCAATACGGAAGGTCGAAACCAACATCAGAACGTCACTTAGAAAACCGTTCAACTTACCCTCTCCAGTCAGTTTCTGAATTTGCTTAACTCTATTTCTTAAATTCTTATCATGAAAACATTTCATTTTCTATGTTTAGAAAACATATCTGACTATGTTTGGAAAACGTTCCCAAAACTCATTTACGGATTTCCAATGAACGTTGTATAAAACATCGTTACGCTTAATCCATTAATTGCTTATTACTTAACTATATTTCAAATCAACCTTTTCTATCGAACCACAACTATTCCTTTGTCAATTCTGAAGTCAATCAAGTTGGGGTATAATTACCTCTCAGACCTTAATTGAACAACGTCCTTTACTGTGAAATAGATGAAGCTCATTACTCACTTTTTCCAATCTTCTGTTTACGCAAATTCTCGGATTCAGGTTACGAATCTACTTCTTATATGGAAACGTTTGATTATAACTATAACGTTATAATTCCTACTTCTGCAATATCTAACCTAAATTATAACTTTATCTCCTAACTCGAATAATTTAACAGACACCAAATTTCTAAATCAATAACTAAATCTTGATTTAACCCTGGAAAGTAAATAGTACTTTCCCGAATTCGCTATAATCGAATTCGACGTATAACTCTCTTTCGAGTAATCTCTATTCGATTAACTCTCCCTTTTAATAACTGATATTCGATAAACTCTATTTCCATTAACTCCTATCGAATAACTAATATTCGAATAACTCTTCTTGGTTGGCTCTATTTCATTAACTCTTATCGAATAACAAATATTCGATTTTCTTAAACGTGTCAGTTCTTATCGAATAACTAACGACCGATTAACTTATATGGATTTACTCTTACCGAATAACTAAATTCGATTAACTCAAATTGAATAACTAATATTCAATTAACTCTTCGACTAACTCCTTTGGATTAACTAACTTCGAATAACTCCTTTGAATTAGCTAACTTCGAATAACTCCTTTGGATTAACTAACTTCGACTAACTCCTTTGGATTAACTAACTTCGAATAACTCCTTTGGATTAACTAACTTCGAATAACTCCTTTGGATTAACTAACTTCGAATAAAAAATATTCGATAACTACTCTTCGAATAAATAATATTCGATAACTCTTCTCAAATGAATCACATTTGATTTCTCCACTCTAATAAACTATATTCGATAACTCTTCTCAAATAAATAACATTTGATTTCTCCACTCGAATAAACTATATTCGATAACTCTTCTTAAATGAATCACATTTGATTTCTCCACTCGAATAAACTATATTCGATAACTCTTCTTAAATGAATCACATTTGATTTCTCCACTCGAATAAACTATATTCGATAACTCTTCTTAAATGAATCACATTTGATTTCTCCACTCGAATAAGCTATATTCGATTTCTCTTCTCTCGAATACACTATATTCGATAACTCTACTTTGGATAAGTGATATTCGACAACTCTACTCGGTTAACTCTACTTGGATAACTCTAACCGGTCAACTCAACTGGTTTAACCTAACTGGTTAACTCTAACTGGTTAACTCCAACGGGTCAATTCTAACTGGTCAATTCTAACTGGTCAATTCTAACTGGTCAAATCTAACTGATCAATTCTAACTGATCAATTCTAACTGATTAACTCAAATGGTTTAACCTAACTGGTTAACTCGTCTCGATTAACTGAACTAATCCACTTAGTTTAACTTAACTAATTCACATTGATTAACTCTAACCGATTCACTTAGTTTAACTCAACTAATTCACTTCGATTAACCACTTAGTTAACTTAACTAATTCACTTTGATTTACTCTAACCGATTCACTTAGTTTAACTTAACAAATTCACTTCGATTCACTCGAACAATTCACTTGGTTAACTCGACCAATTCACTTGGTTAACTCCTATTTATTTAACAAATAAATATCTCCTTTAGTTTAATTCTATTTATTTAATCTCTAAATAAATATCCTTTATATTTCTTTTAACGAATATAATTCCTTTATATTTTGATTAACAAATATATCCCCTTATATTCGATTAACATATATATTCCCTTGTATATTGATTTACAAATATAATTCTTTTATATTTGTTTTTACCAACTATATTCCTTTATATTCAGAATCCTTTTTCTTATATATATATATATATATATATATATATATATAAAATCCCTTGATTTTATATAAATAAACTATTTTCAAGATATACTTTGAAAACCCCTCTCCTACATTCTGGTATTTCTCATGGTATTTAACACACCATATAACAACGATAAATATCGTCCCACCACACATAATCACACAGATTATATACATCACATTATATATCACAATATAAAAATCACCGTAAAATAACTGTTGAGGAATCCTGTTGGATTCCTCCAACCTGTTTCCCTGCACCACAGATGTTAGACAACACCAGTAAAATATCCGGATAAACAGAATCAACATATAACTATTTGACGGTTTTTATATATATATATATATGTACATATATATATAATCTCTACTAACTGACTAGTAGTTTAATCAAACAGTCCACACACAGTGAAACAGTCAAACAGAAAATATTTTAACAGTTCTAAGAATACAACGTGAAAACAAAACTGTTTAGAGTTTGTGAGATTTACTCACCTTGGCGCGTTAACCGTTAAAAACGATTTGCGTAAGTTGGTTTCATCGTACGCTCTAATACGCCTAGAATTTAACCGAGTCCCAAGTCGCTCCGGATCAACTCCTGTACGTATCCTGTAATCCATAAGATTTCAATGTGACAAACCCTCTCGAATATTCGTTCAACCCGGTTCAACATCATTTCCATCTACCTACGCTTCACAGTGACTTCTGTCCTCCCGGTTGGACATATATGTTTAAACTCGCCATGTATTACTCAACCTTTCGGTACACCAACCCTTAGTTGCTCCTTATTTTCCACCCAAGCATAAACTCTTGGCCTTCCTTTTTCTTTTTTAATCCTTGGGCTTCACTTTTTGTTTTCTTTTAATTTCTAGCTGGGCTTCACCTTTTTGTTTTCTTTTAATTTCTAGCTGGGCTTCACCTTTGGCCCATCATACAGTAACCCGCGCATGTTGTATAAACAGCATCTTCTCCTTCATTCCTGTTGGGCTTCTTCTTCATTAATGATACTCACGCCCTTCCCAACTTTCAAAGCTTCAAAGTTCAAACCCTCTCCATACATGAAAACTACCCCTACATGCTACGTTCACCCTTTCACCCCACTTCTATGCTGAATGCAACCTCCCCACCTTGCATGGAAAAACTTCCCATTATCCTTCACAACTAACGTTCCAGAAAAAGCATCAAAAACAACTCCTTCCCACTCTATCTTGTTCCTGCTCTTGCATTTATCTCGTTCACTCTCCCGCTTCATCCTCACATGCCCGTTTTCCATCACCGTGCTCACCTACGTCACCATGCACCATGTATACCCATCATCGTTCTGCTTCTCCCAAAACAAATACTCCACGTACACAGTCCAGAAGCCAGCCCTACCCGATGTATACACGCACACCCTCTCCAACAACACTGTTGTAGTCTCGAACAGTCTGCACATAAAACTCCTCTCCTGTGAACTTCCACTCCCAGTATTCCCATTCACCGATGTTGCTCCAGTTAACACCGCCATTTCCCACTTCTTTAAACCCGAAGTCCCCCACGTCATTACCAAGCACAACTCCAGCCTCGCTCCATTCAAACTCACGAACCATCGAACCCTCGAGACCGAAAACCTACTGCTCATGCACTGGAAAAACTATGTGAACTCCATCCTTTAAATTGGTGACATATACTCCATCTAACCTTGAAACTTGGTCACGCTGGATTTTTTTCCAGTGAAGGAAAATGACGTTTGACTCCGAACTGAGGGTGCCAACGTGAAGAACTAAGTGACGAGAATAACAAGGTATACATTTTTTTTTCTTTTGAAAGAGATGGGTTTTTGATTTTATAACCCATGTTTGTTTTCTTTGCAGAAATAGTGGTTGTCGAATCAATGAGCTGAAGAGAATTAGGTTATTTCGGGGCTGTTATTTATAGAGTAAAGGTATTAGATATTGGTATCGTGAAAGTGTAGGTCTTTGTCCACGTTACTTGTTTTGATACCACAGAAGAAAGGATATATTTTTTTTGAAGGGTGAAACGTGGACGGTTAAGCACCAAGGAATATCATTTATATATATATATATATATATATATATATGTTCACTTATTTAGGGTACCTCATTTCGTGAAATTTCGTTTGTTTAAGAACTTCTATAGACAGAAATAACCATACCGTTGTGATCAGCTCGGTGTCACGATCCCAAAAATATAATAATACTGGTAGGTGGACTCATATTTTGAAACTTCAAAATGTTGATTTCAGGGTACGAAATACTCCAATAAAAAGTTGCTTATTTAATTAATTAAAAATTACAGTAAAATTCTAAAAATTAAATTATCACTATTTCCCAATAGAACCTTGTCTAAATTCAAGCCCGATCTCTAGTTATAACGAATAAACCATTACGGTCGTTAAACGATTTTATAGCGACTATTTAGAAATTTGATTTGGACATATCTCAAAATCTACACGACGAAATCCCAATTTTTCTCTTCCACTAGAAAGATATACTCCACCCGCTCCACACGTTTCTTGTTTCACAGAAATCCGGCTTCAAACGGTCCTTGTATATTCAGTTGAAGTTCAAATCGCCAAATTGCGAACTGCCGCGACGTTTCAGGTTCGTTTTAATTATAATTATAAATTATAAGTTCGAACGTTTTACTTTAAGTTATCGATATCGCTAAATCGATATATAAATAATTAAATAAATTAATTATTCGACAGCTAACAAAACGCGCCATTACAGACTTCCCCCCTTAAAATAATTTCGTCCTCGAAATTGCTAAGTTAGGAAAATGCTACCAACTTTACTAACTAGATTCAAATAACTTTTTGTTTACTTCTCAACTCCAGTTTCAACTGAACCATTTAATTTTTCAATTAAATTATTAATTCATTCTGGCTAACTGAATTTCCATAAATCATGAGAATGTTCTAACGCCTGGAATTTTCGAAAAATTTCGCCGTAACCTCCTTTGTATTGGTCAATATGACAAACCACCCCTCGCCTCTCTAGGCCTTCTCCAACCCAAAAGAAAATCAAACAGCCAAGCGGCTTGCCAATTCGGCTCATAAAATCCAAACTCATATATAATATAAACTTGTACCTTTTTGTCGGTCGTATCATTGTATCCTTTTGATCTGTTATCACTTCTGCATATATCATGGTCATTCCACTCAGTTTATATCCTCAAATCCAAATCGAATTTAATTCGAACTCTAATATCAAATTCCAAATTATTGACTTGTCAATTTGGTTCCATTCTAGATTATCTCTAATCCAATTCAATTTTATTTAACTCGGTTCAAGTTAAATTTCAATTTATTTTTACCATCTCATTTTATTTAACTTCATTAGTTAAATTTTAATTCCAGAACTTAAGTTCCTGGGACTTATTTCAAATTAATTTGAAACCACATACCAATTCAAAACCTTTGAATGTCTAAAACAACTAGTTTTCTCAAAAAAAATTCAAAAACAACACCTTTGGTAGTAATCCGTCACTTAGAACTCGAAAATGAACACTGATGATGTCTAGATTCATCATCAGAATCTATTTTCCAGCTATCGACGTGAGTTCAATACTATATCTCTTTTCAAAAACATTTTAAACCTTTTCATTTTGAAATACATTTCAAATATTTTTCACACTTCTTGAAAACATTTCAAAATCTCCCTGAAACTTAAAATTTCCTTATTTTAAATTCCAAATTCTGATTTAAATTCATATTTAATTCAAACTATTTCATATATTACATTCATATGAATTCTGATTGGTCATTTATGACCATTTCACCCTTTTATAATCTTATTTGATTATAATAACAACCAACACAATCAATATACTATAATAATTTCAAGATATATATTTCTTCTATAAACAAATATATTTTGGGAAAAATTATTTCATTTACCCTCTTTCAAAACATACCATGACGGTTCATCGTATTCGAGTGTTTAGTAACCTTTATCGATACAGTGGATCAACTGATCGACCAGGATTCATAAGCCACTCAACCAATGAGTCTCCACAATATAAAACCATTTTATATTGAATAACAATTACGCGCTCATATATATACACTCAAACTCAATCTAGGATATTACTAATCCCATCTCTATCGAGTTATGCCACAAAGCCAAGGTAATCTTTTAACTTAAGCTCTGATACCAACTGTAACGGCTGGAAATTTCCGACTCCTCGAGAGTCGGAAATTCCGAGAACGTTAGTGAAAGAATTTAGAAGGTGAGAAAGAAAAGATAGAACTAATAGAATAGAAGAAGAAGAAGAACATCAGAATCATCAGAGTAACACGAATCTCACAGCGGAACGAATAACATATAATATATAACATAGCTTTGAAGTAAACAGTTATATATATACAATAACACTTATCAGAGTACAACACTTACAACACAGCGGAAATAACTATGGCTATAGAATCTTGAAGTCTCCTGCTCCAAGCTCTCCAAGTATATCTGTAAATCCCGACTACTTGACTGCCCGTACAAATTTAGGCACCCAAGAGTTTAGGGAAAACAACAAAGTAAACTCCGGGTCAGTCATGGGACTGGTATGAGTAAAACAGTTTAAAACAATTGAACAGGTATATGATATCTCATAAGACCACGCCGTGAATACGGAACGGGTTTTTCCTTATGAGTATCTAAACAACTTTGACAAGCAATATCATCGTGATATTATAATAATGTCTAAGTACAAATAGGTACCAATCTAGCAGAAACGCTTGCATCTCACGTTCTACATACATAGTATAAAATCATAAACCGCAGGGCTCTTATCGGAGAATGGATTCCAACAGACAAGGTATGGGAGCACCTTCTGAATAGTGTACTCTAGAGGTGATACACTCAGGGTTCAACAAGAACGTCTTGCAACCCGGCCACACATGACCGCTCACTCATTTAGCTTGAGTGTCGCGAATATATTGCCACCACGGTTGTAGGCCATCAAACCGTCATTCGAAGATACAGAATAAAAAAGAAGTATAAATATGGATATTCCCTAGATCGGTGACAATACACCCTGCTTGGGAATGACCCAACTAGCCATGCTGCCTAGCCCAACTTTTGTTACTTCCCAGTGTGAGGCTAGAAGCTACGTCTATCTTCAGAACATCTGATCACCATTCACTTTGAATGCCACATCGTCATACCCGCCAAATCACAAACTGACTTATCCAAAAATAACACGGGTATATAGCTAAGAGAAACGAATTCCTCCGCCACCAAACGTGAATACGTTTGAACAGATCAACTTACGCGATCCATTGGATATACTCTGTCAGACCTTCTTCCATATACGTTGTCCTGGGACTGGACAAACCGAAGGCACTATTCAGTATATCCATCTTAGTCACTGTTATCTAAGACTTATACAACAGCCCTTGCACTTTACTCCGTCTTCAATTTATCTTTGGCAGATATTGCTCGCAATGCTTATGCCAATACAGAGTGGTTCTTTGGATAATAATCCAACCGGTCTCTCCATAATAACAACGTTAAAATGGTAAAAACTTTGATAGTCTGTGATTCAACTATCAAATGAAAACATGTCGGTGTACAAACAACGATCTTATTTCCAAATGGAAATTCGATCGATCAATCATCACATGTTCATATTTCCTTATTTCATATATTTAGAAAATATATGTTATTAATCATTAAAAAACATTTCCATAGCTTATTTTCACATCACTATTATTTCGCAACTATCAGTCCCTAACTGTAACTAGTATGAGAACAATTCTCTAAGTATCAATACGGAAGGTCGAAACCAACATCAGATCGTCACTTAGAAAACCGTTCAACTTACCCTCTCTAGTCAGTTTCTGAATTTGCTTAACTCTATTTCTTAAATTCTTATCATGAAAACATTTCATTTTCTATGTTTAGAAAACATATCTGACTATGTTTGGAAAACGTTCCCAAAACTCATTTACGGATTTCCAATGAACGTTGTATAAAACATCGTTACGCTTAATCCATTAATTGCTTATTACTTAACTATATTTCAAATCAACCTTTTCTATCGAACCACAACTATTCCTTTGTCAATTCTGAAGTCAATCAAGTTGGGGTATAATTACCTCTCAGACCTTAATTGGACAACGTCCTTTACTGTGAAATAGATGAAGCTCATTACTCACTTTTTCCAATCTTCTGTTTACGCAAATTCTCGGATTCAGGTTACGAATCTACTTCTTATATGGAAACGTTTGATTATAACTATAACGTTATAATTCCTACTTCTGCAATATCTAACCTAAATTATAACTTTATCTCCTAACTCGAATAATTTAACAGACACCAAATTTCTAAATCAATAACTAAATCTTGATTTAACCCTGGAAAGTAAATAGTACTTTCCCGAATTCGCTATAATCGAATTCGACGTATAACTCTCTTTCGAGTAATCTCTATTCGATTAACTCTCCCTTTTAATAACTGATATTCGATAAACTCTATTTCGATTAACTCCTATCGAATAACTAATATTCGAATAACTCTTCTTGGTTGGCTCTATTTCATTAACTCTTATCGAATAACAAATATTCGATTTTCTTAAACGTGTCAGTTCTTATCGAATAACTAATGACCGATTAACTTATATGGATTTACTCTTACCGAATAACTAAATTCGATTAACTCAAATTGAATAACTAATATTCAATTAACTCTTCGACTAACTCCTTTGGATTAACTAACTTCGAATAACTCCTTTGAATTAGCTAACTTCGAATAACTCCTTTGGATTAACTAACTTCGACTAACTCCTTTGGATTAACTAACTTCGAATAACTCCTTTGGATTAACTAACTTCGAATAACTCCTTTGAATTAACTAACTTCGAATAACAAATATTCGATAACTACTCTTCGAATAAATAATATTCGATAACTCTTCTCAAATGAATCACATTTGATTTCTCCACTCTAATAAACTATATTCGATAACTCTTCTCAAATAAATAACATTTGATTTCTCCACTCGAATAAACTATATTCGATAACTCTTCTTAAATGAATCACATTTGATTTCTCCACTCGAATAAACTATATTCGATAACTCTTCTTAAATGAATCACATTTGATATCTCCACTCGAATAAACTATATTCGATAACTCTTCTTAAATGAATCACATTTGATTTCTCCACTCGAATAAGCTATATTCGATTTCTATTCTCTCGAATACACTATATTCGATAACTCTACTTCGGATAAGTGATATTCGACAACTCTACTCGGTTAACTCTACTTGGATAACTCTAACCGGTCAACTCAACTGGTTTAACCTAACTGGTTAACTCTAACTGGTTAACTCCAACGGGTCAATTCTAACTGGTCAATTCTAACTGGTCAATTCTAACTGGTCAAATCTAACTGATGAATTCTAACTGATCAATTCTAACTGATTAACTCAAATGGTTTAACCTAACTGGTTAACTCGTCTCAATTAACTGAACTAATCCACTTAGTTTAACTTAACTAATTCACATTGATTAACTCTAACCGATTCACTTAGTTTAACTCAACTAATTCACTTCGATTAACCACTTAGTTAACTTAACTAATTCACTTTGATTTACTCTAACCGATTCACTTAGTTTAACTTAACAAATTCACTTCGATTCACTCGACCAATTCACTTGGTTAACTCGACCAATTCACTTGGTTTACTCCTATTTATTTAACAAATAAATATCTCCTTTAGTTTAATTCTATTTATTTAATCTCTAAATAAATATCCTTTATATTTCTTTTAACGAATATAATTCCTTTATATTTTGATTAACAAATATATCCCCTTATATTCGATTAACATATATATTCCCTTGTATATTGATTTACAAATATAATTCTTTTATATTTGTTTTTACCAACTATATTCCTTTATATTCAGAATCCTTTTTCTTATATATATATATATATATATAATCCCTTGATTTTATATAAATAAACTATTTTCAAGATATACTTTGAAAACCCCTCTCCTACATTCTGGTATTTCTCATGGTATTTAACACACCATATAACAACGATAAATATCGTCCCACCACACATAATCACACAGATTATATACATCACATTATATATCACAATATAAAAATCACCGTAAAATAACTGTTGAGGAATCCTGTTGGATTCCTCCAACCTGTTTCCCTGCACCACAGATGTTAGACAACACCAGTAAAATATCCGGATAAACAGAATCAACATATAACTATTTGACGGTTTATATATATATATATATATTTGTACATATATATATATAATCTCTACTAACTGACCAGCAGTTCAATCAAACAGTCCACACACAGTGAAACAGTCAAACAGAAAATATTTTAACAGTTCTAAGAATACAACGTGAAAACAAAACTGTTTAGAGTTTGTGAGATTTACTCACCTTGGCGCGTTAACCGTTAAAAACGATTTGCGTCAGTTGGTTTCATCGTAC
This sequence comes from Allium sativum, assembly GCA_030737875.1. NCBI lineage: Eukaryota > Viridiplantae > Streptophyta > Magnoliopsida > Asparagales > Amaryllidaceae > Allium > Allium sativum. The sequence continues at coordinate 740,279,016 of CM060909.1, read as the reverse complement.
GCTCTAATACGCCTAGAATTTAACCGAGTCCCAAGTCGCTCCGGATCAACTCCTGTACGTATCCCGTAATCCATAAGATTTCAATGTGACAAACCCTCTCGAATATTCGTTCAACCCAGTTCAACATCATTTCCATCTACCTACGCTTCACAGTGACTTCTGTCCTCCCGGTTGGACATATATGTTTAAACTCGCCATGTATTACTCAACCTTTCGGTACACCAACCCTTAGTTGCTCCTTATTTTCCACCCAAGCATAAACTCTTGGCCTTCCTTTTTCTTTTTTAATCCTTGGGCTTCACTTTTTGTTTTCTTTTAATTTCTAGCTGGGCTTCACCTTTTTGTTTTCTTTTAATTTCTAGCTGGGCTTCACCTTTGGCCCATCATACAGTAACCCGCGCATGTTGTATAAACAGCATCTTCTCCTTCATTCCTGTTGAGTTTCTTCTTCATTAATGATACTCACGCCCTTCCCAACTTTCAAAGCTTCAAAGTTCAAACCCTCTCCATACATGAAAACTACCCCTACATGCTACGTTCACCCTTTCAGCCCACTTCTATGCTGAATGCAACCTCCCCACCTTGCATGGAAAAACTTCCCATTATCCTTCACAACTAACGTTCCAGAAAAAGCATCAAAAACAACTCCTTCCCACTCTATCTTGTTCCTGCTCATGCATCTATCTCGTTCACTCTCCCGCTTCATCCTCACACGCCCGTTTTCCATCACCGTGCTCACCTACTTCACCATGCACCATATATATCCATCATCGTTCTGCTTCTCCCAAAACAAATACCACGTACACAGTCCAGAAGCCACCCCTACCCGCTGTATACACGCACACCCTCTCCAACAACACTGCTGTAGTCTCGAACAGTCTGCACATAAAACTCCTCTCCTGTGAACTTCCACTCCCAGTATTCCCATTCACCGATGTCTGCTCCAGTTAACACCGCAATTTCCCACTTCTTTAAACCCGAAGTCCCCCACGTCATTACCAAGCACAGCTCCAGCCTCGCTCCATTCAAACTTACGAACCATCGAACCATCGAGACCGAAAACCTACTGCTCATGCACTGGAAAAACTATGTGAACTCCATCCTTTAAATTGGTGACATATACTCCATCTAACCTTGAAACTTGGTCACGCTGGATTTTTTTCCAGTGAAGGAAAATGAAGTTTGACTCCGAACTGAGGGTGCCAACGTGAAGAACTAAGTGACGAGAATAACATGGTATACATTTTTTTTTTCTTTTGAAAGAGATGGGTTTTTGATTTTATAACTCATGTTTGTTTTCTTTGCAGAAATAGTGGCGGCCGAATCAATGAGCTGAAGAGAATTAGGTTATTTCGGGGCTGTTATTTATAGAGTAAAGGTATTAGATATTGGTATCGTGAAAGTGTAGGTCTTTGTCCACGTTACTTGTTTTGATACCACAGAAGAAAGGATATATTTTTTTTTTGAAGGGTGAAACGTGGACGGTTAAGCACCAAGGAATATCATTTATATATATATATATATATGTTCACTTATTTAGGGTACCTCATTTCATGAAATTTCGTTTGTTTACGAACTGCTATAGACAGAAATAACCATACCGTTGTGATCAACTCGGTGTCACGATCCCAAAAATGTAATAATACCGGTAGGTGGACTCATATTTTGAAACTTCAAAATGTTGATTTCAGGGTACGAAATACTCCAATAAAAAGTTGCTTATTTAATTAATTAAAAATTACAGTAAAATTCTAAAAATTAAATTATCACTATTTCCCAAAAGAACCTTGTCTAAATTCAAGCCCGATCTCTAGTTATAACGAATAAACCATTACGGTCGTTAAACGATTTTATAGCGGCTATTTAGAAATTTGATTTGGACATATCTCAAAATCTACACGACGAAATCCCAATTTTTCTCTTCCACTAGAAAGATATACTCCACCCGCTCCACACGTTTCTTGTTTTACAGAAATCCGGCTTCAAATGGTCCTTGTATATTCAGTTGAAGTTCAAATCGCGAAATTGCGAACTGCCGCGACGTTTCAGGTTCGTTTTAATTATAATTATAAATTATAAGTTCGAACGTTTTACTTTAAGTTATCGATATCGCTAAATCGATATATAAATAATTAAATAAATTAATTATTCGACAGCTAACAAAACGCGCCATTACAACTATGCATGAGATTTGTATTGCAATTGTCTGGATTTTAATGATTCATCCCATCATCACCAGTTGCTTCATCACTCATATTAACTGTTTGAACCTCTTCATCATTCGTATTATCTTCAACATTATCCTTAATAATGATATGTTCTATCTTATCCCCTTCGGCTACGTGATTCTTAGGAATCCAAACTTCATTTGTTTTAGTTATACATTGGCTCAATGAATGTCCAAAGACTTTACAGTTACAACAGAATAAAGGCTTGTACAAGTAATCAACTTTCACTTTAAGCTCTTCACCTATTTGAAAAACAACGTCGACCTCTTTTGGAGGATCTTTGCAAATGCCACTCTCGATTCATCAGCTGTGATCTTATCCATTTTAATTGGTCTTCCAGCACACTCGCAATAGCACTAAGCGCTTCTCTGTCCCATGATTCTAACTCCAGATTTGTTAATTTTACCCATAACGACATCGTAGTCAGCAGATCTTTTTTAAATCTCACTCCCATGTTCCATTTTTTCAATATTATTATTCTGTTGTTAAATAAATACGGTCCTCCATTTAAAATATTTTCACAATCTGACATATAATCGAACCGGATGTTGAAAAAACCATTTTCTATCGATAATAATTGAAATTTTCCGGTTGGTTTCCATACACGTTCGACGTAATTTTTCAAATGCATGTGATACGGCCTAGCACTATATATATAGAAAATGATGGAATTCCTCCATTTGTTAACAGATCTGACAACAGTACATTCAGAGATGCAAGCTTTCCTTTTATTATCAATAATGTTGGGTTCAATGAAGTTTAGTACTACAGTTTCGTCTCTATTCTGCCCAATACCTTCATAAGCGGCTTGTAACCATGGCTTAGAAATTCCATTTGCAACATCCTTCTGATAAAATCTTCCAATTCTATTGAACGTCCTAGATCTGAATTTTCCACGCTGGATATGTGGATTTACGGTATTGGTTCGAGCGTTCACTCCCCCCTCAACCGTAACCCTAGATTGACGAATCCCCGTCAGTTCCCAGACCAGCAGTGAAATTCGCATTCGAAGAGCTTCCTTTCTCATAAACCCTTGCATTCCCTATTGATGAAGACGATCTTTGAAATGGACGTGTGCCAGCGAAATTCTCTTTTGAAAAAGCGGTCTCCTTCCCTTTCCTCCAATCGTGAAACGACCCGAAATTCCGTACCCTTTGAGTCGACTAATAACACCACACGTCCAACCAAAATTGCACAGAAATACGAATCATTATTAGAAAGAAGTTAGAGGATAGAAACAGGAAGAATGAAGTATTAGAATAGAAGAAAACGAAGATCACAAACACATTGCGAAACGAATAAAATATATTAAATAACATAAACTTTGAATTACAAATATGTAACTGTATATATATATACATACCATCATCAGAGCACAACAGTCATTCCTGAAACAGTTATAAACACCTGTTTCCAGATACAACATAGTACACAACGGAAAATGTGATAGTCTATAGCTAACTGATGAAGCCTCCTGCTTCGATCTCCTCCAAGTGAATCTGTAAAATCCCGACTACTTGACTGCCCATACAAAATTGGGCACCCAAGAGTTTAGGGAAAACAAACAAAATAAACTCTGGGTCAGTCATGGGACTGGTGTGAGTAAACTCCAACCATTTGTTTAACTTTAAAAATCCTTTCAAAAGAAAAGATAATCGTAAGACCGATCCGCACATAAACACGGATGGTTTTTACCTTATGATAACCCAAAACATTTTTGATATCAAATCCAATGATATTATAATAGTGTCTACATCAAATAAATAGAATCTAGCGGAACGCTTGCATCTCACGCTCCATATATAATATAAAATCAAAAACCGCAGGGCGCTTATTGGAGATTGGATTTCCAATATGACAAGGTATGGGACCACCTCCCGATAGTGTATCTCTAGAGACGAATACACTTGGTTCAACAAGAACGTCATGCAACCCGGCCCTCACATGACCGACCATTCATTTCGCTTGAGTGTATCGAATGTATATCACCAACGGTTGGGATCAGCAACCGCTTCCCTAAAGGGACAGCATTGATAGATTAAAGAAGTAAATGGAATTTCTCTAGATGGGCGATTATACATCCTAATGGGAGCGACACACTTAGCCATTCTGCCTGCCCGATTTTTGTCAAATTCCTGGTTGTGATGCTTGAGGTTTGAATTAACTGAACAGCCCTTGCATTTTCTCCGTCTTCATAGTCTCTTCAACATAAGTTGATTTGTAACGCTTATGCCAAATGGAGTGGTTTTCAGATATTAAATCTGATCCCGGTCCCTCCATACTGACAACGGAGGTATAAAATAAATCAAGACTTTGATAGTCGGTAATTTAACTATCAAAGAAACATCCATACAATCAACGATCCTATTTCCAATTGGAAATTCTATCGATCAACCATCAAACAACACTGGGCCCCCTTTAACCTCAATTCCTGATTATATTATTTATTTCAAATTCCTGTTTCCCTATCTTTCGTACCCCTTTGAAGCTCGATTTCCCTCTCGATCCTTTGAACAACATTTCCAATAAGTAATTTCTTTATTCGAGAAATATCTCTTTTCCCATTTAGAAAACATTTCTATATATTCACGAAATCCTTATTTTTCTATATTCATAAAATATACATTATTAATATTAAAGAATATTTCCGAATTTCCTTTCTTAATTCCACGTTGACAATACATTTCATTTTCTACGCATAGAGAATATCTCTCATTTTAATAAGGGGAACATTTCAAAAATTTTAAATTAATGCGATGTTATAAAACATCGTTATAATAACTCTAACCACTAATCATTTGTTAACTAACGGTATTACTAACCAATCCTTTCTACCAAACCTTAACCATTCCTTCATCAATCATGATGTCAGTCAAGTTGGGGTATAATTACATCTCAGACCTTAACTGAACGACACTCTTAACTTCGAAATAGTCAAAGCTCACAACTTAACCAAAACATCACTTTCATGACTCTCGGATTCAATCTAAGAACACACTTCCTTTACAGAAAAATATTAATTATAACGGTAGCGTTATAATCGCTGTTTCCAAATATTTAGTTTATAAAACATTGCTTTTAACAACAGCGTTACAATCGCTGTCTAGAATTTTAGAACAATTATTATAGCAATAACGTTAAGATTGCTATTAAAACAGTTATTATAACGACAGCGTTAAAATTTATATTTATATTTACCAAAATATTTTTTATAACGGCAGCGTTTAAAATCGCTATATTAAAAATATTTGGTTATCTAAATGGAATAAATAAATTAATAAGTAAATAAATAAATAAATAAATTTGATTCAAACGGAAAGTAAAATATCTACTTCCCCAAATTCGATATAATCGAATTCCAATAAACAACTTCCATTCGAATACTCTAAATTCGATTTTTTTTCTTCCGAACTTCAGAATTTATTTACCATTTCAGGTAAATTCAAGTTTCAAATTCACTATTTAATTTACCCTTTCAGATCATTACCAAATTCTTTTATAACCATTCCAGTTAACAAAACATTATCATACTTTATTTCACATTCCCATTTTTGGAATAAAACTCATCGTTTTCATTTTAAACGATTATCCATTTTCCTCTTTCAAGTTCCAATTTTGAATGATATTTCAAATCTAAATTTCCTTTAAAGATATTTTATTTGCAAAATATTTCATTTAAACTATCATTCAATTTTTCATAAATATATTTCTTTTACATATAATCAAATCTGTTTGATCTTATACTTTATATAACATTTCAAATCCAATTTCCATTTATAATGTCTATTTAGCATTTTTCATAGAAATATCATTTTTTATAATATTCTATTCCTATATAAATCTCTTTCACCATTTCCTTTGTAACCGATAAGTTCAAACCCAACTAAAGTTAATAGTTTCAAGTTCCATTTCCATCTTTCCCAATAAATTCAGACTTTGAATTTATACTTCAAGTCCATCCAATGGTAAACATTTTACTAAATTAAAAGGTAAGTAAAGATCTGTCATAGAATGGGTACCTCAATTTAGTCATTTATAATAAACTTCTTGTTTTATCCATTTGAAACAAATCCCTTTTTCCTCTTCTTTCAAGTCCAATCGGAATTCTATCTATATTTTGGAAATAAATTTCCCTTTTAAAAACTCAAGTTCTTCTTTTACATTTTTTAAAAAAAATAATAATATTTTTACGATATCTAAAATACCCAAATTTCTAGGGCCAATGATATTCAACACAACATAATTTATCACAGTAAACAATAATATAAATGTAGAGGAACCCAGTTGGGCCCCTCCAACCTGTTTCCCTGCATCCACAGATGTTAGTCACATCAATATGAGGTATCATATTAAATAGAACTGATAATCGATCAACGATATATCTATATCAATTATTTTAACCAATTTTATCAACCCTTCAACCAATCAACCACCACACAGTATAAAATTTTTATAAATAAATTTAAAACTTGTTTATTTAAAAATATAAACAAGGCAGAGTTAGTGAGTTTACTCACCTTGTTTTGCAGTTGACGGTTCTGCTTTGGTTTCGTTTAAAATCAAATGGATGTTTGATTTTATCACGAAACATCTGTAGCTCTATTCTCAACGGAGATAGTTTTATGATGAAGAGCTTACCGTCACGATTCCAACGTGATATGTTTTGTTGAATTCGATTTATTCTCTAAACCCATAGTTACCCTTCCTCACGTATTTTTTCTAGAGTTCGCAACAGTGTTGTACCCGAATGCTTCATTCTCCAGATCGATCACCATTATAGGGTTGTTGTATGGTGGTTTAAAAGAACTGCACTCATTTCTTGTTCACCTTATTCAACACTGTAAAGGACATGAATATGAATTAAAGGCCCAACCTTTTCTTTTAATCTAAGATTACAGTGGTAAGACTCCACAATGTATATATTTTTGTTTAACTTCCATTACTGTCAATTGGAATATGTAAAAAAAAAATTTACTATATTTATTTTATCAAATTGATGTAATATCAAACCTTGTCCTCCCAGGAATCGCGACTCGGTCAATCCCAAAGCTTCACCTAAAAATGTCTTACAGACCTTAAATTCTTGCGCATCAATAATTGATCCCCTCCTTCCAGTATTCAGTATCCACGAAGCTTTCTCCACAAAAATATCCCCACTCCACCTGACACTTGCCACCATCGAAAATTCCCTTTACCTCACCATTAGATTTATTTAATCACAACATTAACCATGCTTTAAACGTCAGTTCCCTCTATTGGAACCACATGAGCCCACTTCTCTTATGTATTCCTTCTTTCCAAATTATAAATCTGCTTCTTCCATTCACAGTATTACCGAATACTCCTTATCCCCTCACTATTTTAACTCGCAGCGCCCCCTTCCCCTTCCTGTTAAATTATCATTTTGTTCCTCCTTCATCCCAGAAAGAATGAAAACTGATACAGTTCCTTCTTTTATAACCCCTTCTTCCATTTTAACAACAGTCCCCATCCAACCTCAACGCCGACGACCGATGTCCATCACTGGAGTCACCTCCGACTACCGTACAGTGCATCACCACCATAGAACAGCACGCCTTTCCTCCCTCTACTACTTCGCTTCAGTCACTTTCGCCTAACACCGCCTGTAATGGCTTCAATCGTCGACCGTACTTCCACTGCTCACCAATTTGAGCAGCAAGATTCTGAACCGCACCTTATGAAATTGTTACCCACTTGAAGCTCACGAACTTATGGATTCAACGAGGCCAAAAACAATTGTTTTCATTGTGTATTTAATTTACTAAGAATTTCTGAAGAATTCTATAAGTGGCGGCTAAGACAAATGGGTAGGAAGAATTGTTTGAAGGGTTTGGGGAAAGAAAAGTATTTTAAAGAAAATGGGGCGTGCGGGGCACGGAACTGAAATTTATTGGGAAGCACGGGTGTAGGAAAACTTGGTATGCACGGCAATGCAAATAGTTTGGAGAGCAAGGAAGAAAGAATAGAGTAGGCCTTGTCATTTGTTTTAGTAGGCATGTGGTTATGCCAAAGAGTGTCTGCATACTTTCATATCATTAGTGAGTGAACAGCAATTGAAATTACATTGTATAATATAATATATCTATTGTTTATCTATAAATAAAATGAATCTTAATGGTGCGTTGTTACGTAGACTTCATTCACGTATGAAATGCTACGGACAGAAAAAATATACGATCGTGTCCAGCGAGGTACTACGATCCCAAAAATACAATAATATCGGTAGTTTAACTGATATTATGAAACACCAAAATATTGATATAGGGTGCATTTTACTCTAAGTAAAAAGTTGCGTGTTTAATTAATTAAAAATCACAGTAAAATTCTAAAAATTAAATTATAACTACGCCTCAAAAGAATCCTGTCCAAATTCGTAACCAATCTCTAGTTATATTGAATAAACTGTTATGGCTTATACATGATTCTACAGTGACTATTTCTAAATTTGATTGGGACATAACTTTTTATTCCCGTTATGAAATCTGGATTTTTCACATTCCTTGGAAAGATATTTTCAAATAGATTCAAATATTTCTTGTTTCGTAAAAATCCAATTTATTTGGAATCATATACATTCATTTGAAATTTGAAATCAAAATTTCAAACTACCGCGCCATTTTGAATTCGTTTTAAATTATATTACAATTTATACGTTATATTGTCGTTTAATTAAATAAATTCCTATATATAATTCAAATAAAATATTTAAAACAAATTTAAATATTCAGAATTCAACGGCTGCAAAATCCGGGTCGTTACATTCCTTCCCCCTTAAAATAATTTCATCCTCGAAATTGCTAAGGTAGGAAAATATGCTACATACCCTATTAACTAGGTCCAAAAATCCTTTTTGTTCATTCCTTAACTTCAGTTTAACTGGGCCAATTTATTTCAATTAAAATATTTATTTATTCTTATTAACGAAAATTTTCGAAAATTCTGGAAATTTTCTAACACTTTAAATTCTGAAAAATTTCGGCAGCATCTCCTCTGCACGGCTCAACCGGTACAACCACAACTCGCCTTTCTAGGCCTCTCCAGTCCAAAGAAAATCAAAAAGCCAAGCGGCTAGCCCCATAGGCTCATAAAATCATCAAACCCAAGTAATATTGTAAACGTGTACCTTTTTGTCGGGCAAAATTCTATCTCTTGCCTTTGCTTCCATTTAATGCCGACTCAACATCTACTTCAATCGATTCCAAATCAATTCAACTCTCAGTTTCCAGTTCATTAATCAATCTCCTGACTAGTTCACTTTCATTCTATAGTTCAACCTCTATTTGTATTTCAAAACCAATCTACTTATTCCACTTGGGTGCAAATTCATCACAACTTGATTCCAATTTACCCTCTCTAAATTATATATTCAACTTGTTGTGTACAATATGAATTTACATTAATAATTCAAATCTCAAACATCTTGCTTTAGTTAATTCCATTCGGAATTATTTCTTATTCAATTTTATTTAAGTTAAATTCCAATTCATTTGATACATTTTTGCCATTTCAATCTATTTAACTTATACAAGTTAAATTTTAATTTTAGAAATTCAAATTCCCGGGCTTCATTTCAAATTTGTTTGAAATCATATAACTATACACATATATTTAAAATCTTTTTGCGAATTCAAATCACTTGGATTTTATAGAAATAACTTGTTCTTTTCAAACTAATTTTCAAACAAAGAATTTTCATGGTAGCAATCCACCACTCAGAAACTTGAAAATGAATACCGATAATGTCGCGACCCATTATCCGAATTATTTTCTCGCCACTAAAGTGATTTCAATGCTTAATCATTTTCAAAATCTATTTAAAACAATTCCTATTGAAAAGTCCTACAAAGTAATGTTATATTACTTTAAAAATACTTCAGAAAATACTTCTAATCACCCGAAATTTGAATTCCCATTCTGGTTTGAACTAAATCTTAGTTTATCTCATTTGTATACATTATCCGTACATAAATTATATAACCATTTCCATATTCATTTATTTCTTTTGATTGTAATAACAATCAACCCCTCTATATTAGATTTCAGAAATTATTCCATTTATATCAAAAATAGCTTTTAGGCAAAATTACTTCATTTACCCAATTTAAAACACTACTGTATCGAATTGCTTTGTTCGGGAGTTTAGAAACACCTATCGATACAGTTGTATATCCTGTATCGACCAGAGTTCATAAACCACTCAACAAACCAGTCAACGCAATATAAACCAATTTTATATCAAATCTACAAATAGCGCTCATATATATACACTCAAACTCAACCTAGGGTATTACTAACCCCATCTTTATTGAGTCTCGCCACAGAGCCAAGGTTATCACTCAACCTTCAGCTCTGATACCAACTGAAACGACCCGCAATTCCGTACCCTTTGAGTCGACTAATAACAACACACGCCCAACCCAAATTGCACAGAAATACGAATCATTATTAGAAAGAAGTTAGAGGATGAGAAACAGGAAGAATGAAGTATTAGAATAGAAGAAAACGAAGATCACAAACACATAGCGGAACGAATAAAATATATTAAATAACATAAACTTTGAATTACAAATATGTAACTGTATATATATACATACCATCATCAGAGCACAATAGTCAGTCCTGGAACAGTTATAAACACATGTTTCCAGATACAGCATAGTACAAAGCGGAAAATGTGATAGTCTATAGCTAACTGATGAAGCCTCCTGCTTCGATCTCCTCCAAGTGAATCTGTAAAATCCCGACTACTTGACTGCCCATACAAAATTGGGCACCCAAGAGTTTAGGGAAAACAAACAAAATAAACTCTGGGTCAGTCATGGGACTGGTGTGAGTAAACTCCAACCATTTGTTTAACTTTAAAAATCCTTTCGAAAGAAAAGATAATCGTAAGACCGATCCGCACATAAACACGGATGGTTTTTACCTTACGATAACCCAAAACATTTTTGATATCAAATCCAATGATATTATAATAGTGTCTACATCAAATAAATAGAATCTAGCGGAACGCTTGCATCTCACGCTCCATATATAATATAAAATCAAAAACCGCAGGGCGCTTATTGGAGATTGGATTTCCAGTATGACAAGGTATGGGACCACCTGCCGATAGTGTATCTCTAGAGACGAATACACTGGGTTCAACAAGAACGCCATGCAACCTGGCCCTCACATGACCGACCACTCATTTCGCTTGAGTATATCGAATGTATATCACCAACGGTTGGGATCAACAACCGCTTCCCGAAAGGGACAGCATTGATAGATTAAAGAAGTAAATGGAATTTCTCTAGATAAGCGATTATACATCCTAATGGGAGCGACCCACTTAGCCATGTTGCCTGCCCGATTTTTGTCAAATTCCTGGTTGTGAGGCTTGAGGTTTGAATTAACAGAACAACCCTTGCATTTTCTCCGTCTTCATAGTCTCTTCAACATAAGTTGATTCATAACGCTTATGCCAAATGGAGTGGTTTTCAGATATTAAATCTGATCCATGTCCCTCCATATTGACGACGGAGGTATAAAATAAATCAAGACTTTGATAGTCGGTGATTTAATTATCAAAGAAACATTCATACAATCAACGATCCTATTTTCAATTGGAAATTCTATCGATCAACCATCAAACAACACTGGGCCCCCTTGAACCTCAATTCCTGATTATATTATTTATTTCAAATTCCTATTTCCCTATCTTTCGTACCCCTTTGAAGCTCGATTTCCCTCTCGATCCTTTGAACAACATTTCCAATAAGTAATTTCTTTATTTGAGAAATATCTCTTTTCATATTTAGAAAACATTTCTATATATTCACGAAATCCTTATTTTTCTATATTCATAAAATATACATTATTAATATTAAAGAATATTTCCGAATTTCCTTTCTTAATTCCTCGTTGACAATTCATTTCATTTTCTACGCATAGAGAATATCTCTCATTTTATTAGGGGGAACATTTTAATTTTTTTAAATTAATGCGATGTTAGAAAACATCATTATAATAACTCCAACCACTAATCATTTGTTAACTAACAGTATTACTAACCAATCCTTTCTACCGAACCTTAACCATTCCTCCGTCAATCATGATGTCAGTCAAGTTGGGGTATAATTACCTCTCAGACCTTAACTGAACGACACTCTTAACTTCGAAATAGTCAAAGCTCACAACTTAACCAAAACATCACTTTCATGACTCTCGGATTCGATCTAAGAACACACTTCCTTTACAGAAAAATATTGATTATAACGGTAGCGTTATAATCGCTGTTTCCAAATATTTAGTTTATAAAACATTGCTTTTAACAACAGCATTACAATTGCTTCTATAATTTTAGAACACTTATTATAGAAATAACGTTAAGATTGCTGTTAAAACAGTTATTATAACGGCAACGTTAAAATTTATATTTAGATTTACCAAAATATTTATTATAACGGCAGAGTTTAAAATCGCTATTTTAAAAATATTTGGTTTATCAAAATGCAATAAATAAATTAATAAATAAGTAAATAAATAAATAAATTTGATTCAAATGGAAAGTAAAATATCTACTTCCCCAAATTCGATATAATCGAATTCCAATAAACAACTTCCATTCGAATACTCTAAATTCGATTTTTTTTCTTCTGAACTTCAGAATTTATTTACCATTTCAGGTAAATTCAAGTTTCAAACTCACTATTTAATTTACCCTTTCAAATCATTACCAAATTATTTTATAACCATTCCAGTTAACAAAACATTATCATACTTTATTTCACAGTCCCATTTTTGGAATAAAACTCATCGTTTTCATTTTAAACAATTATCCATTTTCCTCTTTCAAGTTCCAATTTTGATTGATATTTCAAATCTAAATTTCCTTTAAAGATATTTTATTTGCAAAATATTTCATTTAAACTATCATTCATTTTTTCATAAATATATTTCTTTTACATATAATCAAATCTGTTTGATGTTACACTTTATATAACATTTCAAATCCAATTTCCATTTATAATGTCTATTTAGCATTTTTCATAGAAAATCTCATTTTTTATAATATTCTATTCCTATATAAATCTCTTTCACCATTTCCTTTGTAACCGATAAGTTTAAACCCAACTAAAGTTAATAGTTTCAAGTTCCATTTCCATCTTTCCCAATAAATTCAGACTTTGAATTTATACATTAAGTCCATCCAATGGTAAACATTTTACTAAATTCAAAATGTCATTTATAATAAACTTATTGTTTTATCCATTTGAAACAAATCCCTTTTTCCTCTTCTTTTAAGTCCATTCGGAATTCTATTTATATCTTGGAAATAAATTTCCCTTTTAAAAACTCAAGTTCTTCTTTTACATTTTTTTTAAAAAAAATATTTTTATGATATCTAAAATACTCAAATTTCTAGGGCCAATGATATTCAACACAACATAATTTATCATAGTAAACAATAATACAAATGTAGAGGAACCCAATTGGGCCTCTCCAACAGGTTTCCCTGCATCCACAGATGTTAGTCACATCAATATGAGGTATCATATTAAATAGAACTGATAATCGATCAAAGATATATCTATATCAATTATTTAAACCAATTTTATAACCCTTCAACCAATCAACAACTAGACAGTATAAAATTTTAATAAATAAAGTTAAAACTTGTTTATATAAAAATATAAACAAGGCAGAGTTAGTGTGTGACGGCCCGCCCCGCACCAACCGACACTTCCTCCAAGTGTGCGCTGTACACATGTCCAACTGGCACAGAACGGTCGTCATAAGAAAAGAAAGAAGGTGAAGAACTAACACATAACCTGTAGAATGTCTCACAGCGCATGGAATAAAATATAACAGCAAGATACTTGACATAAAATAGGCGAGACAGTGCATAAACTGAAACCAAAACTAAACAACATCAGAGTAGCGGTAATCCAAAATACAGCTTATTACAACTTTTAAAACTGTCTCTAAAGCAAAAGAAAGCAACAATAGAAGATGCACTGCTAATGCCCAAGCAGCGATCTTCAACAACACAAAGAGAATATCTATATCATACGTGGAAGCCTCCTGCTCGTCTCCGGATCAGCTACTCGTGCATACCTCCTAACCTGTCTCTAGTCTGCTCGTGTGAGCACCCAGAGTAATAAGAAGAGACATAAAACTCTGGGTCAGACAAAAAGTCTGGTATGAGCGATAAGCAGCTAAACAGAACAATAACAGGTATACTAAACCATACCTGAATCTGGACCTACAACCAAAGAGTTAGCACTACATACTGTACAATACTCTAAGGTGCCATCAACGTATGGTATAAAGAAATACGGGGGTGGGGGTGTGCATGTCATAGTGATAGCAAACAATTCAATCATGGCAACCATCCTCACATCTCTCACTCAGTGCATAAAGCATACGATGTATACCGCTTTCAACCACTAGACCCATCGAAGTAGTGACGGAGTTCGGCTTGTACAACTACTGCTACCACCAAGCTTACCCCATGGAGTCATGACTAAACCTTTACAAATGACCCCACTTCATTGGTCTATAGCTCTTTTATTCGTACCTAGACCACTGTGGCCCTGAATCCGTTCACGTACCCCCTATACATAGTGATCCAAAGTTACAGACATCGACAACCCCTTAGCACACGTCCCGCAGCAAAGCCCAATCATGAAGTTAACTCGTTGATTCCCATCTGAATCCTTGGTACAAACTTCCCATTTGGACTACCTTTGCATCTCGGGTTATGGTCTTCTTCGGTTCGGTTCGGGTCTCTTCCTCCTATTCGGTTCGGTTCGGGCATCCTCCTCCTATCCGGTTCAGTTCGGGTCTCCTCCTCTATCCGGTTCGGTTCGGATCTCCTCCTCCTATCCGGTTCGGTTCGGGTGTCTCCTCGTATCCGGTTCGGTTCGGATCTCCTCCTTCTATCCGGTTCGGATCGGATCTCCTCCTCCTATCCGGTTCGGATCGGATCTCCTCCTCCTATCCGTTTCGGATCGGGTGTTCTTCCTAACCGGTTCTGAAAATCTGCAACTTTTTCCAGCAAGCTATTTTCGCCGAACGACGGCGTTTTCAACCATTCTAAACTTCCTATGACATTACAAAACATTCCAAACAGCAGTAACAACATATAGAATCAATCAAAAACATTAAAACATCATTTACATGAAATACTTTAGATCAAACATACCCAGAAACCCATGTTTTCCCCTTAATCCTTCTTAACCGTGATTATGCATACAATTAGCAAAACTTATCCAAATTAGCCCAAATTTTTATCAGAGCCATAAAACATTATTATAGAATTTTAGGAATTTTTCCAGAATTTATTAATGTATAAATTCGCTAATCTTCACTAATTACCCATAATTAACCGTAATTAGTGTAAAAGCAAGCTAATCACTCACCTTTGCCACCACTAAAACCCCAAAACTGAAATATTCTCTGATTTGGCGCTATTCCCAATCTTACACAGCAGCTCTACCTCGGTTCTCATGCTAATACTCCTTGATTTGATGTTTGCTAAGCCTAATCTTCAATTAGAAAGTGATTAAGAGGTGTTTTGAAGAGATTTAGAGGGTGGAGGCCATGGCTAGGTTAAGAGGAATGAATAGTGACGGCTGAAAAATGAGAAAAAGGTATTCTCCAAACCGTAACAACCCTTTTAAACTCCTAATCCCGAAATTCCCCTTTGGGCCTAGCTGTTAATCACCCGGTTAAGCCCAATTAAGCTGTTTTTCACCATCTGAAACTTGTTTCAGCCATATCTCCCAAACGGTGAGTCCGTTTGGCTATTATGACCACTCTACGGAAATAGAAACCATCATCCGGAGTCAATGGAAGTGGTTTCAGTTCAAAATTCCTTCCCAGTCAAAAGTTATGGCCAAAACAGTATCAACTAGGGGTAAAATGGTCATTTAAAAATCGGGAAAAATCATGAATCATGAGAAATGACCCTAATAGTCGTCTCCCAAAGTTACATGACCATACGACTTCGTATGTGACAGAATTAAATATTCTACGATCCTATGATGCGTAGAATGCAGGTCGTTGCACTCTCCCCCCTTAAGAAATTTCGTCCCCGAAATTCCTTAACCTAAAACATACAAAGGATACCGCATGCCTAACAACCACATACAACAATCAAACATGCAAAACAAGCAAACGAGCCTATCCTAGCATGCGGAAAACTAAATCGATGTCAAAATCTTACCAGGTAAAGAGTTCTGGATAAGTCTTCCTAATGTTCTCCTCTTTCTCCCAAGTACAATCATTCTCATCCTCGCCCACTGAACCTTGACTAGCTTCACCGCCTTCCTTCGAAGTTGCTTCTTGTCGTGCTCGACAATACGGGCCGGCTTGCGGTTCCCAACCGCCTCGGGTTCTACTTCGAAGTCCTCCAACTGATCAGGTGAAATAGTCATATCCGGGTCGTGAACGAACTTCCTTAGTTGGGAAACATGAAATACGTTGTGGACCCCCGCCATTTTCTCTGGTAAGTCAATTCTATATGCCAAATTCCCGACTAGCTCGAGGACAGGGAATGGGCCAATGAATCTTGGTGCCAACTTGCCTCTCCTGCCAAATCGTATTACGCTCTTCAACGGAGAAATCTTGACAAACACCAAGTCACCAACGGAGAATTTTAGGTCTCTTCTCCTCTTATCAGCATAACTTTTCTGCCTATCTTGGGTAGCTTTCATTCGTTGTTGAATGATCTTGATCTTATCTGAAGTTTCCCTCACCACATCTGGTCCAAGCACAAACTTCTCGCCAGTCTCTATCCAACATGATGGTGAGTTGCACGGTCTTCCATACAAAGCTTCAAACGGAGCCATACCGATACTGGATTGGTAGCTATTATTATATGAAAACTCTACTAGATGCAAATGGTCATCCCATGATCCACCAAAATCCAATATACATGCTCTCAAGAGATCTTCCAAAATACGATTCACCCTCTCCGTCTGACCGTCGGTCTGAGGATGATATGCGGTACTGAGATGTAACTCTGACCCTAGAGCCTCTTCTAAGCTCTTCCAAAACCCACTAGTGAACAACGGGTCTCGGTCACTCACAATGCTTTTAGGTACTCCATGAAATCTCACTACCCACTTCATATACAATTCTGCTAACTTAGCTGCTGTTCTGGTCGATTTGACTGTTATAAACCTTGCACTTTTAGTCAGTCGGTCTACAATCACCCAAATGCTATCATGTCCCGACCTAGTCCTTGGCAAACCATCAATAAAATCCATCGAGACTTGCTCCCATTTCCATTCGGGAATTTCTAAGGGCTGTAACAACCAACTAGGCTTCTTTTGCTCAGCTTTAACTAGCTGGCAATTCATGCACTTAGATATAAACTTCCCAACGTTTCTTTTCATCCCTTCCCAGTAGTAAGTCTGCTTCATGTCTCGATACATCTTATTACCACCGGGATGTATAGTCAGTTTTGAGTGATGACATTCTCTAAGCACTTCATCTCTCAATTCATTGACATTGGGTACAACAAGTTTTCCATTCTTTCTAAGCCATCCTTCTCGATCAAGCCCATACTTGTTCATCTCCTCATCGATACCCATCTTTAACATGGAGATGATGTCCAATAGGTTAGGATCGTCCCTCTGACTAGAGCCGATTCGCTCAATTAAGGTGGGTCTGATCGTCAAACTTGCTAACATTTCTGGATCCAATTCGCACTTTGGTCTGAAATCATACCCAGCAATGTACTACAGTTGCTTCCATTCTAGAAACATAGCCCCTAGGCTGGCATGTCTCCTACTCAATGCATCAGCCACCGCATTACCCTTTCCCGGTGTATATGCGATGTCAAAATCATAGGAAGCCAAGAATTCCAACCACCTTTGTTGCCGGAGATTTAAATCCCTCTGGGAGAAGAGATACTTCAACGACTTATGATCTGTAAACAGCTCAAATCTTTCTCCCAAGAGATAGTGTCTCCACATCTTTAATGCAAACACGATCGCTGCCAATTCTAAATCATGGGTAGGGTATCTTCTCTCGTGCGGTTTCAATTGTCGACTTGCATAAGCTATAACCCTACCGCCTTGCATTAATACAACACCCAGTCCGGTACCACAGGCATCCGTGTATACCGTCATCTCTTCATCCCCCTTAGGAATGACTAACACTGGTGCGCTTATCAACTTGTCCTTTAGACTCTTGAACGCATTCTCGCACCTTTCATTCCAGACAAAAGCTTGATTCTTCTTGGTCAACTAGGTCAGTGGGGCTGCTATCTTGGAGAAACCTTGGATAAACTTACGATAATATCCAGCTAATCCTAAGAAACTTCTTACATCTGTTGCATTCTTGGGCGTAGGCCAATCCTGTACCGTGGCCACCTTTGCCGGGTCCACGGCAATACCATTCTCAGATACAACATGGCCCAAGAACCTCACTTCCCTCTTCCAGAAGTGACACTTAGAAAACTTTGCTTTTAATTGGTGTTTTCTCAACACCTCCATCACTACTCTTAAATGTTCCTTGTGTTCTTCCTCTGTCCTCGAATAGACCAAAATATCATCAACGAACACAAGGACAAACTTATTCAACTGATCCCTGAATACCCTATTCATAAGATCCACAAAATATGCTGGGGCATTGGTCAGCCCGAATGGCATGACCAACCACTCATAAAATCCAGACAGCGTCCGAAATGTCGTTTTATCTATACTCTCAGCTTCCACTCTAAGCTGATGAAAACCTATCGCGAGATCCAACTGAGAAAATATTCTCGCGCCACTCAACTGATCGAACAAATCATCTATCCGCGGTAGAGGATACTTATTCTTCCTCGTCACTTTATTCAACTCGCGGTAGTCTACACACAAACGAAGGGAACCATCCGCCTTGGTAGCAAACACAACTGGTGCTCCCCATTCAGAAACACTCCTTCTAATAAATCCCTTCTTCAAAAGATCGCTGACTTGCACCTCGAGCTCTCGTTGCTCTCTTGGTGCCATACGACGAAGTGGCATCACTATAGGCCTGGCATCTTTTACCAAATCAATACGGAACTCAATCTATCGGTGTGGTGGAAGTCCGGTCACTTCTTCGAAAACATCCGGATACTGGCCAACCACGGGAAACCCTGACAACTCACTATGCGGAATATCGAGGGAGTTTAGAAAACTAGCCAATACCCCCTCACTGGGTAGACCACCAAACACTATCCTCCGCCCATCATCCGCTCTAGCTGTCACCAAAAAGCCCTCACAATCTACCACCACCCCGTATCTTCGGAGCAAATCTACTACCAAAATAATGCCAAACCCAGTAAAGCCCAAAACAAAGCAATCACAAACAAACATGCATCCATGACTCGATACTACCACATTACGACAAATCATGCTAAGGCTAGTAGAACCACCAATCGGGTTCGTCACTACTAAAGGTCTATCGACAATCTCGGGCTCCAATCCCAACCTATCTACCAGGTCACTAGATATGAAAGAACTGGAAGCTCCGGTATCAAACAAAACTCTAACAGGAACATCATAAACAGAAAGCATACCTTGAATGACGACATTCTTTCCCTTCTCCACCGCTGTTAGGGCATTCGACGAAGAAGGAATAGCATTAAGGGCGTAGGCTTTCACCATTTGCTTTTCTTTAGGGGGTTGCGGACACTTGTCCTTGTGATGTCCCATTTGGCCACAGTTGAAGCACTTCCTATCCGCTGGCTTGGCCCGACAATTACTAGCATAATGGCCCTTCTTACCACAGCTGAAGCACTCAACATCTTGTTTATTCTTTTTCTTCTGGCCATCCTTAGTCTGACCATGCTTTCTCTTATTCTCGGAACCACCCTTGCCTCCACCACTTGCTTGTGGCTTTGGCTCATCTGCGGTTGCAACCTCAGTCTTCGGCTTAGGGTAGAGACTTTCTGATCTTAATGCTTTTCCCACAATCGACTCAAACGTCTCATCGATGTGGTTAATAAGCTTTTCCCCCAAGTACTGATCCAAACCAGTTATGAATTTCTCATTCTTCTTCTCGGTGGTATCGATAAGAGATAACCCATACTTTGACAAAGTGTCGAATTCAGCAATATACTCCGAGACAGCACTGCCATTCTGTTTGGCTCCAAGAATTTCTTAAACAACACCGACTTCTGAGCAGCTGGAATGAACTTCTCGCTAAAGCGAGGCTTAAACTGCTCCCAAGTAACCTGATCTTCGGGAGTAGCTGCCTTTATAGCATTCCACCAATTCATTGCCCGCCCTTGCAGCTGACGGGACGCTAACTTTCTCTTCATCGCATCCTCGATACCCAAATCCTCGAAGATATGTTCGCAACTATCCAACCAATCCTGAACATCCGTGGCCGACTCCGTTCCGTGGAACGGCTTCCAACCAAGGCTAGTATAATCCTTATTTAGCTTGGCGAAGTCGACTCTTGGCGCCTGCACTATTGGACCACCACCATTTTCACCATTGGGAGCTGCCCTCTGTACATCTCTAAGCATCTCTCTCATGAGGTCTGTAAACATCGTCCTCATGTCAGCAACATTCCCATTATTGGCCCCTCTACCGGTACCTCTAACATATCGGCTCATCGTCAATCTGAAAAAGGAAACGATTAACGATTCCATAGTGGTGCTAGTGCAGTACGACTTCATTCTTATACTACTAATAGTATATATATATATAGCTTTTGAAAACCAAAATAATCACAAATACGCCCTCTCGTATACGTATATTATCTCTCCCTGATAACTTCCCTAGGTTAACTACGCAACCTAAAGCTCTGATACCAAGTGTGACGGCCCGCCCCGCACCAACCGACACTTCATCCAAGTGTGCGGTGTAAACATGTCCAACTGGCACGGAACGGTCGTCATAAGAAAAGAAAGAAGGTGAAGAACTAACACATAACCTGTAGAATGTCTCACAACGCATGGAATAAAATATAATAGCAAGATACTTGACATAAAATAGGCGAGACAGTGCATAAACTGAAACCAAAACTAAACAACATCAGAGTAGCGGAAATCCAAAATACAGCTTATTACAACTTTTAAAACTGTCTCTAAAGCAAAAGAAAGCAACAGTAGAAGATGCACTGCTAATGCCCAAGCAGTGATCTTCAACAACACAGAGAGAATATCTATATCATACGTGGAAGCCTCCCGTTCGTCTCCGGATCAGCTACTCGTGCATACCTCCTAACCTGTCTCTAGTCTGCTCGTGTGAGCACCCAGAGTAATAAGAAGAGACATAAAACTCTGGGTCAGACAAAAAGTCTGGTATGAGCGATAAGCAGCTAAACAGAACAATTACAGGTATACTAAACCATACCTGAACCTGGACCTGCAACCAAAGAGTTAGCACTACATACTGTACAATACTCTAAGGTGCCATCAACATATGGTATAAAGAAATACGGGGGTGAGGGTGTGCATGTCATAGTGATAGCAAGCAATTCAATCATGGCAACCATCCTCACATCTCTCACTCGGTGCATAAAGCATACGATGTATACCGCTTTCAACCACTAGACCCATCGAAGTAGTGACGGAGTTCGGCTTGTACAACTACTACTACCACCAAGCTTACCCCATGGAGTCATGACTAAACCTTTACAAATGACCCCACTTCATTGGTCTATAGCTCTTTTAGTCGTACCTAGACCACTGTGGCCCTGAATCCGTTCACGTATCCCCTATACATAGTGATCCAAAGTTACAAACATCGACAACCCCTTAGCACACGTCCTGCAGCAAAGCCCAATCATGAAGTTAACTTGTTGATTCCCATCTGAATCCTTGGTACAAACTTCCCATTTGGACTACCTTTGCATCTCGGGTTATGGTCTTCTTCGGTTCGGTTCGGGTCTCTTCCTCCTATTCGGTTCGGTTCGGGCATCCTCCTCCTATCCGGTTCATTTCGGGTCTCCTCCTCTATCCGGTTCGGTTCGGATCTCCTCCTCCTATCCGGTTCGGTTCGGGTGTCTCCTCCTATCCGGTTCGGTTCGGATCTCCTCCTTCTATTTGGTTCGGATCGGGTCTCCTCCTCCTATCCGGTTCGGATCGGATCTCCTCCTCCTATTCGGTTCGGATCAGATCTCCTCCTCCTATCCGGTTCGGATCGGATCTCCTCCTCCTATCCTGTTCGGATCGGGTGTTCTTCCTAACCGGTTCTGAAAATCTGCAACTTTTTCCAGCAAGCTATTTTCGCCGAACGACGGCGTTTTCAACCATTCTAAACTTCCTATGACATTACAAAACATTCCAAACAGCAGTAACAACATATAGAATCAATCAAAAACATTAAAACATCATTTACATGAAATACTTTAGATCAAACATACCCAGAAACCCATGTTTTCCCCTTAATCCTTCTTAACCGTGATTATGCATACAATTAGCAAAACTTATCCAAATTAGCCCAAATTTTTATCAGAGCCATAAAACATCATTATAGAATTTTAGGATTTTTTCCAGAATTTATTAATGTATAAATTCGCTAATCTTCACTAATTACCCATAATTAACCGTAATTAGTGTAAAAGCAAGTTAATCACTCACCTTTGCCACCACTAAAACCCCTAAACTGAAATATTCTCTGATTTGGCGTTGTTCCCAATCTTACACAGCAGCTCTACCTCAGTTCTCGTGCTAATACTCCTTGATTTGATGTTTGCTAAGCCTAATCTGCAATTAGAAAGTGATTAAGAGGTGTTTTGAAGAGATTTAGAGGGTGGAGGCCATGGCTAGGTTAAGATGAATGAATAGTGACGGCTGAAAAATGAGAAAAAGGTATTCTCCAAACCCTAACAGCCCTTTTAAACTCCTAATCCCGAAATTCCCCTTTGGGCCTAGCTGTTAATCACCCGGTTAAGCCCAATTAAGCTGTTTTTCACCATCTGAAACTTGTTTCAGCCATATCTCCCAAACGGTGAGTCCGTTTGGCTATTATGACCACTCTACGGAAAGAGAAACCATCATCCGGAGTCAATGGAAGTGGTTTCAGGTCAAAATTCCTTCCCAGTCAAAAGTTATGGCCAAAACAGTACCAACTAGGGGTAAAATGGTCATTTAAAAATCGGAAAAAATCATGAATCATGGGAAATGACCCTAATAGTCGTCTCCCAAAGTTACATGACCATACGACTTCGTATGTGACAGAATTAAATATTCTACGATCCTATGATGCATAGAATGCGGGTCGTTACATAGTGAGTTTACTCACCTTGTTTTGCAGTTGACGGTTCTTCTTTGGTTTCGTTTAAAATCAAATAGATGTTTGATTTTATTATGAAACTCCTGTAGCTCTATTCTCAACGGAGATAGTTTTACGATGAAGATCTTGCCGTTACGATTCCAACGTGATATGTTTTGTTGAATTCGATTTATTCTCTAAACCCATAGTTACCCTTCGTCACGTATTTTTTCTAGAGTTCAAAACAGTGTTATACCCGAATGCTTCATTCTCCAGATCGATCATGTAACGAACCGGGATTTTCGACTCCGAAAATCAACATCAAACTACCGTGTTGACCATTCAGACATCGAACATTCCAGATCATTAATAGAAAGAAGTTAGAGGGTGAGAATAGATAAGGTAGAAATATTGAATAGAAGAAGAAGAAGAAACACCACACAGAGTCTCACATCGCAGCGGAACAAAATATAATACCGAAATAAATCTTTATTGAGAGCTTTGAAAATACTTACAGTATCAGAGTACATCATACCATGGGACAGTTATAATAGCCTGTTCCCATATACAACACACAGCGGAATAGTAGTAATATCATACGTCTGGACTCTTCCAGCTCGTCTCTTCATAGCAGTCACTAACCTGAACCTGTACAACCCGGTCTAACCCGAGCATTTACAAAACACCGGGTCAGTCTGGTGAACCAGAGTGAGATAAACTCGCACAGTAATAAGGGTGAACCATCCAATCATGATTTTAAAGTTAAAAACCTTTTCAAAGAAAAGAATAATCGTAAGACCAAATCCACACATAAACACGGATGGTTTTTACCTTACGATAACCCAAAACATTTTTGAAACCAATATCTTGTCTGATATTATAATAATGTCTAAATACAAGTAATTAACAATCTAGTGGAACGCTTGCATCTCACGCTCCACATATATAGTATAAAATCAAAACCGCAGGCGCTTATTGGAGATTGGATTCCAACTTGACAAGGTATGGGTCCACCTTCCGATAGTGTATCTCTAGAGACGAATACACTGGGTTCAACAAGAACTTCTTGCAACCCGGCCCTCACATGACCGACCACTCATTTCGCTTGAGTGTATCGAATGTATATCACCGACGGTTGGGATCAGCAACCGTCTCCCGACAAGGGACAGCATCGAATACAGATTTAAGAAACAAATAGGATCTTCTCTAGATAGGTGATTATACACCCTAATTGGAGCGACCCACATAGCCATGCTGCCTGCCCGATTTTTGTCATTTCCCGGTTGATGAGGCTTGAGGCCAGAATTAACTCTTGAACATCTGGTCACCATTCACTTTGAATGCCACATCGTCAGATTCGTCAGATATCACTAATTGACGTCCACAAAAATACTCTAGCTGGAAGCTAAGAGAACGGCAACTCCCCGCCAACAACCATAGCACGTTTGAAGAAATCAACGTACGTGATCCTTTGGAAATACTCTGTCAGACATTCGTCCATATACGTCATCAAGGAACAGGATGAACCGAAGGCACTCTCCTACCGCATCCATATAGGAATCACCCCATGGATCAGTAGCGAGAAGTCCTTGCAACCAGTAGATTCCAACCATGACAGAATCACAGCTTATCTTTGCTTGCCAGGCAGAGAATATTAGTGGTTCTTCCGTTTGTGAAAATCCACGGTCTTCACAGCACCATCTCGACCATCTTCTGATATCTTCACGTATTTGTTGGTCGGAATGGTTTTCGAATATAAATTCGATCCCGGTCTTTCCATACCAACAATCGTATTGGACAAATTTGATAGTCGGTGTTTTAACTATCAAAATAAACAGTGTTTCAATCATGACACTCCAATGAGTTCACTGATTCAGTATTTAGCATCACTTGGCCTTTAACAAACTGATTTACTTTTGTTAAATTAAACTTCTAACTCCTTCAAATATTCAAAAAAATATGATATTTGAATACTTCTAATTCGATTTAACTCTAATCGATTTACTTTAATTGATTCTCTAATACTCGACTTAAATCCATTCGCTTGACCCTAGATCGCAGTGATCACAATGGTTACGCCTGATTCCCTCAGGAAACATCCGACCGCCGTAGGCTATCTGCAGCCCTGCGAATTACACTAGCAGTCGTACGAAATGGCAACTCATCCTTTATTATTTAAATCGGGAAATCCATTTGTTTTAATAAGGAAATTTATAGCACATATGTTAAAACGCTGTTTAGATTTATAACATATATGTTATAATAATAGTGTTATAATTACAATTTAGATTTACAAAACAACAGCGCTATAATCGCTGTTTAGGTTTACAACCCATTTACCATAGCAAAAGCGCTACAATCGCTATATTAGATTTACAAAACATATATTATAACAACAGCGCTAAAATCGCTGTTTAGATTTTCAAAACATATCCACTAACGTCACTTACGATTACCAACTAATACTATCTTCAGATAATCCTGATGTTGTACAAGTTGGGGTATTTTGACTACCTCTCAGACCTTGATCAACAGCATTTATATCTTCAGATAAATAATAGTTGTAATCAAAACCCAATATTCTATTCAAATCTCAAAACCAATTCCATTTCAACTCGGATTTGGTTATACTACCCCATGACCTAGTTCCTTAACCCAATTTCACCATTTACCAATCTTCCTTCAAATATATTTAACCATGTCCCACTTTTGACATTTCAAAACTCCCTTGTTACTTGATCTCATTTTCAAATAACGTTAATGTAAAATTAACGTTTTAACACTTTGAAAACTCATTTATATGTTTTGGTTCATCTTAAACCCTCTTATCGAAATCCCCTTCGACTTAATTCAAATGATTAAGTAATACTTAATTCAAGCTCTCATTCTCGCTTAACATTCCTTTCTACAATTTCGTTATAAAACTTAGGTTAAAAATAAAACCTATTCATGAACTCCTTATTTCGCTTGATCAAATAATTACCCAAGCTAAACCATTCGGCTTATTTCTTATTTCCGTACTGATTAACTTTTTAAAATCACTTAATAATAAATCAAAGTCTTAAATAAGTAAACTATTCATTTATCTCTCTTTATATAACTTTTATTCAAAATAGTATATTCCAAAATTCTATTTCTAGTTATAAAATAAATTTTATAACTGCATCTCTATCGATTCACCTGACGGTGAATCAATATCTGTAACCCGATTGATTTTTAAAGGCCATACTCTGCCAAACACTTAACCAATATCGCCCATTGGTTTAAACCAAACAGATGTTGAATATTAAATCAATAATCAACCATCAAATCAATCACACAAACAGGTCAGTTCATATATGATAATATGAAAATAAACAATACATTTGAGGAATCCGGTTGGATCCCTCCAACCTGTTCTTCCCTGTATTCAAATGGTTATCTCAAATCAGACTATTCAGTTTTGTTTAACTGATAACAATAAATAACGGCCATTTAACATCAACCACACACAATTCAAACAATTCAATCATTTAAACACGTTTATAAATAAACGTGACCAACCAAGGTGAGTTACCTTTATTGGGACCAAACGTTAAAAATTACGGTTTGGATATTTCACTGAAATTAAACACGGTTTAATTTCATCGGTTAAACTAACAGATGAATAGATAATTAGCAAAACAGTCAATCATTTGCAAGCAGGTCACACAAAATGAAAACACCCAATTTATATAAAATATAAAAAGGGTAACTGAGTGAGTTTAACTCACCTGATTTCCATTCATTGTCAACCCAGTTTGTTTCAGTGGCAACCATCCCTGGTCCCATCAATTCCATACTGTTACGCCCGTCGATATGATCCAACGTCGTTTGGTTCGTTCCATTCTATTATTATATAAGCATGTTACACATATGCTAGGTTACCGTTTAAACTAACTAAGTTTAATTAATGTAATTCACGTTATTAATATGAAACATTGTCGACATTAACTCGTTATGATCAAATACATACACTAACCCGTAAATGCTTGATTATATAAGTTATTAACTAACCTCTCATTAACATTTAACACTCTTAAATTAATTCACGTGTAAACATAGTAAGGCATGAACAACATGATTAGGCATGGTCCCTAAAACTAGGCATATTAATTATTGCTTACTAAATAATTATCTATATTGGCTATGTTAAATAATTACTAGGCACTTTAAAATGGTGATTACTTCTCTTATACCTGTTGGATACCCACCGTGATCAGTTGCTACCGTCCCTCATCCAACGTCTTCCTGTTTCCCCATGTTCCCGTCGTTCTCCCCTTCCATGAACAGTACCGCCATCGAACTTCCCCCCCAACCCCATCATATTACTCTTCACATATACACATGCTTCCAGGAAAAACACACAACCCCACGTGGCCCAACGATCACACATTATATGCCCACAGCCGCACCCCATATGTCTTCCTCTCCACCAAAACGCTGTTGTTCTTCCACCATTCACAACTGACCTAATGCCTTCCATCATGCACCTCGTTGTCTTCGCTACCAGCACCACTACACCCACTCGTGCCCACATCCGCATGTTCCCTCCACTTCCACAAACCCCATGCACCAAGATCCACCAACGTGCCATTTCCGAAAGAGAAGCATGCATCTCGATTTGAAGATATTTGGTGAAGGTAGATTTCGTTTTGAGTTGTTTTGCATGGAAACCGGTGGTGGAGTCTCAGTTTGTACCGTGGATTATAAATTTACACTCTCGTTTTTTTTTTGCTGAAGTCCCGAAGAAAAGCGAAGATGGCGTGCTATTTATAGCAGTAAAAACGTGATGACCACGGTATAATTTAAATACATAATATACAGAGAGAGGTATGCAGGCGCGATTTTAGCTAGCTGTTTCTTTGATGGGAATTTCTAAACCTTGGTCGGCAAGGTAAATGAGATGTCGTTATCACTAATAAATGCTTGTCGAGAGGTACTATATCAAAATAGGCTGTCAACTTTAATGCGAGGCCTGCAGAATATTTGGGTAGGTTGTGCTTAATATGTTGATTGTTGAGTGCTTCTGACCGATGAAAAACGATGAAGGTGCTGAAGACATACTGTATATATATAGGGTTAGAATATATATAGTAAAATATTATTCGTGAAACTTCGTTGCGAAGTAACAAGCAAAACTAACTACAGACGATTTCTGTTTACTGATAAAAAGGCTAATCTTAGTGTAAAAAGGTATTCCGAATCAAATGGGACAAGTTTCGTCGAAATCCGAGGTCATATGAAAAAAATTTCCTTTATAAAACCAGAAATGAACACACGTTTAATTTTTCCACGGTCACCAGATAAATCAAATCCACTTGAAACTGCGAACATCGACAATAACTTTTCGATACGAACCCAACGGCACTAATTTCGTCGCATTCTGAGACTGTTGCCCCGGTAGGCTATTTTTACCCTGAACCGCCCTACCCTTTTTAACGCCAAATTTCTCGATCTCTAAAAATAACAAACTATATACCTATCCTGACTCTAATCGACGATACGAATTCAACGAAACTGGTTTCGCGACCTAATTTGATTGTCTGCTCAAGTTATGCCAAATATCCTTTTATTTATTTAAATACGCGCTATAGAAAATGAACGAGCGTTTATAGCTACCGTGGTCACATACGACATCGGTTTTCCACGCCATTCACCACCGTACAATAATTTAACGTTACGGTCCCAATGAAACTGATTTCATCGAAATCTGAGTCCGTTTGCAAAACGGCCATTTTAAAGCCTATAATTTAATAACGAATTTCCATAGCGACTATTTCAAAATTTGATTTAACCATAACTATCAAACTATAACACGAAATCTGGATTTTTCTCTTTCATATGAAAGCTATTGCCAATACGGCTCCAACGTGTCTGGTTTCATAGAAATCCGACTTAAAACGAATTCTGTATTCTCAGTTGAAGTTCAAAACCTAAATTACGAACTGCACGCCATTTTAAAGCTCGATTTATAATTATAATAAAATTAACGTTCAACTTCGTTTTAAATAGTGAATTCAATATTAAATTTCATTAATATTCCCAATATAATATTTAAAACTAATTTAAATATTCATATTCAAATGGTCGAAAAACATGGGTCGTTACATTCTTTCCCCCTTAAAATAATTTCGTCCTCGAAATTGCTAAGGTAAGAAAGAACGTTATAAACTCATTCATTTTCAAATCTAATTTGTTATAAATTAGAAACCAATTCAATACTGTAAATAAATATTTTCAAGAATATCGAAAATTTTCTAACACTTTAAATTTTCGAAAAATTTCGCCAGCATCTCCTTTGTATGGCTCAATCGGTACAACCACAACTCGCCTTTCTAGGCCTTCTCCAATCCAAAAGAAAATAAAACAGCCAAGCGGCTTGCCAAATAGGCTCATAAATCACCAAACCCATATGAAAATAAACATGTACCTTTTTGTCGGGCATATCATTATATCCTTCCCATCTGCTGCCCTATCAGCTTATACAAATGCATTCCCACGAAATTCCAACTTTATCCTCAAAACTAAATCCTTCATGTATCCAAGCCAAATACCATTCTTAACTCAATTTCCATCCATTTCCAATTCCAACTCTTAACTTACCAGTCCAACACCATTTCAGATTCCTGTCTCGCAATTCAAAATCTGGTTCTGCTCGATATATCATATCTCGATTCAATTTCCAGTTAATTGGTTCCAATTCGATTCATATTTGTTTTCACAATTTCTGTTAAATTTTGTTTTTGTTCAACCAACTTCCCTGGGAGTTTTTAAACAGTTCAGTTTTTTCAAAAAAAACAAATATTTCCTTTCAAGATTTAAAACAACTTGTTTTTCTCAAAGCAATTCAAAACAAAGATTTTGGTAGTAATCCGTCACTTAGAACTCGGAAATGAACACTGATGATGTGGCCAGCATCCTCAGAGTTATTCCCCAGCTATCGAAGTGAGTTCAATACTATGTCACTTTCAAAACCAGTTCTAAACACTTTCATTTTGAAATCCATTTCAAAATATCATTCTCGATGCTTGTAAACCAAATTTAAAATCTCCCAGGATCTTAAAATTCACATATATTTATTCCAGATTCATTTACACACACTTTTCACATTTCCACCATTTTGATTTTATTTCTGATTTAAATTCAGATTTAATTCATCTGATTTCATATATAATACGAATTCTAATGGGTTATTTATATAACCATTTCAATTATAACCAAGCAACACATCCAATATACTATAATATTTCAAATGTTAATCATTCCTTTATATTAAAATACCATTTGGGTAAAATTATTTCATTTACCCTCTTTCAAAAACATACTGTGTCGAATTATTCTGTTTAAGAGTTTAGAAACACTTATCGACACAGTTTGCATTACTGTATCGACCAGAATTCATAAACTACCCGACAAACCAATCAACACAATATAAGACAGTTTTTATAACAATTTACAAATACGCGCTCATATATATACACTCAAACTCAATCTAGGGTATTACTAACCCCATCTCTACTGAGTTACACCACAGAGCCAAGGTAATTACTTAACCTTTAGCTCTGATACCACTGTAACGAACCGGGATTTTCGACTCCGAAAATCAACATCAAACTACCGTGTTGACCATTCAGACATCGAACATTCCAGATCATTAATAGAAAGAAGTTAGAGGGTGAGAATAGATAAGGTAGAAATATTGAATAGAAGAAGAAGAAGAAGAAACACCACACAGAGTCTCACATCGCAGCGGAACAAAATATAATACCGAAATAAATCTTTATTGAGAGCTTTGAAAATACTTATAGTATCAGAGTACATCATAACATGGGACAGTTATAATAGCCTGTTCCCATATACAACACACAGCGGAATAGTAGTAATATCATACGTCTGGACTCTTCCAGCTCGTCTCTTCATAGCAGTCGCTAACCTGAACCTGTACAACCCGGTCTAACCCGAGCATTTACAAAACACCGGGTCAGTCTGGTGAACCAGAGTGAGATAAACTCGCACAGTAATAAGGGTGAACCATCCAATCATGATTTTAAAGTTAAAAACCTTTTCAAAGAAAAGGATAATCGTAAGACCAAATCCACACATAAACACGGATGGTTTTTACCTTACGATAACCCAAAACATTTTTGAAACCAATATCTTGTCTGATATTATAATAATGTCTAAATACAAGTAATTAACAATCTAGTGGAACGCTTGCATCTCACGCTCCACATATATAGTATAAAATCAAAACCGCAGGCGCTTATTGGAGATTGGATTCCAACTTGACAAGGTATGGGTCCACCTTCCGATAGTGTATCTCTAGAGACGAATACACTGGGTTCAACAAGAACTTCTTGCAACCCGGCCCTCACATGACCGACCACTCATTTCGCTTGAGTGTATCGAATTTATATCACCGACGGTTGGGATCAGCAACCGTCTCCCGACAAGGGACAACATCGAATACAGATTTAAGAAACAAATAGGATCTTCTCTAGATAGGTGATTATACACCCTAATGGGAGCGACCCACATAGCCATGCTGCCTGCCCGATTTTTGTCATTTCCCGGTTGATGAGGCTTGAGGCCAGAATTAACTCTTGAACATCTGGTCACCATTCACTTTGAATGCCACATCGTCAGATTCGTCAGATATCACTAATTGACGTCCACAAAAATACTCTAGCTGGAAGCTAAGAGAACGGCAACTCCCCGCCAACAACCATAGCACGTTTGAAGAAATCAACGTACGTGATCCTTTGGAAATACTCTGTCAGACATTCGTCCATATACGTCATCCAGGAACAGGATGAACCGAAGGCACTCTCCTACCGCATCCATATAGGAATCACCCCATGGATCAGTAGCGAGAAGTCCTTGCAACCCGTAGATTCCAACCACGACAGAATCACAGCTTATCTTTGCTTGCCAGGCAGAGAATATTAGTGGTTCTTCCGTTTGTGAAAATCCACGGTCTTCACAGCACCATCTCGACCATCTTCTGATATCTTCACGTATTTGTTGGTCGGAATGGTTTTCGAAAATAAATTCGATCCCGGTCTTTCCATACCAACAATCGTATTGGACAAATTTGATAGTCGGTGTTTTAACTATCAAAATAAACAGTGTTTCAATCATGACACTCCAATGAGTTCACTGATTCAGTATTTAGCATCACTTGGCCTTTAACAAACTGATTTACTTTTGTTAAATTAAACTTCTAACTCCTTCAAATATTCAAAAAAATACGATATTTGAATACTTCTAATTCGATTTAACTCTAATCGATTTACTTTAATTGATTCTCTAATACTCGACTTAAATCCATTCGCTTGACCCTAGATCGCAGTGATCACAATGGTTACGCCTGATTCCCTCAGGAAACATCCGACCGCCGTAGGCTATCTGCAGCCCTGCGAATTACGCTAGCAGTCGTACGAAATGGCAACTCATCCTTTATTATTTAAATCGGGAAATCCATTTGTTTTAATAAGGAAATTTATAGCACATATGTTAAAACGCTGTTTAGATTTATAACATATATGTTATAATAATAGTGTTATAATTACAATTTAGATTTACAAAAGAACAGCGCTATAATCGCTGTTTAGGTTTACAACCCATTTACCATAGCAAAAGCGCTACAATCGCTATATTAGATTTACAAAACATATATTATAACAACAGCGCTAAAATCGCTGTTTAGATTTTCAAAACATATCCACTAACGTCACTTACGATTACCAACTAATACTATCTTCAGATAATCCTGATGTTGTACAAGTTGGGGTATTTTGACTACCTCTCAGACCTTGATCAACAGCATTTATATCTTCAGATAAATAATAGTTGTAATCAAAACCCAATATTCTATTCAAATCTCAAAACCAATTCCATTTCAACTCGGATTTGGTTATACTACCCCATGACCTAGTTCCTTAACCCAATTTCACCATTTACCAATCTTCCTTCAAATATATTTAACCATGTCCCACTTTTGACATTTCAAAACTCCCTTGTTACTTGATCTCATTTTCAAATAACGTTAATGTAAAATTAACGTTTTAACACTTTGAAAACTCATTTATATGTTTTGGTTCATCTTAAACCCTCTTATCGAAATCCATTTCGACTTAATTCAAATGATTAAGTAATACTTAATTCAAGCTCTCATTCTCGCTTAACATTCCTTTCTATAACTTCGTTATAAAACTTAGGTTAAAAATAAAACCTATTCATGAACTCCTCATTTCGCTTGATCAAATAATTACCCAAGCTAAACCATTCGACTTATTTCTTATTTCCGTACTGATTAACTTTTTAAAATCACTTAATAATAAATCAAAGTCTTAAATAAGTAAACTATTCATTTATCTCTCTTTATATAACTTTTATTCAAAATAGTATATTCCAAAATTCTATTTCTAGTTATAAAATAAATTTTATAACTGCATCTCTATTGATTCACCTGACGGTGAATCAATATCTGTAACCCGATTGATTTTTAAAGGCCATACTCTGCCAAACACTTAACCAATATCGCCCATTGGTTTAAACCAAACAGATGTTGAATATTAAATCAATAATCAACCATCAAATCAATCACACAAACAGGTCAGTTCATATATGATAATATGAAAATAAACAATACATTTGAGGAATCCGGTTGGATCCCTCCAACCTGTTCTTCCCTGTATTCAAATGGTTATCTCAAATCAGACTATTCAGTTTTGTTTAACTGATAACAATAAATAACGGCCATTTAACATCAACCACACACAATTCAAACAATTCAATCATTTAAACACGTTTATAAATAAACGTGACCAACCAAGGTGAGTTACCTTTATTAGGACCAAACGTTAAAAATAACGGTTTGGATATTTCACTGAAATTAAACACGGTTTAATTTCATCGGTTAAACTAACAGATGAATAGATAATTAGCAAAACAGTCAATCATTTGCAAGCAGGGCACACAAAATGAAAACACTCAATTTATATAAAATATAAAAAGGGTAACTGAGTGAGTTTAACTCACCTGATTTCCATTCATTGTCAACCCAGTTTGTTTCAGTGGCAACCATCCCTGGTCCCATCAATTCCATACTGTTACGCCCGTCGATATGATCCAACGTCGTTTGGTTCGTTCCATTCTATTATTATATAAGCATGTTACACATATGCTAGGTTACCGTTTAAACTAACTAAGTTTAATTAATGTAATTCACGTTATTAATATGAAACATTGTCGACATTAACTCGTTATGATCAAATACATACACTAACCCGTAAATGCTTGATTATATAAGTTATTAACTAACCTCTCATTAACATTTAACACTCTTAAATTAATTCACGTGTAAACATAGTAAAGCATGAACAACATGATTAGGCATGGTCCCTAAAACTAGGCATATTAATTATTGCTTACTAAATAATTATCTATATTGGCTATGTTAAATAATTACTAGGCACTTTAAAATGGTGATTACTTCTCTTATACATGTTGGATACCCACCGTGATCAGTTGCTCCCGTCCCTCATCCAACGTCTTCCTGTTTCCCCATGTTCCCGTCGTTCTCCCCTTCCATGAACAGTACCGCCATCGAACTTCCCCCCCAACCCCATCATATTACTCTTCACATATACACATGCTTCCAGGAAAAACACACAACCCCACGTGGCCCAACGATCACACATTATATGCCCACAGCCGCACCCCATATGTCTTCCTCTCCACCAAAACGCTGTTGTTCTTCCACCATTCACAACTGACCTAATGCCTTCCATCATGCACCCCGTTGTCTTCGCTACCAGCACCACTACACCGACTCGTGCCCACATCCGCATGTTCCCTCCACTTCCACAAACCCCATGCACCAAGATCCACCAACGTGCCATTTCCGAAAGAGAAGCATGCATCTCGATTTGAAGATATTTGGTGAAGGTAGATTTCGTTTTGAGTTGTTTTGCATGGAAACCGGTGGTGGAGTCTCAGTTTGTACCGTGGATTATAAATTTACACTCTCGTTTTTTTTGCTGAAGTCCCGAAGAAAAGCGAAGATGGCGTGCTATTTATAGCAGTAAAAACGTGATGACCACGGTATAATTTAAATACATAATATACAGAGAGAGGTATGCAGGCGCGATTTTAGCTAGCTGTTTCTTTGATGGGAATTTCTAAACCTTGGTCGGCAAGGTAAATGAGATGTCGTTATCACTAATAAATGCTTGTCGAGAGGTACTATATCAAAATAGGCTGTCAACTTTAATGCGAGGCCTGTAGAATATTTGGGTAGGTTGTGCTTAATATGTTGATTGTTGAGTGCTTCTGACCGATGAAAAACGATGAAGGTGCTGAAGACATACTGTATATATATAGGGTTAGAATATATATAGTAAAATATTATTCGTGAAACTTCGTTGCGAAGTAACAAGCAAAACTAACTACAGACGATTTCTGTTTACTGATAAAAAGGCTAATCTTAGTGTAAAAAGGTATTCCGAATCAAATGGGACAAGTTTCGTCGAAATCCGAGGTCATATGAAAAAAATTTCCTTTATAAAACCAGAAATGAACACACGTTTAATTTTTCCACGGTCACCAGATAAATCAAATCCACTTGAAACTGCGAACATCGACAATAACTTTTCGATACGATCCCAACGGCACTAATTTCGTCGCATTCTGAGACTGTTGCCCCGGTAGGCTATTTTTACCCTGAACCGCCCTACCCTTTTTAACGCCAAATTTCTCGATCTCTAAAAATAACAAACTATATACCTATCCTGACTCTAATCGACGATACGAATTCAACGGAACTGGTTTCGCTACCTAATTTGATTGTCTGCTCAAGTTATGCCAAATATCCTTTTATTTATTTAAATACGCGCTATAGAAAATGAACGAGCGTTTATAGCTACCGTGGTCACATACGACATCGGTATTCCACGCCATTCACCACCGTACAATAATTTAACGTTACGGTCCCAATGAAACTGATTTCATCGAAATCTGAGTCCGTTTGCAAAACGGCCATTTTAAAGCCTATAATTTAATAACGAATTTCCATAGCGACTATTTCAAAATTTGATTTAACCATAACTATCAAACTATAACACGAAATCTGGATTTTTCTCTTTCATATGAAAGCTATTGCCAATACGGCTCCAACGTGTCTGGTTTCATAGAAATCCGACTTAAAACGAATTCTGTATTCTCAGTTGAAGTTCAAAACCCAAATTACGAACTGCACGCCATTTTAAAGCTCGATTTATAATTATAATAAAATTAACGTTCAACTTCGTTTTAAATAGTGAATTCAATATTAAATTTCATTAATATTCCCAATATAATATTTAAAACTAATTTAAATATTCATATTCAAATGGTCGAAAAACACGGGTCGTTACAGATCACCATTATAGGGTTGATGTATGGTGGTTTAAAAGAACTACACTCATTTCTTGTTCACCTTATTCAACACTGTAAAGGACATGAATATGAATTAAAGGCCCAACCTTTTCTTTTAATCTAAGATTACAGTGGTAAGACTCCACAATGTATATATTTTTGTTTAACTTCCATTACTGTCAATTGGAATATGTAATTTTTTTTACTATATTTATTTTATCAAATTGATGTAATATCAAACCTTGTCCTCCCAGGAATCGCGACTCAGTCAATCCCAAAGCTTCACCTAAAAATGTCTTATAGACCTTAAATTCTTGCACATCAATAATTGATCCCCTCCTTCCAGTATTCAGTATACACGAAGCTTTCTCCACAAAAATATCCCCACTCCACCTGACACTTGCCACCATCAAAAATTCCCTTTACCTCACCATTAGCTTTATTTAATCACAACATTAACCATGCTTTAAATGTCAGTTCCCTGTATTGGAACCACATGAGCCCACTTCTCTTATGTATTCCTTCTTTCCAAATTATAAATCTGCTTCTTCCATTCACAGTATTACCGAATACACCTTATCCCCTCACTATTTTAACTCGCAGCGCCCCCTTCCCCTTCCTGTTAAATTATCATTTTGTTCCCCCTTCATCCCAGAAAGAATGAAAACTGATACAGTTCCTTCTTTTATAACCCCTTCTTCCATTTTA
Organism: Allium sativum; assembly: GCA_030737875.1. Lineage (NCBI taxonomy): Eukaryota > Viridiplantae > Streptophyta > Magnoliopsida > Asparagales > Amaryllidaceae > Allium > Allium sativum. Next base: position 740,241,431 of record CM060909.1, on the reverse strand, counting down.
ACAACAGTCCCCATCCAACCTCAACGCCGACGACCGATGTCCATCACCGGAGTTAACTCCGACTACCGCACAGTGCGTCACCACCATAGAACAACATGCCTTTCCTCCCTCTACTACTTTGCTTCAGTCACTTTCTCCTAACACCGCCTGTAATGGCTTCAATTGTCGACCGTACTTTCAGTGCTCACCAATTTGAGCAGCAAGATTCTGAACCACACCTTATGAAATTGTTACCCACTTGAAGCTCACGAACTTATGGATTCAACGAGGCGAAAAACAATTGTTTTCATTGTGTATTTAATTTACTAAGAATTTCTGAAGAATTCTATAAGTGGCGGCTACGACAAATGGGTAGGAAGAATTGCTTGAAGGGTTTGGGGAAAGAAAATGGGGCATTCGGGGCACGGAACTGAAATTTATTGGGAAGCACGGGTGTAGGAAAACTTGGTGTGCACGGCAATGCAAATAGTTTGGAGAGCAAGGAAGAAAGAATAGAGTAGGTCCTGTCATTTGTTTTAGTAGGCATGTGGTTATGCCAAAGAGTGTCTGCATACTTTCATATCATTAGTGAGTGAACAACAATTGAAATTACATTGTATAATATATCTATTGTTTATCTATAAATAAAATGAATTTTAATGGTGTGTTGTTACGTAGACTTCATTCGCGTACGAACTGCTACGGACAGAAAAAATATACGATCGTGTCCAGCGAGATACTACGATCCCAAAAATACAATAATATCGGTAGTTTAACTTACATTATGAAACACCAAAATATTGATATAGGGTACAATTTACTCTAAGTAAAAAGTTGCGTATTTAATTAATTAAAAATTACAATAAAATTCTAAAAATTAAATTATAACTACGCCTCAAAAGAATCCTGTCCAAATTCGTAACCAATCTCTAGTTATATTGAATAAACCGTTATGGCTTATATACGATTCTACAACGACAATTTCTAAATTTGATTTGGACATAACTTTTTATTCCCGTTATGAAATCTGGATTTTTCACATTCCTTGGAAAGATATTTTCAAATAGATTCAAATATTTCTTGTTTCGTAGAAATCCAATTTATTTTGAATCCTGTACATTCATTTGAAATTGGAAATCAAAATTTCAAACTACCGGGCCATTTTGAATTTGTTTTAAATTATATTATAATTTATACATTATATTGTCGTTTAATTAAATAAATTCCTATATATAATTCAAATAAAATGTTTAAAACAAATTAAAATATTCAGAATTCAACGGCTGAAAAATCCGGGTCGTTACAAATCTGGAGGACGACCGGATTTGTTTCCTCTCATCGCATCCGCCATGAATCTTTTGTTTGGAACCACCATGAATTTAAAATATAGGTTTTTGACATTTATATATATATTAACATTTCTAACGAAAAATGATATTATATTAACATATTGTGACGACCCCATTCCCGATAAGACAGTGGCAAGGGTAATCTTTGGAATATAACACATAAACAGATAACAGCGAACATGAATAAATAAATACACCAGATAATGTACAATAGAATACACTGGATAAATATAATCATCAGAGTTACACAGTATATAGGATCATACTTAGTACAAAATACAGTTCAGCTATACATAAAATGTCTACAGTGGAAAAGAAAACATAATATGTACAACAGGAGCTGAACAACATAAAAAGAGATAAATGATAGAATCCATCTTCAGCTCCAGCTATCCAGAAAGAGCCTGCTAAAACCTGAATATAAGGCTGCCCGTGTAGAGAAAGGGGCACCCGAGTTTGCAAGTGAAACAAACTACGAGTCAGTTATGGGACTGGTATGAGAAATCCACTGAACACATTTTCAAATATGGCTTATCACAGGACCACGCCACTTTCGCGGAACGGGTTTACTCCATTGGATTGCCAGTGCTTTAAAACAAATAATTCTTTTAAACATCGCGATGCTTTTTATAAAAATGAAGCCATTATAAGACTCAGTTCCCATCACACTATGCAACACAAACCAAAGGATAGAGTTTTACCTTATAATGGCCAAAATATGCTTGGTACGAGCAAAATAAATCATTTGATATTATTGCTAGTGTATATATATGTTTTAAAAACAATTTCAGTCATAACTATCAATCATAGACGGCATGGGTACCATATATCATGTCGCCATATATATATATATATATACAATCAAAACCGCACGATGTCGTATTTGGAAATTAGATTTCCGTCATGAACCGAGGCAAAAGATAGTCCTTACCGAATTCGAGACAATCTAGCCCATGTCTCAGGCAAGCGCGCAGACAAGCCTTGGATCGTCAGGGCCGGTCTGCGTTTCCCCACCCTATGGGGCGTAAACTGGTCATATCTGACCACACCATCGGCCCCGAAGAGACCGAAACAAACCGACGCCTCGCTTCCCATCATCCACATAAGTAAAATACCCGGGCGTGCATAACCCAAAGCACCACTCCTAGCTAGAAGGAAACGCATGTCCTCCCTGAAGTCCGTCTCCCGTTTCTGGCTCATACAGGGGTGTGAGGCTCGCGAAACAACGCTATACACAAAGCTACGCCACACAGGCCATGCTTTGATCTTCAACCACAAGACTTTTCTTTTCAACAGAAGCCTTGATCATCTATCACTTAGTCGTGCCACACAGGCAATTCACTCCGTGCGACTGATTTCTATCGATATATAACCTCTGGGCTCGTACGTCTCAAAGAAGGACGTTAAGCAAGAGAATAAATTCTCCGCCGCCAAATAGATATATATTTAACAGAGATCAATCAGCACTGAACAAAATCCAATGTCAGACACATAGTCCATTTACACGTTCGTTCTGGGTCTGAACGAAACCAGAGGCACTCAATACCTCGCATATCCGTACAATCAACAAGTACGTCCGGGTGGCTACTACTTCAACCCCGTCAAGGTAGCTACTCCTATCATGAGCATCAGTAGCGCCCCTCCATTCGACGTGAAGATCATCGGTCTTGCACCGTCTTTATATCTTCTACTTTCACTTGTTGATCAATTATTTGAAATGAGAATTAACTCGGCCTTCTCAAATAATTCACGTATATCTAAAATTTCAAATCAATTCATTTCAATGGTTAAATTATTCGGCATCACCAATTTTGCTCTTTAATGTAATTTTCACCCCAAACACATTCAACCATCAAATATCACATAAATCGAGCAAATTCATTTTATTTCCATTCCATATCGTTTATAATATTTTATCACGATTTATCGCTATTTTTATTTATTTAAAAATAGCTAATTCATTTAAACGACGCTTCAGGCCATAACGCGGCCGTGGCGCTGTTTTTGTCCAGATTTGATTTACACATATCTCAAAATCTAACCGTTGGATCTTCACAAAATTTATATCATTAGAAAGATCTTTTCAAAACGAATCCAATGGTTTCAGTTTTCGGAAAATCCGACGGTCGGATCCCCCGCACTAATCGTTTGAAGTTATGATTTCAAAATACTAACTGCAGCGTCGTTATTCGATTTAATTTAATTATATATATATATA